>CM074720.1:307643211-307980711 GCA_037306005.1 Rhinophrynus dorsalis | reverse complement strand
TTACAGATCACCATTAAAGGGTTAGTAATGCCCAAAATAAAGTTGATGCAATATGTTAGATTGCACAAAAACACGTTTTTGGAAAAAGTTCTCTCTCTGAAACCTTTATGATTTGAGAGATATCCTCCGTTAAAGTTCCACTCTCCCTCCCCTTCTTCTGACGTCAGTTGTAAGCTGACAGCAGGAGTTCCTGGTCTGGGGACAGACAGACGGCTCTTAAGCAGTGTGGCAATAGCGCAATTTAAAAAGAAATACTTCTTTGTAACTGTCTACAAAAGTGTGTCTGGTTTGCAAGCACACTTTTTAGACCATTCCAAAGAAGTATTTCTTTTCCAATATTGCAATTGCTTCTCTGCTGAAAAGCCTCCTCATGTCGGCCGACATGGATCTCCTTCTGTCAGCTTTACAGCTGACATCAGGAGAAGGGGATCTTTAGCAGAGGATCTCTCTGTTTATATCTTTATTTCGGCCATTACTAACCCTTTAAAAGGTATAACTTTTACATCACTCTTAGGAGTATGTTGAATTGCACATAACTCTGTTCTAAACATTTTTTGTATGCTTTTGTATGCTTTCTTACCGGTGAGTCTTTTCTACGGACTGCTTCACTGACCAAAAACTGACGTCATTCCACTTGGATATTTTTACAAAATCCTACAACAAATATTGAACATTACTCATCAGAATTAATTTGCACTGTTGTATAGCACTTTCAGACAATAACTGCCACTTGAAATGGACAGAATATCTAAAATGCCAACTATGAATTTTGCCCTTATGATTTTGTTCAAACGAGAACATTGTCAATCAGTCCTGGATATTACGGGCATGAAGGCAGACATAACATTTAACGGCAGGACCACAGGACAAGCTCAACACCCTGGAAATGTTAATCTTAACCCTTTAAGGACCAGAGAGGTTACAACACATTGCTTCACAATGTGTTGTACATCTCTCTGGTCTTTTAAGAATCAAAGAGGCTCAATTTGGTTCAATTTGAAAAAAAAAAAATGGCTAGAAACGGTCAAGCGACATGACACTGAGGACTGATTAACCCCTTAAAGTGTTAGCAATGTCCAAGTAAAAATATTTTGCATTGTGTCAGCCGACACGGAGGCTCTGCTGCAGAGCCGCAATCACGTTATTTAAAACGAATGACTTTGTTGGAAGGTTCTAAAAAGTGTGCCTGGTTTGCAAGCACACTTTTTAGACCATTCAAATGAAGACAGACATTCATTTTAAATAATACGATTGCAGCTCTGCTGCAGAGCCTCCGTGTCGGCCGACACGGGTCTCCTGCTGACAGCTTTACATCTGACAGCAGGAAACATCAAATGAATGCATGCATCTCTCAAACTGTAGCAGTTTGAGAGAAGTTTTTTTGCATTCAATTCAACTTTTTCAGCTCTACAAAATGCAAAATATTTTACTTGGACATTACTAACACTTTAAGGACCAAGCAGTCTGGGGTGTGGTGTTCTGGAAGACCCGCGCACTTTTTTTTGCCTGGCTTGCTCAGTGAGCACAACTCTGTGTAGACGCACTATATTCAAGAAATTAAATGACATGCCAGGACAGTCACCAGTCCTTAACACCTGGAGAATGTAATTGGTCGTTAAGGGGTTAAAGAAAGAACATCTCGCACTAAGGCACAAAAATGAAATCCGTAGGGTCCATTAGTAGTCTCACCATAATAAGGTATATGGGGTTATTAGGTGGTGTTACTTCACCTTTCCACTTGTGTTTTTGTACATATGCCCTTGTGTTTAAATCTAGTACCAGTAGCTCCATTTCAGATATGTAGGTTGTAAGTCAATATTTTGAGCCTGCATAGAAATGTGAAAATCATTTTATATTTCATCTATGAAAAATTCATATGTTCATATTAGCCACAGAATACAGTAGTATCCAAACAGTGAAAACAGGATTAATCCCAGCACCATAGTCTACATGCTTAAGACTTAGTACTGAGTAATAAATGTATTCATTATACCCTTCTAGTGGTTTACTATATTATAATATCTATCACACCACCACCACCACCACCACCACCACATTGACCTGTGTCCCTAATTATGTACATTCCTCACCACTGCTGCTTGCAGAATGCCCGTGGCTAGAAAAGTTTATTTGGGCAGGGGGATACACTAAACCTCCCCATCTTCGATCAGTGCTGGACAATGGCAATTCCATGTTTTGTTCAATCCCCCTTGAACTCCTCACATCTAATGCATATGAATTCTTTGAAGGCCAGATCAGTGTAATACATTGCTCGCCCCCTGGAACTAAGAGGGCTAATCACACCCCATCATCACCACCACCCTTTTCCATGTTTTTCCCTTCTCCCTTTGCAAGCCTCTATCCCAACCTCAGTTCCACATCTTCATCCTTTGTCACTTACATTTTACTGATGTGGCCTCTGTCTCAACCCTTTGAGTGCCAGAGTGGTACGGAATGCACTGCTTTGCAGTGCATTCCGTACCACTCTGGCACTCAAAGGGTTAAGCAAAGTTATTATGTGCTACTGATCTCCCCACTCCATTCTTCCACCTGTGCATCAGCTGGGAGGCTGAGTAGATCCATCAGCAGATAACTGCTTCCCTGATGAAACGTACTAATGGAAGACTTAATCCAGAAAGTGGCAGTAGGTGGAGATATGAAAGAAGTGGGCGAGAGATCTGGAGAGGGGGTAGGAGACATGGAGCAAGGAGGGAGATTGACAATCTGATTGCCAGAGGTGTGCAACACATTGTATAACTATGAGATGCACAACTGTGTCACTTAAGGGTTAATATGTAGAGGTCATTCTGCGTCTGCCAGTGAAACAAGGTTGGCCTGGCAGACAATGGTGTGTGGTTTTCTGTGGCTAACAGTGAAACAAGACTGGGGTGTCAATGTATGTGTAGTTCTGTGACTACCAGCAGAAGCACTCTCCCATTGCTCTGCCGCTTCATGCACAAGAAATGCTGTGCTTCTTTTACTGGTTTCTGTATACATTTACCAACCTTTAGTTCTTTCTCCAAGGGAGCACGTAGTTCTGTGATCCGTGCCTGGACAGATGGTGAAAACTGTTTGTAATAGTTGTACAGATTCCAAAGGACAGAACAGAGAGAGTCTGTGACCACAGGAAATAAAGAATGTTACCTTAAGGATTTTTAAATAGAACACAGGTTTAATGTATACTTGCATGTACGTTAGAACTTAAAAAGTGATAGTCAACCAGATCCGCCTCTAAGAAGCTCATATGTGATTGTCTCAAGTTTCAAGAGGGCCACATATTGGTTAACCTTTTAACTCACAAACATCAAACTGGGCAGAAAATCAAGTTTATGAATCCCTTGAATGCTTGAGGTCACAAAGGTGAGGTAACACCTAATACAACCCCCCCCCAACTATGGCTAGTAAATCCTAACAGCCACTATGAATTTTGTACCTTTGTTCAATAGAGAACGTCTTCAATAAGTTATGTATGTTATATTCTGTATAGAGAGGCCAATTTGTGCATTTCTGCCAGTGTTTTTTTTTTTTTTTTTTTTTTTTTTTTTTTTTTTTAATTGAAGCAGGAAATGTGAATGAGCCTTCTTAACCACTAGCTACTTCAAAGAAAGAAGAACACCCCCCAAAACTTTTTCTAAACACTACTTTATTAACCCTTTACTTCCTTAAGGGTATTGTTGCCCACTGCAATGGCACTCAAAGGGTTAACAACTCTTCCTCAAGTCCCCATCTTATAATTTCACCAATTAACTAAACTTAATTAATCCTTTGGATGTTAGAGGTCCCCAAAGCATTGATTCTATAGCAACCAATGGGTTAATAGGAGATTATGTCAGAATGTCACTAATAGTGGAATTGTTGGAGGTGTTAGGTAGGTACCTACCCCCATCCTTCTTTACATAGCCCCACTGAATGGGGAATCAGCGAGAGAAAGACTGCCAGCCTAGCTTATTACAATAAAGACATAAGAGAATGTGGAAGTGAAAGCTACTGAAAATAGCAAACACCTTGTTCACAGCAAGAACCTCACTTCATTGACTAGCAAATACTGCAAGATGTGAAGCAATCCGAAGGACTACTACACACTGTGCCCTGCTTGGGCGAGCTCCAGGTGCATTGTTCCTCGTCACTTCTGACAGCCGGCTAGAAGGAGAGTGGGGAACCAATACCGATAATGGGGTGGGAAAAGAATGTAAATGGGGGGGCTTACAAGTCACAAACTGTAATAATCCATAAACCTCACTTACACTCAAACTAGTGGAAAGATCACACTGGTTATTCACTTACAATTCCTTCACTTGGCTAACGGACCACCACCGATTGTGGAATGGACAAGAGTCAGAAGGGATGGTATAGTTATCCCTGCAAGAGGAGAATAACTAGCATGATCTTTTCACCCGTTCAAGAGTATATTGTGAGGTTTAAAGATTAATACATACAGAATGTGGATGTTGAAAGCCCAGACCCCTATTATTCTTTTCCCACCCAGGTACTGATATTAGCTCCCCATTCATCCACCAAAATGATGAGGGTAAACAAACTCAGAGCTCATCCAAGCAGTGCACAGTCTGATGTGGTTCTTCCAATTGCTGAACACCAAGGGTTCCCCCAACCTATTCTTTAATGGGATCTAATGGGATTTTAATTGATGGAACATGTACCAAGATAAATTAGTTTAATATGTACAGTTATAAGTTATCTCCATAGCGGATCTTAACTACTCTTCTGTCTTTCCCATACCTTCTAATAAAGTGCTGCACATTTTGTCCATTCTTATTTTAAATCTTCTTTACCTGGGCCTAGTATCCTCTTTTAATTACTATGCTCTACTTTATTACATAGGAGGGGTAAGATCTCAAGTTTATACGCTGATCTTATCTCGACGATTTTTCCTCATCCTCCAGCGTATCGAGCCCTTTGGGAGGCGGATCTTGGGGACACACTGGATACAGGAGTGGAATGCAATCATGTTCAATACTCATAGTTTGACACCATGTACTTTGGCCAAGGAAAACCCCTACAAGGTTTTAACTCGTTTGTATTATTACCCGGCCAGATTGTGTAAATTTGTCCCCTCTGTCTCCCAGCTCTGCTACAGGGGATGTGGTATGAAGGGCACTTACCTGCATATGTAGTGGACATGTCCTTCGGTGGTGGTTTTGTGGAAATATGTCTTTGCCCTTTTGAGTACGGCACTTTGAGTCTCTATAGCGCTTGACCCCTGGACTGCTTTGCTCAACAGGTCCTCTCAGGATCCCCCTTTATCTTCGACTGTGAATAAGTTGGTGTTTCGGGTTTGTGCAATGACTCAGTGCCATACTGCGTATCATTAGAAAAAGTTATCCCCATGTCATGCTCCTCTTGATTGTAGGATTTGGCAGGTTCTTAGAATGGAGAGGATTGACTGCGTATTTGCATGCCTCCTCTTCTTCGTATCTTAGGATCTGGTCCCCTTGGGTGGACTCTGTACTTCCCCCTGACTTCTGCCGCGACTTGCTGCTCCACTGATCCTATCTATAACCCTTTCTGAGAGGTTGGGAAATATACCCTCTTTTTTTTTTTTTTTCTTCTTCTTTCCCTCTCTATCTTTCTTTCTTTGTCTCTCTTCTTTTTCTTGGGTCCCGATTTATTGTTTGATTTTTTACTCTTCATTTGTACCCTCCCTGATTTTTTGTTTTTCTGTACCCTTTCATCTTATAAACTTTAAATTAAAAAAAATAATAATAATAATAAAATAAAATGCTGCACAGAAAACAGCTTAAGGTGATAAAACTCATCTACAAGATGTATAATTTTTTTTGGCATCAACTATAGAAGACAAAACATGCGTCTCTCTAGTGAGCCAGAGATTTTCTAATTGATAGTGCCTTTCCAATCTTAAAGTGTTAGTAATGTCTAAGAAAAAACCACTTTTTTTTCATCTAGAAGAGCTTAAAAATCTGATCTAAATGCAAAAAAACGTATCTCTCAAACCGCTGGTGTTCAGGCACACATTTTAAACCATTCCACTGAAGGGATTCCGTGTAAGTAACAAGATCTCGGCACTTCTCAAGCGCCTCCGTGTCAACCGACACAGATCTCCTGCTGAAAGCTTTACAGCTGTCAGTAGGAGAAATCAACTTTAAACGCCCGTATCTCCTAAACCATAGCGGTTTGAGAGATACATTTTTTTGCATTTAGATCAGGTTTTTAAGCTCTTCTAGATGAAAAAAAGTTTTTTTTAGACATTACTAACACTAACACTAGCCCATATTACTATGCATGTTTAAAGTTATTATAGTGCTTTATTAAAATATTTAAACTGGCCTTTGTCACCTTGATTCAAGTTTGCATATTTTAAAACATTAAAAACACCCGAGTGTCATGATAGCAAAAAGAACAGTAAATGCACAGATAAGGAGATAATTGGTACTATATGCAAATTGTGGTACCTGTCTGGTACCATTGATGTTTAATATGCTAATTAAGATTTTCAGTGACATTTCATATGTAATGAAGCATTTTCAGTGACATTTCATATTCTAATTAAACTCTGTGTTGCACCAGGAAACCTTCGCTGTTACTTTTTCCAGAAATAAAAGTATGATTATTTCCTAAACTAAGTATCTGCTGGACTTTTGTTTAACATGACAAACAGGAAGTTTTGAATAAAGTTTTCAAATGTTAAAAAATTCAAGTAAAGTCCAATTTAATGAATTTAACAGACAGCAGGAAGCTTTTGTTGACAAAGCATGCAGAATAATCTGTAATCTGGAACTAGGACCGTGTGGCAGGGAGAAAAAAAAAAAAAAAAAATCAGGAAAATGCTGTGAGACAGTTTTCTGATTGACTACTGCTGGGTACCACAGATGAAATGTGCGCCTATATTGGCAGCAGCCAATTGTGAAGCAGATTTCAGCCACTGGACCTGCCTCTGGAAGGCCAGAAAGATTGCTACCTGACTGGACATGAGAGTGCTAATCACTGGTATGCAAAGAGCTGGTTGGAGATGCTCAGCTAGGAATGAGCCTGCCCTCAAATTGAAGAGTCTCTACATGAAAAGTGTCCTTCCCAGGGTGCAATTTCTTTTAGATCACTAGTGCCTTTCACAGAGAAGAAATATCCTAAAGCACATCATACAAATCCTACCAAAAGGCAGTCCAGCCACGAAGTGCCAGGCAATTCCTCTCAGAGCAAGAGGAGCAGTCAACCCCAGACGTACGTTTCGGCCTTGTTGGGCCTCATCAGGGAGGTGCAGCTTATCTCCCTAGGCGTCCATGTCTGGATTACCCTGTTACCCTTAGGGTAACCAATCCCAAGGGTAATCTGACTGTGCAAAGACCTGGTCAGAGATGTTCAACTAGGAACGAGCCTCATTTTACTGCAGGTTGCTAGCTTTGAATATCAAGACCCCTCCATTTCCTCTTCTGTCATTTTCTCCCCATATGGTCCTATTTATTTCAATTGTCCGTCTACTTTTTTTTTTTTTTTTTTTTTTTTTTTTTTTTGTGCAATAGTATGGACCAATAGACAGTCATATAATGTGCGTATCAGTGGCTTTCTCCTACTTGTGTCCCACTGGCTGCATACAACAAAAACCCTTAATAAATCACTGTAGTCAACATTCTAACTTAGAACCCAGTAAAATTAGAAATCCAATTTAACATGCAATGATTACTTAAATCAATGCCTTACCTTTCCTGGGCATCTGTGGAATAAGTAGTACATGGCAGTGGAAAACAAGGAGAACATGAATTCGGGAGTGGAATTCGCCAAGGCTGGAGCTTTCAATAAAAGTCTGTAATGTCTTAGTTAGGGACTGCAGTGTCAGCTCACCATTACCTTCTGTTCAAAGAAAATAAGTAACAATGAATGATAGCAAGCACCTTGAAGCCAAATTGTGACTAACCTCTCAACCCCTGACTGATGTTACCTTCTTCTTGCATGTATTTTTCAACCAGCTGATAAACTGAGAACCAGTGTTTGGTAGACTTCTGTGCATGTCGCCTCATGGCATTGTCAAGACTCAAAGACCAACAGCTGAAAATTAGTAAGGGTGTCAATTTTATTAATCTGCTTAATTCTCTACATGATAAATACTGACCACGCCAACATCCCCTGACAGTAGAAAGGCTAAGTGGAGAACATTTTAGCCTTTTCCAATTGAGGTTGTGTCACACAGCATTTACTACTACTACTAGCCACAATATGTAGACAGGCCATTACCTTAATTTCTGTCTCAAGAACCACTGACAAAGGGCGATTGCTAAGTTTAGAATGAACATTATAACATACCCCATTGGGTCATTATTACTGGGGAAATGAGCACCGTTTTACACTAATTGTTAGTAGAGAAATTAGCATAGCACTACATAAGTAGTTGCACCAGGACAGTAACAAGAGTACGGTCTTTAAAGGGATAGTAATGTTTCAAAATAAAAGCAGCTGCAATTAATCTTCATAGTATTTGGGCCATGCAGAGTTTTATTTCAATACTGTCAGAGTTGTAGTTCAAGAGTAATTGAATGATAAAGTATCCCTGTCCAGCCCCTTTTACTGATGTAACACTGCTCACCTCACAACAGAAAGGTGGTGTTCAGATGGCTTGTGGAGAGGGACAATCTTCAATTAGCATAATGGAAAATAGGATTTTAGTCTTACCTGTTAAATCCTTTTCACTTAGTCCATACAGGTCACTGGTACTCTGGGAGGCGTAAGTCCCCTTTAATAGGCAGGAACAACTATGCAAATGATTTGCAAGGGGCGGAGCCTCCCCTCTTACTTAAGCCACCTTCTGGCCAGAGCCACTTTAGATTGATTTGAGACCCTAAAACTGACCTCAGGTAAGCAAAAAGAAAGACTCCTGTGAGCACGCCCGAACGGACTCCCACTGGATGCCACAGGAGAGCCAAGACTGGTCCCTTGACAGGGTGGGAGACCAGTGACCTGTATGGACTAAGTGAAACGGATTTAACAGGTAAGACTATTTTCACTGTCGTCCAATACAGGTCACTGGTACTCTGGGATGTACAAACATTGAGCTGATCCAGAGGCGGGAAGTAAGGCAAGGACCAGGCGCAAGGCCCAAGTCACTAGAACTGCTATGACCCAGTTAATAACATAGCCCAAACTGTAAGTGTCAACGGACACCAACCAAGGGAACAATCCCTGAACTAACACAGCACACGAAACCAGAGCCAACCGGGCTCAACAGTAAGGAAGCACTAAGGATCACAGAGCGGAAGACCTACACAGGCAAGACTGCCTCCAGGACCTTCCTTCCAAAACTGGCATCAGCCGAAGTCAGTACATCAACTCGATAGTGCTTAGAAAAAGTGTGCACAGAGGACCAAGCGGCCGCTCTGCACAGTTGATCAGCAGAAGCTTGATTCTTGTAGGCCCAAGAGGCCCCAATAGATCTGGTGGAATGGGCAGTCACCCGGAAGGGAACATGCTTATTCCTCAACTTATAGGCTTCACGGATAGTAGCCTTAATCCAAGAGGCAATGGTAACTTTGGAAGCCGGTCTCCCTGCCCTAGGCCCCTCAGGAATGACGAATAGAGCGTCAGACTTCCTGATAGACTCGGTGCGATGAACATAAAACTTGAGGCAACGCACCACATCCAACAGATGGAGATCTCTTTCCTTGTCAGATGAAGGATTAGGGCAGAAAGAGGGAACCACAATCTCCTGATTGATGTGAAACTCGGACACAACCTTGGGTAAGAATTCCTTGGTAGTGCGAAGCACAGCCTTATCCTTGTGGAACACCAGGTAAGGAGGTTTACAAGACAAAGCCTGTAACTCTGCTACCCGGCGCACAGACACAATAGCCAAAAGGAAGGCCATCTTCCAAGTCAAGAGACGTAATGGAATGGAAGCCAAGGATTCAAACGGTGGTCGCTGGAGAACTCCCAGCACCAAATTGAGGTCCCACTGGGGAGCAGGACTCTTGAAGGCAGGTCGAACATGAGTCACACCTTGGAAGAAAACTTTCACATCAGGAAGGATAGCGATCCTTTCCTGGAAAAACACAGACAAGGCAGAAGTCTGAACTTTGAGGGAACTCAGACTGAGCCCCTTATCCACACCGTCCTGCAAGAAGGCCAGGACAGTGGGAAGATGGAATTCAAGGGATAACTTCTTATCAGAGCACCATGTCACAAAGGTTGACCATATGCGATGATAGATCTTGGAAGACACAGGCTTACGAGCACTGAGCATAGTCGACACCACAGAACGAGAAAATCCTTTCTTTGCTAGAATCGAGGATTCAACCGCCATGCCATCAAATGGAGAGAGTGAACATCCTCCTTCCACAGATATCCCTGAAGAAGTAGGTCCGGACGGGCAGGAAGCGGGATCGGATCCGTCACTGACATGGCCATCAACTCCGGATACCAGGACTGGCGAGGCCAGTTTGGAGCGATCAGGATGACAGGACAACGCTCCCTCTTCAACTTCTGGATGACTCTGATCAATAGAGGAAGAGGAGGGAAGATGTAAGCCAGGGAGAAGTCCCAAGGGATCGACAAGGCATCCACTGCTAGAGCAAGGGAGTCCCTCAACCGGGAGCAAAACACCGGAACCTTCCTGTTGTGTCTGGTAGCCAACAGGTCCACCACAGGCATCCCCCACCGCTGAGTGAGCATGTGAAACACCTCTGGATGAAGAGCCCATTCTCCGCTGTCGACGGTGTGACGACTGAGGAAGTCTGCCATGACGTTGTCCACGCCTGGAATATGAACTGCAGAGATGACAGGCACGTGATCTTCTGCCCAAGACAAAATATCCTTGACCTCCCACCAGGCGGAACCGCTTCTCGTGCCGCCTTGCCTGTTGATGTAAGCCACCGCCGTGGCGTTGTCGGACTCCACTCTGATCGGAAGACCGGTCAGTTGAGACTCCCAGTGCCTCAGGGCAAGCCGGACAGCTCGAAGTTCCAGAACATTGATGGAGAGAAGGGATTCCTCCAGACCCCATTTCCCCTGAGCACTGAAGCGACCCCAGACTGCACCCCAGCCCCGAAGGCTGGCATCCGTTGTGACTGTGGTCCAACGAGGAACTAGAAAGGATCTCCCTTTCAGGAGATGAGAGAGATCTAACCACCAGTGCAGACTCGACTCGACATGAGGAGGGAGAGAAACAGACAGATGTTGATGATCTGGATGATTCTTGCACGTCTGGATCACAAATCTCTGAAGTTCCCTGGAGTGGGCCATGGCAAATGGGACTGCTTCGATCGTGGAAATGAACTTCCCCACTAAAGACGACAACCTCGGTACTGGAATCTCGTCCATGTCCAGAATCCCAGCCACTCGGACGGCTATCTGGTGAGCCACGTCCTCTGGAAGAAACACCATGCATTGGCGAGTGTCGAACAGGAGACCCAGGAACAGAAGCCTCTGAGATGGAACCAAGTCCGACTTGTCCAGATTCAGGATCCAGCCATGACGGTTCAGGGTGTGCATGCACTTCTGTAATTGCTGACGGAGAAGCTCAGCTGAGGAGGCTTTCAGTAGGAGATCGTCCATGTATGGGGTCACTCGGATCCCATCCTGATGAAGCACCGCTATCAAGGATCCCCAACACCCTCTGGAAGACCTGAGGGGCTGAAGTCAGCCCAAAGGGGAGCGCTGCAAACTGAAAGTTTCCCCTGTGGCAGGCAATCCTGAGATACCGCCTGCTCTCTGGATGAATAGGGATGTGAAGATAAGCATCCTGAATGTCCAGGGAGGCAAGAAACTCCCCTGGAGACATTGCTGCAATCACAGAACGCAGAGATTCCTGGCGGAAGTGGGAAGTCACCACATAGGCATTGAGATCTTTGAGATCCAAAATGGGACGAGCTCCTCCGTCCTTTTTGGCTACCACAAACAGGTTGGAATAGAATCCTGAACCTGTGTCCCCTTGAGGAACCGCCTCCAGGACCTCTTTGTCCAAGAGATCCTGAATAGCGTCGTCGAACAGACGCCTTTTTGTGGGTTCCTGAGAAGGACGAGTAAAATGGAACTGAAAAGGAGGAAGGGAAGAGAAAGGGATCCTGTATCCCTCTGACACCACCTGAAGAACCAATGGGTCCACCACTGACTCCTCCCAAGTCCGGCGAAAGATGCGGAGACGACCGCCTACAGCCGGATGCGGACCCGGGTTCGGCGAGTCATGCCGAAGCAGTCTTGGAGGTCTTGGCCTTGGGGGCAACTTTGGGCTTCCAGGACTGTTTGGGCTTGGAGGAGGAGCGCGTAGTGGGAGGACCCGTTTGGGCCGAGGAGCGTCTCAGTCTGAAAGGAACGAAAGGACCGATTGCGTTTGGCTGGAAACTTTTTCTTAAAGACTGAGGGTAGAAGAGTACTTTTACCGCCAGTAGCCTCACTGATCATTTCTTTGAGTTCAGACCCAAAAAGCAAATTCCCCTGAAAGGGCAAGGAAAGCAAGGCTTTCTTAGAGGCTGTATCAGCAGACCAAATTTTCAGCCAAAGAGCGCGTCTGGCCACCACAGAAGAAGTGGAGGCCCTCGCCATCATGCGCACAGCATCAAAAGCAGCGTCAGCAACATAGTTCTGAGCTTCAGTGATATTAGCAAGGAGCTGCAACTGTTCAGATACCAGCGCATCCTGGCGAACTGCTTCAGTCAGTCGTTCAGTCCAGGCCGCAATGGCTCTATTAACCCATGCCACAGCAAAGGTTGGTCGCATGGCAGTGCCAATGGAGGCAAAAATAGATTTAAGAGAAAGCTCTAGCTTTTTATCCGTCCAATCCTGCAGGGCAGAGGCATCAGAGACAGCCAAGGCGGTAGACTTGGATAGTCTAGAAACAGGAGCATCCACCTTGGGAGGATGAACCCATTTTGCCAGCTCAGCCTCAGGAAAAGGGTATAGTTTAGCAAACTTTTTAGAGACAGAGGAAGATCTATCAGGATTCTTCCATGCCTCAGAGACCAGACGGGCAAGAGTAGGGTTAGTTGGAAAACAAACAACTGGTTTAGATGGCTTTTTCTGAAAAACATCAGTAGGATCATAAGTGGATTCCTGAGTCAGAGGAAGGTTGAGCGTATTCAGAACCGCTCTGATCAGACCCTCAGCCGAGACTTCAGGGTCACACTCATAGGGGTCCCCAATGGACCTGTTAGATTCAATAACAGTACGTTCCTCAGCATCAGAATCCTGTAAGAGTTCTTCTTCAGAAGAATCAGTGACATCAGGAGCTCCCTGTGGCTTAGGCAGGGAGGTCCTGATGGTAGAGGGGGTCTGCCAGACCTGGAGAGCCCCCTGTATCTGAGAGGGAAAGAGTTGAAGCGTGGATCTGAGATCCCTAGTGGCAGCTTTAAACTCCCTCACCCAAGATGGCTCAATAGCGTGGCTGGAAAGCCCAGGGTTGCTATCTTGACCAGTACAATTAGGGCATAGATCCCCCACATTATCGGTAGACAGCCCAATGTGGCAAGAGGAGCAAAACGCCATGGGGGTAGCAGACCCCCCATCCTCCTTAGACTTGGGTCTAGCCCCTAGCTCCAGTGAAGTAGACATGCTCACAGCGTCAATATACCCCACTAATAACACTATCACCCAGAAAAAGTGTAAATGATTAAAGTTTCACCCCAGAAATGTCTAAATTCGGACTTATCTGGCCAGCGAAGGGTTAATCTGTTGAGGAGAGAGAAGGCTCGGTCCCTGCGTAGTGTACTCGCTTAGGAAAAGTACCACAAAATGGCGGCCGTCATGATAGCCAATCAGAAACGAGCGCGAACCAAGCGCTCATGGGAAATGTAGTTTTCCCCTAACAAGTACCCCAAACAGTGCCCGAAGCCCCCCTGAACACCCCGCATACATAAAACACATTCCGGATGATAGAGCAGGAGCCTAGCATTAAAATGAGCCCTCTCTGAAGTTGCTGTGATAAGCGGTTCCAGAGATACGTCCCACACTGTGAATTCTCATAGAGAGTAAAGGAGCCCTTGCGTCTGAGCGGGAAAAAGCCGCGCTTAAAGGCGCGGAACACCATTTTTAATAAAGTTTAAGAAAACATTAAAAAGTGCCCAAACAAGCATGAAACACATAAGAAACATAAGTAAATGAATACCCAAAGCTCCAAAACCCAGAGAATACCACAGAAATTGCATAAAACAGTAATAATGCAATAACAACACCCTATGAGTGCTGGAGTGTATTGTAACTCCCAAATACAAGCCCATCAAAGGGACACTGTGGGGACAAGTGGACCTTCAGCACTCAATGGGTGACTCACCTTTCCTGCAGGACTTCTGTCTTCAGGTGACCATGATAAGGTGGGAATGAACCAGAGGTAAATTCCCCAGTAGGGAAGCTGCTTAACACAAGCTGTCCCCTCTTCAGGGCATAAGGTCCACAGAAATCCCTGGAAGCTGCACCAGCCACTTTAAAGAGGGCAATTCACAGCCATGGTCACCCTCCTAATGGTGGTATTCCATATTTGAATCAAAAAATAATAAAACACTAAGATGCATAGATGTTCTCTACCTGGTGTGCAAGGCACTCCAGGAACAAATCAATCTAAGTGGCTCTGGCCAGAAGGTGGCTTAAGTAAGAGGGGAGGCTCCGCCCCTTGCAAATCATTTGCATAGTTGTTCCTGCCTATTAAAGGGGACTTACGCCTCCCAGAGTACCAGTGACCTGTATTGGACGACAGTGAAAAACCTGTCAATAGGGGCAGAGTTTTCATTGTTCTCACAGTAAGAAGATTGTCCCTTGCTGTGAGCTGTCAAGACAGATTTCACATCTGAGGGGAGGTGTTTTACACTAGGTAAAAAGGGCGGGAGGGGGATACTTTATCATTCAATTACTCTTGAACTACAACTCTGACAGTACTGAAATAATACTTTCCATGGCCCAAATACTATGGAGATTAATTGGAGCTGCTTTTATTTTGAAACATTACTATCCCTTTAAACAGGAGACGCATGACTTTGTCCAAATCCTAGAGGCTGTATCCTGACAGAACACCCAAGGTGCTTTTTTTTTTTTGCATATGCGGACGTGATAATACTGACAGCCATCAAATGTGGATCTCTGCCCAGATTGCAACTATAGTTTGCCCTTACTTTAGCTCCAGTTTACGCCACTGGATGATTAGTTGGGTGACCTCATCAAGCTGTTTCCTCAAAGACCGATCTCGGCTAGCATTTTCCTCCCAGTCCTAGAAAAGCAAAATTAAAAAAAGAAAACAAAGAAAACACATTAATATGCTTAAAGAAACACTAACCGGCATTATATACTCAGATGCTCTGTTTTCCGAGGCTCCCACTGATTATCCAGGATTAATTGTGAATGGGCTAAGATAACAGCATTTCTGAAAGCAAGAGCAGTGAGCTCTAACCACAAATAATTAACCAACATTAGCTCTTATCTCGCAATACTAATAGCACAAAGAACAAATAAATGCTCTCTGAACAAGATAATTTACACATTCAGTAAAGAAAAAGTTTAGGATTATCTTTTAGGAATACATTTTATATAAACTAGCTGTACATGGTAGTTAATGTTATATCAATGGATTTCATTTTTCATGTAAATTGTAATAATGATGTAAATGTTCCAACTACTTTATTGGCCAAATGTATTTTACTCCCCAGTACAGGCATTTGAAGTACTGTACTAACAAGGAGATACTGATAAAAAGCAGGAAAAGTGATCAACAGAATCTGCTTCCCAACAGGCTTGTAGTGCCTTGAATGCTAGGTCTCCAATGCACAGCTAAACAACTTGTTGAGCTTTATAGAATTCAAGAGGTTAAAAGTCCCATTTAAATTAACTGGGGATTCAAGTAATTGTTATACGTTACTAAATTTAAAAGAAAGAAGTGAAAACAAAAAAACAACACAAAAAAAAAAAAAAAAAAAAAAAAAAACCCAAAAAACAATTTTTTTATAGCCACGTCATCAACCCCTTAAGGACCAAGGTGTCCCCCCCCCCCCCACAGGCGAGAACCAGAGCCATTTCATTTGCTGAGCTTGCAGATGTGAACGACTACACGTACTGGTCACGAGGCAAATGCTGAACCTCCCGGCACCATCAGAGTGCCTTTGGTCTCTATGTCAACTCATGACGTGCCAGGACTGTCACTGGTATATAAACAACCAAAACATGCGACTGTCCTGGAATGTCCAAGGACGTGAAAGAGGATCTATCACCTCTACAAAAGTTAAGCTTATTATGTAGAGTATATATATATATCTAGAAAATGCTGAAAATGTTATTGGACTGGTTATGTTTTAATACGAAGAAAATAACCTAAATAAAACAAACACACATTGTATGGCTTTTTCTTCACAGTACTATAAAGATACTCCCACTGCTGGCAGTTGCTTTACTCAAGTTATAAGAGTTCAAACTGTCATGAAATGGTGGATTTGTTATTATCCCATTCTTTGGACAACTGAAGCCACTGGCTCACATCTCAGTTTAACTGCCTGGTTGAACTATCTTGACAGGAGGTGACACTGTTAACATCAGTTTAATATAACAAAATGAAGTGATCAACATCTCCCAGAGTGCACATAACTTGTTTCATTCATCAGTAAAACAACGTTTGAGGGTTTTTTTTTTTTTTTCTTCAAGATTAGTGATATTAAGATATTTTAAATCATTAACAGGATAATGAAAAATCACAGTAATCATAAAAGCAGAGTAGTTACTTGAGACTTTGCGAGAAGAATCTCTAAGCCATTCAGGAATTTGGAGAGAGGACTGGAAAGTGGGAATCCCTGGATTCGTTCTATTATAACAAGCAGCTGCAAAAGAAGGACACAGAAAATAAGGGCATCAACTAAGCAAAGTAAACCACTCTACATGTAAACTCAGCTATTACAACAATGCGGTTTTGAAGGCCCAAAGAAAAACAAGGAACCCCATCATAAAGCAGTGTTAAAGGGTTAGAAAGGGTGGGTGGGTACAAGACCTTGTTCACCTCGCAGAATCATCATGTGCCATTGTCTCTGATGTGAACTGCTTTGTGCAATGCTATTGGAGAACACATTACCACAGCTTAGCTGTCTTTCAGTTTGTTACTAAGAGTACATCAAAATAATCAAATATGACTAGCTGAAAAATAATTAACCCTTTGAATGACAGAATGGAACATGCTTAACCCTCAGCAATCATACTAACCTGATAGATGCTGTAGTGGTCTCCAATTCATTGTTTTGTACATTACTGACCCAGTTAAAGGGTCAGTAATGTACCCTAAAAAATATTTAGGTAGAGATTGAAAAAAATAAACTAATTGCAACAAACTTCATCTCTCAAACCGCTATGGTTTGAGAACTATAGGGATTCACAGTCCCCCCCCCCCCCTTTTCCTGATGTCAGCGTCTAGCTGACAGCAGGAGATCCCGGTCCGGGAGGCTCTGCAGCAGAGCCGAAATCGCAGTACTTAAAAATAATTCATTAATTGGAAAGGTCTACAAAGCGTGCCTGCAAACCAGGCACACTTTGTAGACAGTTCAAATTAATGAATTCTTTTTAAGTACCGCAATTTCAGCTCTGCAGCAGAACCTCCTCGTTTCATACAACTCGAATCTCCTGCTGTCAGATTTACAGCTCACATCAGGAGAAGGGGGGAACTTTGAATCCCTATATCTCTCAAACCATAGTGGTTTGAGAGATAGGGTTTGTTGCATTTAGTTTATTTTTTCAATCTCTACCTAAATCTAAATATTTATGGGACATTACTGTCCCTTTAAAGGAAAAACAGTTATATTTTGAAATAGTTCTGCTTCAATTACATAAAGATTAGGGACAGGAAACAGTTCTACACATATGGCCCTCAGGGCAGTACAGGGTTAACCATTTGAGTGCCAGAAATGTATACGACAGATTGCGTTGCTATTTGGTGGATTTCTCTCTGGCACTCAAACATTAAAGGGATAGTAATACTTAAAAATTACTATCCCTCATCTTGTAGGCAATAAAAAAACGGAGTAAAATGACACCAGCGGCATCTCTCAAACCTTTATGGTTTGAGAGATATCCACTTTCAAAGTTCCCTCTCCCCTGACATCAGCATTCTAGCTGACAGCAAGGGAATTCGGTCCCGGGACCGGCGGCGGCTCTGCAGAAGTGCGGAGATCGCATTAATAAAAAAAAAATCCTTAACTTAAAAGGTCTTCTACGTGTGCTTGCAAACCAAGCACACGTAGAAGACCATTTTAGTTAAAGCGGAACTTTCACGTTATATGAACTTTACGTCTGTTAGTATGTTTCCCCAATGGGTACCAAAAAATGTATAGCAATTAATATATAAATTGATATAAGTTGTAAAAAAGTACCTTGTATGTAAACTTAACGTTCTTGGAGATCGTGGCCATCTTTGCTTTTAAGAGTATATGCGCATGCGTTAGCTCTGTCAATCACAGCGGAGTGAGCTTTCAATTTGCACTAGCGCTATGCCCCCACGATATTCCAGATGTGCTACTCTTGCGTGTCTAGCCGCTTTTGTGAATAAAAGGATTTATGTAACTGGCTTAAATAGTGCGACCGAGTTCCATGAACCTGCTCGCACTATACTAGCAGGACCTGAACACGTACAATGCATGGAGCGGGACAGGTCACGTGATTTAAAGGGCAATTCTTTTACATGTCCTGTGGGAGTGGCTTGGTTACCTTAAGGTAACGAGCAGTACAGATTTTGCCGTGGAAGACATTCAGAGGTACAAACTTCTATGCTATCTTGCGAGACTTAGATCAATTTATGAATCGTTTGAAACACATAGCGATAGAGGATTCATGTATAAGAAAAGATAGAGACCCACTCATGCAGACATGAAAGTTCCCCTTTAAGGATTTCTTTTTTATTAACGAGATCTCTGCACTGCTGCAGAGCTGCCGGCTGATCACATGAGAGGACTCCCCTGTTCTCGGCTAGAATGCTGACGTCGGGAAAAGGCAAACTGCCGAACTTTAAAAGCGGATATCTCTCAAACCGTAAAGGTTTGAGAGATGCCGCTGGTGTCATTTTACTCAGTTTTTTTTATTGCCTACAAGGTGAGGGATAGTAATTTTTAAGTATTACTATCCCTTTAAAGTGTTAGTAGCGTCAAAAAAAAAAAAAAAAAAAAAAAAAAAAAAAAAAAGTTTTTTTGCATTTAGAAGAGCTTAAAAAGTTGAGCTAAATGCAAAAAAGCGTATTGAGAGATACAGGCATTTAAAGTTCAATGTCTCCTGCTGACATCTGTAAAGCTGTCAGAAGGAGATCCGTGTCGGTCGATATGGAGGCTCTGCAGCAGAGCCGCAATCGCGTCATTGACAACGAATCCCTTCATTGGAATGGTCTAAAATGTGTGCCTGGTTTGCAAGCACACATTTTAGACCATTCCAATGAAGGGATTCGTTGTCAATAACAAGATTGTGGCTCTTCTGCAGAGCCTCTGTGTCGACCGACACGGATCTGCTGCTGACGGCTTTACAGCTGTCAGCAGGAGACATCGAACTTTAAATGCCTATATCTCTCTCTCAAACCATAGTGGTTTGAGAGATACTTTTTTTTTTGCATTCAGCTCAACTTTTTAAGCTCTTCTAAATGCAAAAAGCTTTTTTTTATACACATTACTAACCCTTTAAACATTCTAAAAGTAGATTTACCCACTGGATACAATAGGTCTCCAAAGCATTGCTTTTGATGCATTGCAGCCCTCTCTACCACCCAAGGAGTTCAGATGGAACAGAATAAGTATAAAGGGAGAGATGATCTGAGGCAAAAGAAACTGTGCGTCTGTCTGTTCTTTTAGGGTGAAAATAGGGTAAATGTTATGTGGTAAGAGGAAATTATCGCCTCTTCATGCTGTTCCAGTGAACACACTGGTGACTGCACATGAAGTCTTTGAGGGCCACATGTTGTTCAGCACCAATATAGACAATAAAAGTAAAATGCAGCGAACTAAAAAGCAGACATTCATAAACTGAATCCCTTGAACACACACCTGGTTTGGTCACTGTATGAACTTATGGGATAGTATTTGCCAAGGAACAAAACGCTCCTTAAGGAATGAATTACAGGAGCAATAAGAGTTCCCATCACTTCCCATTTCACAGGAAGTATTAAAGTGATTTGGCTCACACATCTACTTTCTGTGTAATGCAATGCATTTGAGACATCTCTCATTCAAATAATTAAAAGGCCCCATTTAAAGTAATTGGGATTTCCATTTATCTCCTATAGTGCAGTTTTCTCTGTAATTACTCCACAAAATGTGAAGTGCAGCAAGATACCAGACCTATGTACCATTAAAGGGATTATATTCTCCACTTTAGTCAACGGGAATTTTCATGTCGCCTATGGCATAAATGATTTACTCTAGAATTAGTCAATTCCACACCTTAGTAACTATTGGGAATTGTAGTCAATAGCTGGAGGGATTCAGGTTGATCAACCTTGTTCTATAGTTTGGTGTATATAACAAGGTGACATGCCATTCCCTGATCCAATGCAATTCTCACCTGCACCAAAGCTGGGTGCTCTGGCCACTCCTCTAACAGTCTGTTCACAGCTGTGGTGAAGCGAAACAGCACTGGCTGGCACAGCTGGACCTGTTGTATGTTGGGGTGCTGATAGAAATCATAGGGGCTCTCATGCTGCAGTATAAGGTGTGTGGCTAGGTTCCCTGAAACAGTGTTCTGAAGGAGTGTGCTAGCCAGTAACTGGCTGCCCAGGAGGTGGTCATTCAGTTCAGCACCTAAGACAAACAAAATAATTATTAAAAAAAAAAAATATATATATATATTATATATACACATACATATACACATATATATATATATATATATATATATATATATATATATATATATATATATATACACATATACACACACACACATACACGTAATATATATATATGAAAAACAATCCCATGGAGATTTAACCCTGACACTCCTGTGGGAAGGATACTTCTGAAACTTAAGTAAAGGCAGAGCTGCGCAAGGGTGTGATAAAGCAGAGGATGGAAGGGGTCACAAGACTTTCTATATGAAGTGTGATAACTTCTGGCGGGAGGGGACCTTTACCACATGGTGCCGGCGTCCACCAACTAGATGTGATAGTAATGATAAACAGGTATTTTCTTATTTTCATCTTAACCCTTCAAGTGCGAGAGGGGTACACAATGCGTTGCTTTGCAATGCATTGTGTACCCCTCTGGCACTCAAATGGTTAAATGAAAAGTAGTAATTGTAGGGCAAACGAAGTGCAATAACCTAAATTTGCAATTAAATGGAGCTTTTAACCCCTTGATTGCTAGATAGTAAGCCAACACATTGCAAAGCAATGCAATGACAAACTCTCTAGCATTCAAAAAGTATTAAATCCATGAGAATTCCCATTTGTCCCCTATTGTGTCAATGGTTTGTCCCAGAATGAATCCACTTTTATTCTGAATACAGGGGACATAGTGTATATAATGCATATTAATGGTGACAGATGCCAACTTTTTATAATAAACTTTCAAACAGAGAATGAAAATGTTGTATACTACTAAACAGATGGGGTAGGATTGTTTGTCCCAATGATGTAGTTATTTTGCTCCAAAATTTCTATTGCTTTGTATATCTGGCCAATACACTATACATATGTACATAGTGTAATTTCACAAGCCTTCTGGGAAATAGCTCATATACATTCCTCATCACATGACCTACCCAAGAGGGGATACAGGTGCTCTATAAGGGCTGCACTGGTCTGGTAGCAGGACAGGAAAGCACTGAGGTAATGTTTGGCTTGGTGCTGGGGTGGGCTCTGGTGGTACCAGAGAGATCTGGCTGTGCTTAGACATAACTGCTGGTGTATGAGCATCACTGTTTGCATTGAACCCTGGGACAGCAGAATAGTGTGACCAGCTTCTTGGTCCTCTGACTCCTCTGTTTCCATATGTCCTTCCAGAGTAGGCTGAGTGGTGATATCTGAAAAGTCCTGTTACAAAAAAAAAAAAAAAAGGTTTTTATGTTATGTTTTACTCCTTTAGGATTCAAAAGGGAATTACACTTCAAAATAATATGTGAACATCACGCTGACACACAAAAGACTTTAAGTATAAAAGAAAACTTGAGCAATTCTGGGAAAAACCAACTGTTCCATAGAGGGCAAAAACAAAAATCCCCACTGATCTAGTAGGACCTTCTACTCTTTAACCCCTTAAGGACCGGGAAAATCTGATGTCGTTTTCCCTTAAGGACCGGAGCAATTTTGACTTTTTTGACTATGTCTTTTTTCAACCATATTTTCTCTTTAATTCCTTTTGTGCACCCACACAAATTATATACTGTTTTTTTAAGCACAAGTAGGGCTTTCTTTTGATACCACAATTATATGAATACCTCATTATTTAATTTGATTAAAATAGAAAAAAAGAGGAAAAAAATTAAAAAAAAAACAACATTTTGCTTACATTTTTCTGTCAGGATTTGCATACTATTACTTAATGACAAAAAAATACCCCTAAATATATTCATTTGCTTCTCCTGAATATAACAATACCCCATATGCCTAGTATTTCAATCCCTTCCTCACATTTACAAGGTAAATATTACAAGATGGATGCCATTATTTCCAACTTGTAATTTCTCAACAATTGACATGTGAGCATCATAGCTTAGTTGATGGTGCCAGTACCAAAAATGTCCCACAAAGGTATATCTTTCTGAAAACTAGACAACATAAGGTAAATAATCAGGAGAATTTTGAAGTTTTTTATGCAGCTATTTTTCCAGAAAAAAATTTCAAAATTGTAGAAAAATTTTGTTTTTTTGCAGCTTTCACACTTACATTTCACTATTACTGTTGATTTCAAGCACGAGATAGTTGAAAATTTAAAAATATGCATTGTTTAGTGTTCAGCTCCTTCTTCTGAGTACAGCAATACCCCATATTCATAGGTTTCTCAAGATTTGGGGGAGCTACGGGGCCCAAATTGGAACATGCGCGTTTCCAGTTTCACACTTTGAATTTTCACAGCTTGCATCACTGGTGCCATGTCTCATTTGGGGCTGTGTAACAGTGCTCCACTCTAAGATTTCCCCCCAAAAGTATATATTTTTGGAAAGTAGACACCCCAGGCTTTCATTTTATGTATGTTTTCAATTTTTTTACGCAGCCATTTTACCACCAATCGCTCGTAAATCTTGACGTAAGTTAAAAAAATAGCGTTTTTCACACTTTGACTTCGATGTTGATGTGAATTTCAAGCACAGGATAGGTGAAGATTTTTTAAAATGCATTGTTTAGTGTTCAGCTCCTTCTTCTGAGTATGGCAATACCCCATATGCATAGGTTTCTCAAGGTTTGGGAGAGCTACGGGGCCCAAATTGGAACATGCGCGTTTCCAGTTTCACACTTTGAATTTTCACAGCTTGCATCACTGGTGCCATGTCTCATTTGGGGCTGTGTAACAGTGCTCCACTCTAAGATTTCCCCGCAAAAGTATATATTTTTGGAACGTAGACACCCCAGGCTTTCATTTTATGTATGTTTTCAATTTTTTTACGCAGCCATTTTACCACCAATCGCTCGTAAATCTTGATGCAAGTTAAAAACACACCGTTTTTCACACTTGCACTTCAATGTTGATGTGAATTTCAAGCACAGGATAGGTGAAGATTTTTAAAAATGCATTGTTTAGTGTTCAGCTCCTTCTTCTGAGTACGGCAATACCCCATATGCATAGGTTTCTCAAGGTTTGGGAGAGCTACGGGGCCCAAATTGGAACATGCGCGTTTCCAGTTTCACACTTTGAATTTTCACAGCTTGCATCACTGGTGCCATGTCTCATTTGGGGCTGTGTAACAGTGCTCCACTCTAAGATTTCCCCGCAAAAGTATATATTTTTGGAACGTAGACACCCCAGGCTTTCATTTTATGTATGTTTTCAATTTTTTTACGCAGCCATTTTACCACCAATCGCTCGTAAATCTTGATGCAAGTTAAAAACACACCGTTTTTCACACTTGCACTTCAATGTTGATGTGAATTTCAAGCACAGGATAGGTGAAGATTTTTAAAAATGCATTGTTTAGTGTTCAGCTCCTTCTTCTGAGTACGGCAATACCCCATATGCATAGGTTTCTCATGGTTTAGGGGAGATACGGGACCCAAATTGGAACAAATATTGAATTTTCATATCTTTCTTATCTGGTGCCATTTCTCATTTGGGGCTATGTTCCAGTGCTCCACTTTACGATTTTCCCCCAAAAGTGTATATTTTTGGAAAGTAGACACCCCAGGCTTTCACTGTATGTATGTTTTCAAATTTTTTACGCAGCCATTTTACCACCAATCCCTCGTAAATCCTGACGCAAGTTAAAAAAATTGCGTTTTTCACACTTGCACTTCGATGTTGATGTGAATTTCAACCACATGATAGGTGAAGATTTTTAAAACTGCATTGTTTAGTGTTCAGCTTCTTCTTCTGAGTACGGCAATACCCCATATGCATAGGTTTCTCATGGTTTAGGGGAGATACGGTACCCAAATTGGAACAAATATTGAATTTTCATATCTTTCTTATCTGGTGCCATTTCTCATTTGGGGCTATGTTCCAGTGCTCCACTTTAAGATTTCCCCCCAAAAGTGTATATTGTTGAAAAGTAGATACCCCCAGCTTTCATTTTAGGTGTGTTTTCAATTTTTTTACACAGCCATTTTACCACCACTCTCTTGTAAATGTGACGTGAGTAAAAAAATCAGCGTTTTTCACACTTAGACTTCAATGTTGATGTGAATTTCAATTACAGAATAGGTGAAGATTTTTAAAACTGCATTGTTTAGCGTTCGGCTTCTTCTTCTGAGTACGGAAATATCCCATATGCAACGGTTTCTCAAGGTTTGGGGGAGATACGGGACCCAAATTGGAACATGTGTATTTCCAGGTTCACACTTTGAATTTTCACAGCTTGTGTTACTGGTGCCATGTCTCATTTGTCCTGTGTAACAGTGCTCCACTCTAAGATTTCCCCCCAAAAGTGTATATTTTTGGAAAGTAGATACCCCAAGCTTTCGTTTCAGGTGTGATTTCAAATTTTGTACACAGCCATTTTACCACTAATCCTGTGAAAACTTGACGTAAGTAAAAAAAAAAAAAAATCAGCGTTTTTCACACTTACACTTCAATGTTGATGTGAATTTAAATTACAGAATAGGTGAAGATTTTATAAACTGGATTGATTAGTGTTCGGCTCCTTCTTCTGAGTACAGCAATGCCCCATATGCAACGGTTTGTCAGGGTTTGGGGGAGATACTGGGCCCAGTTAGAACATGTGAGTTTCCTTTTACAGACATGCCATTTTTACAGCTGGTGCCTTGTCTCATTTTGGACTGTTTGGCAATATTGCAATGAATTTTACCCCCAAAAGTATATGTTGTACAAGAGTAGACAACCCTGGCTTTCATTCTATTTGCATTCTTTCAATTTTTTCGCTGCCACTGTATCAGCAATCCCTCCCAAAACCTGCAGTAAGGCAGAGAAACACCATTTTTTCACACTTATATTTTAGTGTTGCTCTGGATTTCAATCAGATGATATTTGCAGATTTTTTAAGTGCTTTACATTAGTGGTGAGTTACATCGTCTGAGTACGTCAATGCCCCATATGCATAGGTTTGTCAGGGTTTGGAGGAACTACTGGACCCAGTAGGGAACATGTGTGTTTCCATTATCAGAGATGGAAGTGCTTTGCTTCCCATTATATTTTGATAGTGTTAGATCTAAGGAGGGATGTGTTTTGAAAAATAAAAAAACAGGATATTTCAGGGGGGAAAAAGTGGCCAAATAATAAAATAAACTTCACAGCACTACTGCATTGTGCCTTCATGGTATTGCTTGAAGCAGTCGCCCATGCAGAGGCCAGGTTTAGAAGGGCAGTCAGGACAGTAAGTGGAGGTTTCTCTCCGTACTCCCTTGCTGTAGCAAACCCTGCAGCGCTTTTGTGGATTTTTCTTTTGGGGGGTTGGGGGGATTTTATAAATAAAATGTACTACTCCAGGTTTTGGGGGAATTATTTCTGTTGCCCCTTGAAGCAAAAATTGGGAGATAAGATGGAGCTGATACTGCAGAAAAGTAAGTTTTAGGGTGGGGTTTGCCAATTTAAAAATCAAAAATGAATTGTAAGCTGCAGTCTGCATCATGTAAATGGCAACCTTTTTGTACCATGCCCTACACTTTCGCATGGTGAGGTACGGCTGCATGAGTTGATCACACAGATCAACTCCCCCCATGTTCTTGTTGTAGTCTTTGATGCAGACTGGCTTTCTTAGTACCCCCCTCCTGCCACGAACAGACACTGCCACAGTTTTGTCCTCATGCATGGTGGACAGCATGTACACATCTTTTCTGTCCTTGAATTTAACTGCCAGCAGCTCTTGTTGGCATAAAGCTGAGGACATCCCGGTTTTAAGTTTTTTTTCTATCAGTTCTTTGGGCATCTCCCTGCAATTGCGCCTGACAGTGCCACAGGCCACGGTGTCAAAATAAAAAAGTGACTTAAATAAAAGGGGACTGGTGTAATAATTGTCAACATATAAATGATATCCTTTATTTAACAAGGGGTAAATCAGATCCCAAACTATCTTCCCATTTATTCCCAGAAATTCAGGGCACCCAGGAGGATCAAGTTGGCTGTCCTTGCCCTCATAAATTCTAAAAGCCTGGGTGTAGCCTGTGGCACTTTCACACAATTTATAAAATTTTACACCAAATTTGGAACGCTTTGAGGGGATGTACTGTTTGAACCCTAACCTGCCTTTGTATTTCATTAGGGATTCATCTACACTAATTTCTTTTTGGGGAATATACACTTGGGCAAATGTTTCCTGTAAATGGGTTATTAGGGGCCGGATTTTGAACAGTCTGTCATACTGGGGGTGTTCTTTTGGGAGGCACAGGGTATTATCACTAAAGTGCATAAATCGCAAAATCATCTCGTATCTAGTCCTGGTCATTGTTTTGGCGAATATAGGGGTATCATATATGGGGTTTTTACTCCAGTATGATCTAATACTTGGTTTTTTAACTATTCCCATTGTCATTGTAAGGGCCCAGAATTTCTTAAATTCTAAAATGTCAGTGGGATGCCATATTTCTTGCTTGGAAATGAATGCTGATGGGTTGGCGGCAATATATTGGTCTGCGTATAAATTTGTTTGCGACACAATTTCCCCCCCAAATTTCTTCCCCCAAAAATAACTCAAAAAACTGAACATGGGTAAATCCTGCCACATCCACTTGAATTCCTGGGTTGCCTGTGAATTCAGGAATTTGTGGGCATAAATTGGCTGGTGATACCCATTCATCAGCAGGAGTGGCAGTACTTGTGGCAGGTCTTCGGGCAGTACTTGTGGCAGGTCTTGTGGCAGGTCTTGGGGCAGCTCTTGGGGCATTACTTAGGGCAGCTCTTGGGGCTTTTCTTAGGGTAGCTCTTGGTGCAGTTGCTGGGGCAGTTGCTGGGGCAGCTGTTGGGGCAGTGCGTCTTTTTTTCACAGAAGGCCCTGCGTTATCACTGCTAGAGCTCTCACTCTCAGAAAACTGAGTGACGTCAAAGTCTGACGCTGAGTCTGTGGCTTCAGAGTCAGACGCCAAATAGGAATACGCCTCTTCTAACGTATATCTCCTCTGCATCTTATACACCTACTCTAAACTAACTTCTATAACTAACTATACCTAAACTTAAATCTATCCCTAAGCCTTACCCTAACACGCGTAGTCCCTGAACCTACCCAACCCAACTACCTATCTAAACTAGCTTATAATATAGAATAAAGCTTTTAATAAAAGTTTTTTTTTTTGTTTTTTTTTTTCCCTACACTACTCCTAAACTTAAATCTATCCCTAAGCCTTACCCTAACACGTAGTCCCCGAACCTAGCTAACCCAAGTGAACTACCTATCTAAACTATATATATATATTTTTTTTTTGGTTTTTTTTTTTTTTTTTTTTTTTTTTTTTTCCTTAAACCTAAATCTAACCCTAAACCTTTCCCTAACACACGCCTACACTAAACCTACCCACCTACCCACCTACCTACCTACCTAAACTATAGCTCTAAATCAATTTTTATTAAAAAAAAATAAAAATAAATTGAAAAAAAATTGAAAAAAAATTCAAAAAAATTTCAAAAAATACAAGGGGGATGGGGGGTGTCCCACAGATCAGCAAACGCTGATCTGCAGCAAATTGATCACTCCTAGAGTGATCAGATGGGGGGGAACGTATTGATCACTGCAAACCAGTGATCAAATGGTTAATTTTATCTTTTTTTTTTTTTAACTTTTTCACACAGGAACGATCTTGATCACTGGAACACAATCTGGCACTATGTCTCTCTGTCTCTCTCCACCTCAGCAGTGTGCAAGATGGAGGGAGGCAGAGATATATGACAGGGACAGTATTTACAAATACTGTCCCTGTCATTCAGCATTTGCAACATGGGATTCGCTCATCAAGCGAATCGCATGTTGCAACAAACTTTCTATTGGTTGTTACTAAGTGTCCCGGTATCGGGACACTTAGTAACAAGCAGCCCGCGCTCTCCCATCGCTCCGTGCGGCTGCGATGGGAGAGTTTAACCCATGACGGTGCAGGACCGTCATGGGTCCTTAACGGGTTTGCAACCCATGACGGTCCTGCACCGTCATGGGTCCTTAAGGGGTTAAAGTGTTATATCTCAAACAAATTGTTTCTTAATGCGTTGGAGACATCTCTAGCAATCAGGAGGCTAAAAGCCCCATTTAAATTATTAGGCATTTTGGAAATGCTCATTTTATTTGCATTTTCCCCCAAATGTGCAGTTTGCCCCAGAATCCATACCTTATTGGTCCTTTATCAAGCTATGCCAATGCTGTGTCATTAATCCATAAATTGTAAGCAAAACAGGACTGAAGAAGGAATAACTGGTTAAATACTTTGGGACACACAATATACAGTATATATTTTTTCTTCTTTTGTCAGTCCATCAGCTACACCCAGACCTGAAGAAGGTAGGGCCAATAATCTGCTCTACGTATAATGAATTACTTCCCTTGAATTGAGTAGGCAAACCTGGGAACACTCAGAGTTTGACCCAGACACTCAGGGTCACAGGGTGAAGAGTCAATTTCTCAGGGTGAGAAAGTCCATGGTTACTGATTATCTAATCTGCCCCAATTAGCAGCTTCCTTAGTCATTGACCTGGTGCCATTTATACCAATATAAGACTAGGGGAGAATTCCTGCTTGTCTTGTGCATGTTAAAGCAGTGATATTGCTAAGCTGTTATTTACAGGTTGATGGTTCCTTAATGACTGATTGAAGCACCTCTATTAGAGTGAATCCGGGTATATCACTGAGAAGCTATATTAAAGGAAGCTTTAAGAGTTAAGATCGACTATGTATATATTAATATATTATTTTATAATAATAGGATTTTAGTCTTACCTGTTAAATCCTTTTCACTTAGTCCATACAGGTCACTGGTACTCTGGGAGGCGTAAGTCCCCTTTAATAGGCAGGAACAACTATGCAAATGATTTGCAAGGGGCGGAGCCTCCCCTCTCACTTAAGCCACCTTCTGGCCAGAGCCACTTAGATTGATTTGAGACCCTAAAAACTGACCACAGGTAAGCAAAAAGAAAGACTCCTGTGAGCATGCCCTGACGGTCTCCCACTGAATGCCACAGGAGAGCCAAGACTGGTCCCTTGACAGGGTGGGAGACCAGTGACCTGTATGGACTAAGTGAAAAGGATTTAACAGGTAAGACTAAAATCCTATTTTCACTGTCGTCCAATACAGGTCACTGGTACTCTGGGATGTACAAACATTGAGCTGATCCAGAGGCGGGAAGTAAGGCAAGGACCAGGCGCAAGGCCCAAGTCACTGGAACTGCTATGACCCAGTTAATCACATAGCCCAAACTGTAAGTGTCAACGGACACCAACCAAGGGAACAATCCCTGAACTAACACAGCACACGAAACCAGAGCCAACAGGGCTCAACAGTAAGGAAGCACTAAGGATCACAGAGCGGAAGACCTACACAGGCAAGACTGCCTCCAGGACCTTCCTTCCAAAACTGGCATCAGCCGAAGCCAGTACATCAACTCGATAGTGCTTAGAAAAAGTGTGCACAGAGGACCAAGTGGCCGCTCTGCACAGTTGATCAGCAGAAGCTTGATTCTTGTAGGGCCAAGAGGCCCCAATAGATCTGGTGGAATGGGCAGTCACCCGGAAGGGAACATGCTTATTCCTCAACTTATAGGCTTCACGGATAGTAGCCTTAATCCAAGAGGCAATGGTAACTTTGGAAGCCGGTCTCCCTGCCCTAGGCCCCTCAGGAATGACGAATAGAGCGTCAGACTTCCTGATAGACTCGGTGCGATGAACATAAAACTTGAGGCAACGCACCACATCCAACAGATGGAGATCTCTTTCCTTGTCAGATGAAGGATTAGGGCAGAAAGAGGGAACCACAATCTCCTGATTGATGTGAAACTCGGACACAACCTTGGGTAAGAATTCCTTGGTAGTGCGAAGCACAGCCTTATCCTTGTGGAACACCAGGTAAGGAGGTTTACAAGACAAAGCCTGTAACTCTGCTACCCGGCGCACTGAAACAACAGCCAAAAGGAAGGCCATCTTCCAAGTCAAGAGACGTAATGGAATGGAAGCCAAGGATTCAAACGGTGGCCGCTTGAGAACTCCCAGCACCAAATTGAGGTCCCACTGGGGAGCAGGACTCTTGAAGGCAGGTCGAACATGAGTCACACCTTGGAAGAAAACTTTCACATCAGGAAGGATAGCAATCCTTTCCTGGAAAAACACAGACAAGGCAGAAGTCTGAACTTTGAGGGAACTCAGACTGAGCCCCTTATCCACACCGTCCTGCAAGAAGGCCAGGACAGTGGGAAGATGGAATTCAAGGGATGACTTCTTATCAGAACACCATGTCACAAAAGTTGACCATATGCGATGATAGATCTTGGAAGACACAGGCTTACGAGCACTGAGCATAGTCGACACCACAGAAGGAGAAAATCCTTTCTTTGCTAGAATCGAGGATTCAACCGCCATGCCATCAAATGGAGAGAGTGAACACCCTCCTTCCACAGATACCCCTGAAGAAGTAGGTCCGGACGGGCAGGAAGCGGAATCGGATCCGTCACTGACATGGCCATCAACTCCGGATACCAGGACTGGCGAGGCCAGTTTGGAGCGATCAGGATGACAGGACAACGCTCCCTCTTCAACTTCTGGATAACTCTGATCAATAGAGGAAGAGGAGGGAAGATGTAAGCCAGGGAGAAGTCCCAAGGGATCGACAAGGCATCCACTGCTAGAGCAAGGGAGTCCCTCAACCGGGAGCAAAACACCGGAACCTTCCTGTTGTGTCTGGTAGCCATCAGGTCCACCACAGGCATCCCCCACCGATGAGTGAGCATGTGAAACACCTCTGGATGAAGAGCCCATTCTCCGCTGTCGACGGTGTGACGACTGAGGAAGTCTGCCATGACGTTGTCCACGCCTGGAATATGAACTGCAGATATGACAGGCACGTGATCTTCTGCCCAAGACAAAATATCCTTGACCTCCCACCAGGCGGAACCGCTTCTTGTGCCGCCTTGCCTGTTGATGTAAGCCACGGCCGTGGCGTTGTCGGACTCCACTCTGATCGGAAGACCGGTCAATTGAGACTCCCAGTGCCTCAGGGCAAGCCGGACAGCTCGAAGTTCCAGAACATTGATGGAGAGCATGGATTCCTCCAGACCCCATTTCCCCTGAGCACTGAAGCGACCCCAGACTGCACCCCAGCCCCGAAGACTGGCATCCGTTGTGACTGTGGTCCAATGAGGAACTAGAAAGGATCTCCCTTTCAGGAGATGAGAGAGATCTAACCACCAGTGCAGACTCGACTCGACATGAGGAGGAAGAGAAACAGACAGATGTTGATGATCTGGATACTTCTTGCACGTCTGGATCACAAATCTCTGAAGTTCCCTGGAGTGGGCCATGGCAAATGGGACTGCTTCGATCGTGGAAATGAACTTCCCCACTAAAGACGACAACTTCGGTACTGGAATTTCGTCCATGTCCAGAATCCCAGCCACTCTGACGGCTATCTGGTGAGCCACGTCCTCTGGAAGAAACACCATGCATTGGCGAGTGTCGAACAGGAGACCCAGGAACAGAAGCCTCTGAGATGGAATCAAGTCCGACTTGTCCAGATTCAGGATCCAGCCATGACGGTTCAGGGTGTGCGTGCACATCTGTAATTGCTGACGGAGAAGCTCCGCTGAGGAGGCCTTCAGTAGGAGATCGTCCATGTAGGGGGTCACTCTGATCCCATCCTGATGGAGCACCGCTATCAAGGAGCCTAACACCCTCTGGAAGACCTGAGGGGCTGAAGTCAGCCCAAAGGGGAGCGCTGCAAACTGAAAGAGTCCCCTGTGGCAGGCAATCCTGAGATACCGCCTGCTCTCTGGATGAATAGGGATGTGAAGATAAGCATCCTGAAGGTCCAGGGAGGCAAGAAACTCCCCTGGAGACATTGCTGCAATCACAGAACGCAGGGACTCCTGGCGGAAGTGGGAAGTCACCACATAGGCATTGAGATCTTTGAGATCCAAAATGGGACGAGCTCCTCCGTCCTTTTTGGCTACCACAAACAGGTTGGAAAAAAAATCCTGAACCTGTGTCCCCTTGAGGAACCGCCTCCAGGACCTCTTTGTCCAAGAGATCCTGAATAGCGTCGTCGAACAGACGCCTTTTTGTGGGTTCCTGAGAAGGACGAGTAAAATGGAACCGAAAAGGAGGAAGGGAAGAGAAAGGGATCCTGTATCCCTCTGACACCACCTGAAGAACCCATGGGTCCGCCACTGACTCCTCCCAAGTCCGGCGAAAGATGCGGAGACGACCGCCTACAGCCGGATGCGGACCCGGGTTCGGCGAGTCATGCCGAAGCAGTCTTGGAGGTCTTGGCCTTGGGGGCAACTTTGGGCTTCCAGGACTGTTTGGGCTTGGAGGAGGAGCGCGTAGTGGGAGGACCCGTTTGGGCCGAGGAGCGTGTCTCAGTCTGAAAGGAACGAAAGGACCGATTGCGTTTGGCTGGAAACTTTTTCTTAAAGACTGAGGGTAGAAGAGTACTTTTACCGCCAGTAGCCTCACTGATCATTTCTTTGAGTTCAGACCCAAAAAGCAAATTCCCCTGAAAGGGCAAGGAAAGCAAGGCTTTCTTAGAGGCTGTATCAGCAGACCAAATTTTCAGCCAAAGAGCGCGTCTAGCCACCACAGAAGAAGTGGAGGCCCTCGCCATCATGCGCACAGCATCAAAAGCAGCGTCAGCAACATAATTCTGAGCTTCAGTAATATTAGCAAGAAGCTGCAACTGTTCAGACACTGGTGCATCCTGGCGAACTGCTTCAGTCAGTCGTTCAGTCCAGGCCGCGATAGCCCTGTTAACCCACGCCACTGCAAAGGTTGGACGCATGGCAGTGCCAATAGAGGCAAAAATGGACTTAAGAGAAAGTTCCAGTTTCTTATCCGTCCAATCCTGCAGGGCAGAGGCATCAGATACAGCCAAAGCGGTAGACTTGGATAGCCTGGAAACAGGGGCATCCACCTTGGGAGGATGCACCCATTTAGCCAGCTCAGTCTCAGGAAAAGGGTACAGCTTAGCAAACTTTTTAGAGACAGAGGATGATCTATCAGGATTCTTCCATGCCTCAGAGACTAGACGGGCAAGAGTAGGATTAGTTGGAAAACAAACAACAGGCTTAGATGGCTTCTTCTGAAAAACATCAGTAGGATCATAAGTGGATTCCTGAGTCAGAGGAAGGTTGAGCGTATTCAGAACAGCTCTAATCAGACCCTCAGCCGAAACTTCAGGGTCACATTCATAGGGGTCCCCAATGGACCTGGTAGATTCAATAACAGTCCGTTCCTCAGCATCAGAATCCTGCAAGAGTTCTTCCTCAGAAGAATCAGTCATATCAGGAGCCCCCTGTGGCTTAGGCAGGGAGGTCCTGATGGTAGAGGGGGTCTGCCAGACCTGGAGAGCCCCCTGTACCTGAGAGGGAAAGAGTTGAAGAGCGGATCTGAGATCCCTAGTGGCAGCTTTAAACTCCCTCACCCAAGATGGCTCAATAGCGTAGCTGGGAGGCCCAGGGTTGCTATCTTGACCAGTACAATTAGGGCATACATCCCCCACATTATCGCTAGACAGCCCAATGTGGCAAGAGGAGCAAAACGCCATGGGGGTAGCAGACCCCCCATCCTCCTTAGACTTGGGTCTAGCCCCTAGCTCCAGTGAAGTAGACATGCTCACAGCGTCAATATACCCCACTAATGACACTATCACCCAGAAAAAGTGCAAAGGATTAAAGTTTCACCCCAGAAATGTCTAAATTCGGACTTATCTGGCCAGCGAAGGGTTAATCTGTTGAGGAGAGAGAAGGCTCGGTCCCTGCGTAGTGTACTCGCTTAGGAAAAGTTCCACAAAATGGCGGCCGATAAGACAGCCAATCAGAAACGAGCGCGAACCAGGCGCTCATGGGAAATGTAGTTTTCCCTTTACAAGTACCCCAAACAGTGCCCGAAGCCCCCCTGAACACCCCACATAAATAAAACACATTCCGGATGATAGAGCAGGAGCCTAGCATTAAAATGAGCCCTCTCTGGAGTTGCTGAGACAAGCGGTTCCAGAGATATGTCCCACACTGTGAATTCCCATAGAGAGTAAAGGAGCCAAAGCGTTTGAGCGGGAAATTTAACCCTTTGAGTGCCAGAGTGGTACGGAATGCATTGCTTTGCAATGCATTCCGTACCACTCTGGCACTCAAAGGGTTAATAAAACATTAAAAATAGCCCAAACAAGTATAAAACACATAAGAAACATAAGTAAACTAATACCCAAAGCTCCAAAACCCAGAGAATACCACAGAAATTGCATTAAACATTGAAATGCAAATAAAAACACCCTATGAGTGCTGGAGTGCATTGCAAACTCCCAAATACAAGCCCAGCAAAGGGACACTGTGGGGACAAGTGGACCTTCAGCACTCAATGGGTGACTCACCTCTCTTGCAGGACTTCTGTCTTCAGGTGACCATGATAGAGGAGGACTAACCCAGAGGCAAATTCCCCAGCAGGGAAGCTGCTTAACTCAAGCTGTCCCCTCTTCAGGGCATAAGGTCCACAGAAAATCCCTGGGAGCTGCACTAGCCACTTCGGGTGAGGGCATTCACAGCCATGGTCACCCTCCTAATGGTGGTATTCCATATTGAATAAAAAAAATAACAAATGACTAAGTTGAAAGCATAGATGTTCTCTACCTGGTGTGCATAGCACCCAGGAACAAATCAATCTAAGTGGCTCTGGCCAGAAGGTGGCTTAAGTGAGAGGGGAGGCTCCGCCCCTTGCAAATCATTTGCATAGTTGTTCCTGCCTATTAAAGGGGACTTACGCCTCCCAGAGTACCAGTGACCTGTATTGGACGACAGTGAAATATATTTATATATAAAGGGAACACCTTTAGAAGGATGAAAAGATTGCAAACGCCTTGGTGCCACTTTTAAAAATACATATAAAAAGAAATGGCGTATAAACGCAGAACTTCATACATATCATAAAATGTTGCATTTATGGAGATGATCCACCATTTTTTATTTTTATATTTATCCATGATGAAGTACTGACCTAGTACAAAACGCTTTGGATTTTATCTCTAAGCTCACAAAGTTACCTGACAGTCAGGAGGTACAAGTTAAGTGCCAAGAGAAGAGGAGTTCTATCGGCATAAGGAGTTATACTCTACCCCGGTGGAGAGCTGTATTATACACTTAACATTAACCAACTGTCAAGGTACTACAAGCTTAGTTGAACATGGAGCTATCAGCCTGCAGAGGTGAGCAAAAGACGGGAGAGCACATAAAGTAATAACAGCTGAAAGTGTTCATTATTTGGATCGGACTCTGCCCGCAGAGGTGAACAAAAGACGGGAGAGTATAAAGAGCCACAGCCATTGAGAAGGTTCATTATCTGTACCCATATTATATTGCCAAATCCATTTCATACCTTGGAATTGAACAGAAATACCTGCCCTCTTGAATATTACTTATCGTGAGCTAAAACTTTTTATACATTTTTAATGTGATATCACCCTATTTTTATTATGGTACCATAATTAAAGGGATAGTAATACTTCAATTTTACTAATCCCCATCTTGTAGAACTTAAAAAAAAAGATTTTTAATGCCCCCAATCACAGCTCTCAAACCTTTATGGTTTGAGAGAAAATCGATTTCAAAGTCCCCCCTCCCTCCCTGTTGTCGGAGATCAGCGTTCTAAGAGTATTCTGTCGTATGACCATCTGGGGCTCTGCAGCTAAGCAGAGATTGCGTTAATGAAGAAAAAAATCCTTCACTGAAACGGTCTTCTACGTGTGCTTGGTTTCCAAGCACATGTAGAAGACCATTTCAGTGAAGGATTTTTTTCTTCATTAACGCAATCTCGGCTCTGCTGCAGAGCCCCGGATGGCCCCAGGATTGGATTCCCCTGCATACAGCTAGACAATGTCAGGTTGATGTTTTCTCAAACCATAAAGGTTTGAGAAATGTGATTGGGGGCACTAAAAATATTTTAAGTTCTACAAGATGGGGATTAGTAAAATTAAAGTATTACTATCCCTTTAATATATTTTGTATTTACTCCATGATAATTATGTATATTGATATGAATCAAACAATATTTGTACATTTAAGATATTTAGGCCCACTCCTAGATTGTTTTATTTTATATATATATATATATATATATATATAAAAAATAAAACATATATATATATATATATATATATATATATATATATATATATATATATATATATATATATATATATATATATATATATATATTGAGAGCGAGAGAGAAAGAGAGAGAGACACATATACACACATATATACACACACAAGCAGAGCATGTATGTTTATATATGCGTAAGAGTATATATGTTATGTGTTGCCCATAGTGAAGCTTATTTCCCTAGAAATGCTCCACTGTTACCTTTATCCATATGCACTTTTCTATTAAACTTCCACCAGCATTAAGGCAGCAAGTCACTAAATGCAACTGAAAATTTCAGCAAGAATAATGGTTCTTAACCTATGCCTTCAGGGGCCACTAACAAGCAAGGGTTTCCTTATTACAGCACAGGTGAGTTTGAATGAGCCTCTGATCAAGATACCTGTGCTCTAGCAGGGAAATTCTCAAGTCCTGGCCTGTAAGTTGGCCCGAGGGCACAGACTGAGAACCTCTGAGTAAGACTATGGTCAATTTTCAAGTTACAGCAGATATTGAACATTAGAAATGTGCTGTTTCATCATTGATCTCTGCTGTAATCTTAACAGTGTAGTGTGGGGGAGGGAGAAGAGAGAGAGGGAGAATTGAGAAGAGAGGGGGAGAAGGGAGAAGAGAGGGGGAGAAGTGAGAAGAGAGGGGGGGAGAGAGGGGGGGGAGGAAGAGAGAGAGGGGGGGGAAGAGAGAGGGGGGGAAGAGAGGGGGGAAGAGAGAGGGGGGGAAGAGAGAGGGGGGGAAGAGAGAGGGGGGAAGAGAGAGGGGGGAAGAGAGAGGGGGGAAGAGAGAGGGGGGAAGAGAGAGGGGGGAAGAGAGAGGGGGGAAGAGAGAGGGGGGAAGAGAGAGGGGGGAAGAGAGAGGGGGGGAAGAGAGAGGGGGGGGAAGAGAGAGGGGGGGGAAGAGAGAGAGGGGGGAAGAGAGAGAGGGGGGAAGAGAGAGAGGGGGGAAGAGAGAGAGGGGGGAAGAGAGAGGGGGGGAAGAGAGAGAGGGGGGGAAGAGAGAGAGGGGGGAAGAGGAGAGAGTGTGTGTTACATTTCCAGGTAGTAAGTCAGAGTCCCCGAAGCCACTGTAGCTCACCTTTTCATACAGTGGGAACCTGTTGCGGAAGTCCCTTTCCTCCTCTTCATCTTCCGTCAGTCCTATCATAGGGCTTTTGGTCTTATATTTATACAAGCTGCTTTCCTGCTGCTCTCGTTCCTTTTCTTTCTGTTCCTGCTCATCCCATTCATTAATTATGGCCTAGAAAATAAACATGCATTCATACAGACAATATATCTATATATATAAAAGAATAAGCCTCATTGCATAATTTATGGTACCCCACACACAGAACATAATTTATGTCTCCTCAGAAAAGAAACTCGCATTGAACAGAATGTCTAATTACATAATTTATGTCTCATTAGGAGACACAACTCCTATTGGGTGATTGAATGGGGACTTTACTGCTCTCATTGGGTAATTCAATGGGGGCGTGTTTATCATACAGGGAATTGGCCCGCCCCCTCCAGCCCACCCACCAGTATCCAACTGACAAAAAAAAAATATATAACTGCCACTCGCTCCTGAGGTAGGGATATCAGTAACTTCTCCCGGTCCACTCACACTCTCACTCAGGATCATGACCCCACAAACACACTGTTTCACCTCCCACAGATAACTGTAACCCTCCATACACTCTGTTTCAGTATGAGGGTGTAATGTTCCCATAAAATACAAACTTAATAGCAACTCTTATTTAACTCATCATCTCTTCAGTCACCTCACTGTCTCAACTGTCACTCCTCCACTTCCTGCTTCCTGATTCCCGCCCTTTCTCCTTAAAGGGAGAGAGATGCTTTGCTGTATGTTACAGAGGGGCAGGCCTCAAACACCACTTTCTATTTGATCCCTCAGCATATTGCTACATTGCCTCAACTGAAGAGCCACCGTGTGTTATATTGCTATGTTAGCTCAACTTAACCCTTTGAGTGCCAGAGGGGTAAGCAACGCATTGCAAAGCACACATTCTGTCTCACACAGTCTATCGCAGTCTCACACAGTCTATCGCAGTCTCACACAGTCTATCGCAGTCTCACTCAGCCTCTCGCAGTCTCACTCAGCCTCTCGCAGTCTCACTCAGCCTCTCGCAGTCACTCAGCCTCTCGCAGTCACTCAGCCTCTCGCAGTCACTCAGCCTCTCGCAGTCACTCAGCCTCTCGCAGTCACTCAGCCTCTCGCAGTCACTCACTCACACACTCTGCCTCACACACTCTGCCTCACACACTCTGCCTCACACACTCTGCCTCACACACTCTGCCTCACACACTCTGCCTCACACACTCTGCCTCACACTCTGTCACTCTGTCTCACACACTCTGTCACTCTGTCTCACACACTCTGTCACTCTGTCTCACACACTCTGTCACTCTGTCTCACACACTCTGTCACTCTGTCTCACACACTCTGTCACTCTGTCTCACACACTCTGTCACTCTGTCTCACACACTCTCACACTCTGTCACACTCTCACACTCTGTCACACTCTCACACTCTGTCACTCTCACACTCTGTCACTCTCACACTCTGTCACTCTCACACTCTGTCACTCTCACACTCTCAGTCTCTCTCACACTCTCAGTCTCTCACACACTCTCAGTCTCTCACACACTCTCAGTCTCTCACACACTCTCAGTCTCTCACACTCTCAGTCTCACATTCTCAGTCTCACACACTCTCAGTCTCACACACTCTCAGTCTCACACACTCTCAGTCTCTCTCTCACTCTCACACAGTCTCTCACATTCACGCTCTGTCTCGCACGCTCTGTCTCGCACGCTCTGTCTCGCACGCTCTGTCTCGCACGCTCTGTCTCGCACGCTCTGTCTCGCACGCTCTGTCTCGCACTCTCACAGTCTCAGTCTCTCTCTCTCTCACTCTCACAGTCTCAGTCTCTCTCTCTCTCACTCTCACAGTCTCAGTCTCTCTCTCTCTCACTCTCACAGTCTCAGTCTCTCTCTCACTCTCACAGTCTCAGTCTCTCTCTCTCACTCTCACAGTCTCTCTCTCACTCTCACAGTCTCTCTCTCACTCTCACAGTCTCTCTCTCACTCTCACAGTCTCTCTCTCTCTCTCACTCTCACACAGTCTCACTCTCACACAGTCTCGCTCTCACACAGTCTCGCTCTCACACAGTCTCGCTCTCACACAGTCTCGCTCTCACACAGTCTCGCTCACACACAGTCTCGCTCACACACACACTCGCTCACACACACACTCGCTCACACACACACTCGCTCACACACACACTCGCTCACACACACACTCGCTCACACACACACTCGCTCACACACACACTCGCTCACACACAGTCTCTCACATTCACACTCGCTCACACACACACTCGCTCACACACACACTCGCTCACACACACACTCGCTCACACACACACTCGCTCACACACACACTCGCTCACACACACACTCGCTCACACACAGTCTCTCACATTCACACTCTGTCTCTCAGTCTCGCGCTCTCACAGTCTCGCGCTCTCACAGTCTCGCGCTCTCACAGTCTCGCGCTCTCACAGTCTCGCTCTCTCACAGTCTCGCGCTCTCACAGTCTCACGCTCTCACAGTCTCGCGCTCTCACAGTCTCACGCTCCACAGTCTCACGTTCTCACAGTCTCTCTCTCACACAGTCTCTCTCTCTCTCACACAGTCTCTCTCTCTCTCACACAGTCTCTCTCTCTCTCACACAGTCTCTCTCTCTCACTCTCACACTGTCTCACTCAGTCTCTCTCTCTCTCTCACTCTCACACTGTCTCACTCAGTCTCTCACTCTCACACTATCTCACTCAGTCTCACACACACAGTCTCACACACACAGTCTCTCTCACACAGTCTCTCTCACACAGTCTCTCTCACACAGTCTCTCTCACACAGTCTCTCTCACACTCTCACACTCACACACTCTCTCAGTCTCACTCTCTCACTCTCTCTCAGTCTCAGTCTCTCTCACTCTCTCACACTCTGTCTCAGTCTCTCTCACTCTCTCACACTCTGTCTCAGTCTCTCTCACTCTCTCACACTCTGTCTCAGTCTCTCTCACTCTCTCACACTCTCAGTCTCAGTTTCACACAGTCTCACAGTCTCTCTCACTCTGTCTCACAGTCTCTCTCACTCTCTCAGTCTCACACCCAATCACTCACACACTCAATCACACTCTCACAGTCTCACTCAATCACACTCTCACAGTCTCACTCTCACACTCAATCACACTCTCACAGTCTCACTCTCACACTCAATCACACTCTCACAGTCTCACGCTCTCACAGTTTCACACTCAATCACACTCTCACACAGTCTCGCAGTCACACTCAATAACAATCACACTCTCACACTCAATCACACTCTCACACTCAATCACACTCTCACACTCAATCACACTCTCACACTCAATCACACTCTCACACTCAATCACTCTAACCCTCAATCATTCACACCCTCTCACTCACACCCTCTCACTCACACCCTCTCACTCACACCCTCTCACTCACACCCTCTCACTCACACCCTCTCACTCACACCCTCTCACTCACACACTCTCACTATCATACACACTCTCACTATCATACACACTCTCACTATCATACACACTCTCACTATCATACACACTCTCACTATCATACACACTCTCACTCAATCACACACACTCACTAACACACTCACACACAATCACTCACACGTAATCACACCCCAGGAGCCAGCGCGATCCACCTTCCACCATAGTATGTGCAATTACCACACACACACACACTTCAATTACAGGAATGAATGCCAGTCACTCACATCCCGGGAGCCAGCACGATCCACCTTCCACCATAGTATGTGCAATTACCACATGCATTTCAACTATATGAATGAATGCCACAGTGGAGGCATAAGTACAAACACAAACTCATTACAATGACACATAAGTCACCCCCTTATGACTCACGTGTGTGTGTGTGTGTGTGTGTGTGTGTGTGTGTGTCTCTGTGTGTGCCTGTGTGTTTCTCACTGTGTGTGTTGCATGTCTGTATCACACTCTATGTTTCTGCATGTATGTGTTTATGACTGTCTCTCTTTAAGCATCTCAGTGCATGCGTGTGCATTTGCGTGTGTGTCTCTGTGTTTGTCTCGCAACCGTGTGTGTGCATTAATTCCCTATATATCCTGACGGGCAACGCCGTCCCACATTGCTAGTATATATATATATATATATATATATATATATATATATATATATATATATATATATATATATATTTATTATCAGGAGATAAAAAAAGAAAGTACTGAATGTTTATCTAACAATTTTAATGTTCCTTACAATCAGGGCTTATTCCTCTAGGACAGAGGTAGTCAACCTCCAGTAGTTGAATAGAACTTCCTACATCCCTAAGACGACACAGGAAATTGGTGTTTCGCATAGTTTGCTTTCCAAAGACCAACTACAACTGATGTAGGACAAGTACTCTACCACCCAGCTTGCACCACTGCACTTCTCTTGCAGTCTAAGTCTTGTCTGAACCTACATCTCTTCAACAAGCTTGAAGGCACTGACATTATACATCCATGGAGTTTACTTATGTTATTTATGTGACCCCTGTCCCGACCAGAACGCTAGCACTGTATTCCACACTTAACCCTTATGTACTCTGTATGTCTCCCATCACCACTTTAGATTGTAAGCTTTCAAGCAGGAACCTCACTTCCAGTGTTTCACTTTGCAAAGCACTTGTAACCCTGTACTGTCTAAACCCTTAAATTGACAGTACAATTAAGGGTCGAAATGAACTCACCTGACAAATGTGTCTGAAAAGTTGTAAAGATTTCTGGTCCATTTCTCCCTTGGAGAGTACATGGGATCGGAGGTACAACAAGCCGTTTACTAGCAGCTGCTCCTTAGTTAGACAGCAACTCAAATCCTTGATTCCATGTCTGTCTTTGGAGCAGTATTTCTGAGACAGCTTTTTGAGGCTTTTCAGAATGTCTATGGAGCCGGTTGAGCACAAAGAGTCCGCGTGTGAAAAGTATGTTGGGGAGGATTCAGAGATGGAGGGGAAAGACAACAGGGAATTTACCAAAGTCGTTACTTTTGCGGGAGAAATTAGAGTACTGTTCATTGTGACAAAAAGTTCTGAAGCCATCAGCCTCATACCGTGCTGCATTTGCAGAATCGCTGCCTGTAGAGGGGTCACCACATCTGGATAGAGAAAGTACTCCTCTGAAAGGCGCTTCCTGAATTGGTGATTTGAGCGCTGCCATGTGGCTTCTTCAGTTAGTAAGTTCTGTAGACCCTGCCGTGACTTATTGCTTTTCCCACTGAGTGCCTTTAGGAGTCGAGAGACAAAGTCCTGGACAAAGGATGTCTTTGCAATACTGGTGAGGTAATTCTGCAAGTCCTTATATAAGCAGTCATAGGTAGGGCTTTTTGGACGGTAAGCCTGCTTTTTTGAAAGGTCAAGTACACGTTGCTTCAGTTTTTGTATTTTCTGCAACAGTATGCTATAGAAGAAAAAGAAAATGGAAAAAATGGAAGATTTTTTAAAAAAAAATGGATAATCAGGGAATGCATATAATATATATATAAATATATACAGACATGCACAAAATACAGAGTTGAAAAACGTCCAAGTGGTTGCTTCAGTTAGATAAATTAATTCCACCTTGTATATCTGGAAACTTCATTAAAAACTGCCTATGTATCAGGTTAGTCAGAAGACAAGGAAATCTTCAGTTTAAGAGATATTCATACTTTTATTTCTGAAAAGTCAGCTATTGTGTGGTGCCATATGCCACTATCTACAGTTTCTTATGTAAATTAAGCTTTTCATTTCAATTTCACATATTAAGCAGTGTGCAGCACTGAAAGACTCCCTTTTTCCAGAAATAAGTGTATGGATATCTATGATCTATGCAGCTACTGGAGTTTTGGCTAAACACTGCAAAAAGGCAGTTTTGAGTAAAGTTTTCAAAAATACAAATTCAGGGTGACAGACCCACTTTAAAAAGAGGATTTTAGTCTTACCTGTTAAATCCTTTTCTCTTAGTCCATACAGGTTACTGGTAACTTTGGGTAGGCTATCTGCCCCTTTAAGTAGGCAGGAAGAATTCTAGAGTTGAATGCAGGGGGTGGAGCCTACCTTCCCTCCTTGGCTGCAACTAGCAAACCAGCTCCAGTAAGATTTGAAACACTAACTATTGACTAGATAGAGGAAGGGAAAGAAGACTTCTGTGAGCATGATCCCGAAGGATCCCCACAAACTGCCACAGGAGAGCCAAGCATGGTCCCTTGACAGGGTGGGAGACCAGTAACCTGTATGGACTAAGAGAAAAGGATTTAACAGGTAAGACTAAAATCCTCTTTTCTCTGTTGTCCAATATAGGTTACTGGTAACTCTGGGATGCCCAACCATTGAGTTTCCCAGAGGCGGGAAAAAGTCAAGGACCAGGCGCAAGGCCCCCAAAGTCACCAGAAGATATAAACCATCAGATCAGAGATAGCCCAAAACCAATGAAGTGTCAACGGACACCGAACAGGGGTAACACTCCAGGAACTGTTACACAGTGTGCACAGACGACCAAGTGGCAGCCTTGCACGATGGATCAGAGGTCCGATTCTTGTAAGCCCAAGAAGCCCCAGTAGATCTAGTGGAATGAGCCGTGACCAGAAAGGGAACAGGCTTCTTTCTCAGTTTGTAAGCCTTACGAATAGTGGATATGATCCAGGACACAATAGTCACTTTGGATGCAGGTCTTCCTGCCCTGGAACAGTCAGGAATGACAAACAGCGCGTCAGAATGTCTGATAGACTCAGTGCGATGTACATAAAACTTGAGACAACGCACCACATCTAACAAGTGGAGATCCTTCTCCTTGTCAGTGGTGGGGTCAGGGCAGAAAGAAGGCACCACAATCTCCTGATTAATGTGGAACTCAGAAACCACCTTGTCTTTGTGAAACACCAAAAAGTGTGGTTTACAAGACAGAGCATGAAACTCCGCAACACTGCGAACAGATACGATCGCCAGGAGAAAGGTAATTTTCCACGTCAGCAGGCGTAGAGGAATAATAGCAAAGGATTCAAAGAGAGGGCGCTGAAAGACGCCCAAAACCAAGTTAACATCCCACTGAGGAGCGGAAGTCTTGAAAACAGTGGGAAGATCTGACTGAAGAAGGGGTCTGCCAAGAGTGAAAGACCACCTGTAACTGGGATGGAAAGAGTTGCAACGTAGACCGAAGGTCTCTGGTAGAAGCCTTGAACTATTGCACCCAAAACTGGCTCTAAAGCATGGCTGGAGGTCCCTGGGAGAGACTCAGGGACATCAGAACATGCTGGGCATAAATAACCTGAGAATTCTCAAGGCAAACCTGTATGACATGAGGAGCAATGCTCAATAGGGGACACAGAGACCCCAGCGTCCTTAGTCTTAGGCCTGGTCCCAAGCTCCAACAGATTAGACATTATCATAGTGTCAAAAATGTTTAGTATAAGAAATCACCCAATTACAGTGTGTAAGATTAAAATTTCACCCCAGAAATCGCTAAACCAGACTTATCTCGCAGGTGAAGGGTTGATCAGCAGAGGAGAGAAGCAAAGTCCAAGCCCTGCGTAGGATACTCGTTCTAGAAAAGGCACAAAATGGCTGCCGCTGCAGGAGCCAATCAGAAACTAGTGCGCAAAGCAAGCGATCATGGGAAATGTAGTTTTCCCAGAAAAAGTACCTCAACAGTGCCCAAAGCCCCCTGAGCCCTCCAACATGCTTAAAACATTAACCAGATGATAGAGCAAGGGCAGACAATTAAAATGAGCCATCTCTGAAGTCGCTACGTTGAGCGGTTGAAGAGATATGTTCCAAACAAGTGAACGGAGCAATGGCGACTATGTGGTAAAGCAAACTCAAATATTGCAGAGTTAAAACTGGTAAATAAAAATATATGAAACATCACTAGAACATGTTAGAAGACCCAAAAAACACTGAACCCAGTAGGGAAAGTGACAATAACCCGCCCAAAAGATGCAAACCAGCAGCTAAAGGGTTAAAGTACCACATAAACCTGCTCCAAAACACCCAGGCATACAGAGAGACCAAGTGAGTGCAGGAGTGTGCAATAAGAACTCCAAAGGAAAACCCCTGTGCGGAGGGGCACTGTGGGACAAGTGGACCTGCAGCACTCAAAGGGTTGCTCACCTTTCCTGCAGATCTTCTATCTTCAGATTACCATGTATTAAGAAGAAGCCTCAGTGGCAACCCTTGAGGAAAGAACTTGGACCCCAGATTTTCCCCTCAGGGCTTAAGGTCCACAAAAAGCACCTAGATACTGAGCTAGCCACATCTAAGGGCATTGTCAGTTATGGTAATCCGCCTAATAGTATATTCCTTATCTATCAGAAAAATAAAAAAATAGCTAAAAATATAGCAGAACTGTTCTCTTGCCTGTGTCTTCACCAAGGAACAAATCTTTCTTGAGCTGGCTGGCTAGCTGCAGCCAAAGAGGGAAGGTAGGCTCCACCCCCAGCATTCAATTCTAGAATTGTTCCTGCCAACATGAAGGGACTGATCTCCTACCCAAAGTTACCAGTAACCTATATTGGATGACAGAGAAAGCCACTTATTTATATTGGGGTAGTTCCTTGTTACTTAATGTGGATGAACTAATTATTATTTTAACTCTACGTAGAATGATGGATGTAATTAATGATTTCTACCCACAAGAAGTTAATAGTGTCTAGTGTCTAACCATATTCCACTTCATTGTCAGTAAGCCAGCCACTGATCTGGAAATCCTAAATATTAAGGTGACTTTGCATGGATGTTTTCTTTTTTCCATCAGCACTGTATGCAAAGAAATTATCCCCATTGCACTGATCAGGGTGTCCCCACACAGGCAATTTAGCCATGAGCTATGCAAACTGAGAGCAGCTTGCTGAACTTTTCCCAAAGCAGGAGAGTTTCAGCTCCTGTTTAGCTTATGTGAATGCAGTGCTGCACTCACAATGATGACTGGACTGATGCATTGCATTTCTCGTTATAGAAAATTGATGCAATCCATTGACATCCAAAAACATTAGGCTGAATCGACGGTGGGCTAGACTTTAGCTTCACCATGGTTACTCCTCCCCGCCCAGTGACTACATTACCGGAATAATAGAGGTAAGTTTGATATGGGCACAAAAACCATACTGCAGCGGAGCACATTCTATTTTTTAACTGCTGTCTGTAGAAATTGTGCTAGCTTTTTAACTCATTAAAATAAGTACACTAAACAAAGCACAGAAAGTAATCGAGGGAAACTTCAAATTTACTTTCCAACAATTACTTTTCTTTCAAGTGCCTCCAAAACAGGAAACTAAATGGATTATTAACTCTACCTCCTATCTGAGTAGAGACAATCAGAATCTGATTTAAGGCTGAACCATGAGTAGCTGGTGAGTTAATATTTGATAAAGCAAGGAGAGAATTAAAAACATTATTAAGAATTGTTTTTGTGGGGGAACATGAAATAAACTAATATTGCTAGGTACATTTCCTCTTTTCTTACGTGTCCCTTCAAGGTAGGGATAAGAGTGGGACATGAAGGAGCAGTAAAGACAAAGCAAGGTGGAAAAGAAACCATAAGGCAATGAAAAGACAATGAAAAGATGGGAACCACCCCCTGAAAAGCCAACTAATTTGGCTTCTGCTAATGCATTAACATCCATAATAATACAGGTGGATGAAGTCTCAAAGCTACCATTTTCTCTGCCCACAATGTAGCTACAGATCTTATGGAATGAACATAATACTAGCAGAGGCTTATTTACTTGATTAACTGTAGGCTCCCTTAAAGCAATCCCTGATTCACATTGAGAGGGATAGTTTGGATGCACCTTTAACCTTATAGGCAAAGAGGATAAATAAGCTGCCAAGCTTCTAAATTTATTTGTTTCTGCTGAAGTAGGTAGATATTCAACCATATCCATACATCGGAGTTAATTTTCCTTAGCTGATTATGAATCACTGCACAAGGAGAGAAAGATGATCTGTTAACGGTGAAAATAAACAAATCAAACTACCAACTTGATTTAAAGAGGGCTTAGTCCACATCATCCTGGTGAAAAAACCAGAACAGTTCTAACAAAAAGACAAACACAGGGTTTGGTGTTGTTCACTTGCTCTACTGATTGAAGTGATTGCTATAATGAAAGTGGTTTAATATGTCTTCAGTGAAATTTCTTTTAAATTGCAAACACAGCCTGAGAATGACAACTGGTCCATGACCAGATTTGGATCATATGAAAGTACAGGATTTCTGTTCAAAAGTCTATTCTTAGAACTAGTCATGGTGAATTTCCTAATCAACTTTTATTCAGTAAAGGGAGCAGCTAGTAAAAGGGTGACATTTACTTAGAAGAAAAGGAAATAAGGGTAAGTGCCACTCCATAGCAATGTAATGTGAGTATTGGTCCTACCCTAGCAAGGAAGAAGACACAATCAGATAATGGTTCAACAAAAAAGTTCTTGGAAACAACCTGGCATTCAATTTTGACAGGAGCTAGAATACAACAAGGTTAAGGATACAGTGTGCCGTGGAGGGAAACAGAAGAAAAGGAAATCTTAGTAAGTAAATTTTACCCTTTCTTCTTAGTCTCTACCCATAGGCACGCAATGTACAAAAGCACTGCCACCAAGGGAGTGATAACTGCCAAACATAAGGACTAGAAAGATGCAGTAGCACCCAAAAAAAAGGATTCCAGTGATAAGAAAATGACCGAAGTCCAAGAACGAAGGAAAACATGGGGGGGGGGGGGGAGAATATTCCTTCTAATTATAGTGGAATGCCTTCAACACCTTCCTGCCGAATCTGGCCTCTTTTGCTGAAGCTATTGCCTTAGAAGCCCATGAGGTAGACACTGATGCAGTAGAATGGACCTTAATATTATTTAGAGAGAGTTATTCCTGCATGAAACAGGTTAACTTTATGCATTTTGTAATTCACCTGGCTATTGAAGCCCTTGAAGCTGCGGATCCCCTACATTTTCCCTGAAAATGGACACACAAGGAATCCGTTTTTCTAAATTCTTTCATCTTCTTCATACATTAAAATATACATGTTACCAAGTCCAGGATTATGAAACTGCCTTTGTTTCTTTCCTTCTGAATACCGGCAATAGGAAGGGAGAATAAAGTCCTGATTTAATTGAAATGATGAGATTACATTAGACCTGAAAGTCGGTTTTGTTCTGAGAACTACTTTATCCTGATGTATAAGCCAAGTAAAGAGATTTTGAGAAAAGAGCCTGCAGCTCATTTACACTCCTGGCAGAAGACAGTTAGGAAAACTGTTTTTAATATTAGAGCCTCTGAGGAATTTTCAAGTGGTTCACACTCTTTTGAACATCCAAGATGATGTTCAAATCCCATGGAGGAACAATATCTCTAGCCTATTTAGTCAACTTTTCTAAGGTATAATTTAATAAGGTAATTTTTCGCAAACTGTTTGGCTAACAGAGCCGATGGAGCAGACAACTGAACTTTGATAGGTATGAAGCAGGACTTAAGCCAGCCTCTATCTGTAGGAAATACAGAATCTGTGCAGAATCAATTGACAATCTGGAAAGATTATTTTCCTGACACCATGCTCCAAAAATGTTCCATACTCTACGATATATTTTAGAAGTTGACTATTTTCTTGTGGAAAGAATGGTTTTGATTATGGGATCCGATAACTCTCTAAGTGGCAACAATGTCCACTTAGACTTCAAGCGGTTAACCTCCAGACAGGTGGATGCAGATAAAGAACTGGTCCTCTTAAGAGGAAGGAGCCATGGCTGATGCACTGAAAACCAAACTCTTCTTGGACACCTTGGGGCTATGATAATTACCCTTGCCCTGTCCTTTATCTTTCTTAATACTTCCCCTAGTATAGGAACAGGAGAAAAAAAAGTAGGCCAAATGAAAATGCCATTTTAACTTCAGGACATCCTGGCCCATATCTCTGTATTCTTCCAGTGGGAGAAGAATCTCAGGCATTCCTGATGAAGTTTTACACCATTAGATCCACTGATGGGTTTCCCCATTGCTGAATGATCAGAATTAACAAGTCTTGATTTCGTGACCACACTCCCTGATTCACACTATTTCTGTTGAGGAGGTTTGTCTGAAATTTGAGATACAATTAAGACCTTTAGGTTGATCTCTACCCATTTGAATTGCTTGAGGAAATACATGACTGCTCTGAGCTCTAGAATATTTGCGTGTAGAGAAACCTCTGTATTAATCCACTTTGCTTGAACCAAGTGGCTGTTCCATAATCCTACCCAGCAGGTCATGCTGGCATCAGTTGTAAGAACTTCCCATAAAAATAAAAAAAAAAAATAAAAAAAACCCTGACAGAAGCAATACCTTCCTCATCCCTGGTAAGAGGGGATTCCTCCGAAAGGTGTTCTAGGCATTTTTGTTCTAGTGTTTCTGAAAACAAGTCTGAATGGGTCGCATATGTAAGATTCACCCAAGTAACTACTTGAACCGAAGAGGACTCCTATAAACTGCATAAAAAGTAAAGCTGTGTGACAGACTAGACTCCTGAAGATTAGTTTTCTGTTGATTATTCCCATTACCCTGGGACAGGATAGATATGCCATGTATTTCCTTATATGCAGCATCATCCCTAGAAAATGCAAACTGAGATGGCTGTAAACGGCTTTCTTTTTGTTGGCTCACTACCCATCCCAACTCTTTAAGATGACACTCCAGGCTGTATGAGGAACCACTTGAACCCTGAAGGAGTTAATCAAATCATTGATGGACTAAGGTAGAAGTAATGCTAAGAGGGATTTTATTGACCAATAAAAGCCAAATACATAGAATCAAATTCTATTCTTTTTCTCAGGCATCTTCTGAGTACATTGCATCAATCTTGTCAAAACTTGAAAGAACATCCCTCTTTGTACATTTATTCCACTGTCACTATGGAGGATCACTGTTGACCTGATTTGTCCAACAAAAGCAGCACACCTACAGAAGGTTTCATCAAGAAAGCAAAATATATCTGGATCACCAGAATGGGTCAATTTCATGCATCTTTCTTATACAAAAACAAACACTTCTGAATCACCTAGGAAGTCTAAGAACTAGGAAGGCATTTGGCACAGCACTTCTTTCAAACATGCCCTTTAAACCCAAGTTTATCATGGCATTTGACAATTCGGAGTTAATTTTAGGTTTTGGTGTCTGTGCAGGAGGAAATTATCCTTACGGTATATAAAATGATGAAACCAGCGAGACAGGGAAAGGAAGAAAAAAAAAAAAAAATCTTAAAAACTGGCATCATGTGTCTCATTAGATGTGATTTTTCCCCCCACTTGGAAAGCAGTGTGGAAGCAACACTGATCATCACATTCCAAGTCTCAATCTTGAAAATTCCTGGCTATGGCTCAACAGTGGGAGCTCCCAACAAGACATACCATTCTCCAGAAAGCACTGAAAGAAGAAAGGAGAATGTGGAGACAGTGGGTACAGGTTGTCCTTAACTAGTATAATGGGCATGGATGCAAAGAGCATTAGAGACAACAGTAACAAAAGAGATGCTAGCTGCAGGGAAATAAATAACAGCAGGTTACAGTGAAAAGGTCCCCTTGAATTTAAGTTGGCATATATGGAAAAGTTACTCAAAACTGCATGTGTGTTATTAGCTACAAGTTCAGCAGATGCATAATTTAGGAGCTTTTGATACTTCTGTTCTGAATGGAGAGCTTTGAATACAAGTTCCAGTTGATTTAAATGGAGCTTTTAACTCCTAGAATGCTAAAGAGGTCTTTGATACATCGTGAAACAATGTACTGGAGCGCTCTCAAGCATTCTAGAAGTTATCAATTATCATTTAACCGTTTTATCAAGCATTCTCCAAAGGGCACAGCTCCTATCAGCCATTTGGTGAGGGGTCATCTGAAAACTGATACCATTGGCTGGAGCTCAGACTGGAAGTATGTGGTATACATCAGGTCTATGGGAACCTGAATAAGGCAGGACAGGAAATCGTCCTGCAGGATGAAGCATAAATGAACAAAGGGAGCATTAGAGGTCTTCAGTACCTCATTGGTCCACCAAGGCTAACCACACAGCCTGAGATTCACTGCCAGGTCTGCACCAGGGAAGCAGATCTTCCAGTGGAGAAAATATCTCATGATAGCTGCCCTTTAAATAAATGGAAATTTGGGGAAATTGTATTTGTTCCCTGTAGTGAAGATGGTATGCTACACAACTGCTCATCCTTTCCTTCTGCACAAGTCCTGTAACCCTACATATTTGCCACTGGCTCTCACCTAATGTGTGGGTGAACATGTTTGTATAAAGCCTCATCATCAAGTTCCTTCCCTGAAAGTAGACTGGATGAGAGATTTCGTGTTTTCCACTCACACTCCAGCTGATGTAACTGAAAACACAAAAACACAGATTTAATTAATATATGCCACGAAAAGAAAAATACATGTACAGGGTTGGAAAATACCAAATCACCAGTCAGATGATAATTTAACCCACTGAGTGCCAGAGGGATATGCAAGTTGCTTACCCCTCTGGCACTCAAAGGGTTAAAAAAAACAAAAAAAAAAAAACACACACACACACACACACACAAAAAAAAAAAAAAAAAAACAGCCGTCATAAATCCACCCAATACTGAAAAGAGAGAACAGCATAAAAATACATATTATGTATAGTTATGTATATTACTTGTTTAAAAAACTGGTATTAAAATAACAAATGGAAAAGAAAACATGCACTCCTTCAGCGATTACCACTAAGTGAACCTGATTATGGTGTATATATCAGTTCTATTGTAAACAAATTCATTTTCCATGTTCAGAAACTTTCGTGATGGTTTACCAAAATACATTCCTGCTTGTCTGCCATGTCAAAGAACCTCAATCCAATTAAATATATCCTTCTCCAAATATGCACTTTATCTTCGCGAAGCCAAATACAATGATAAGCAGATCATTATTATACAAAGAGGAATACATTTGGTCTATTTTGTTATCTAACAGCGCGCCAGCCAGCCAGGACGACAGCCAGCGCGCCAGCCAGACAGCAGCCAGACAGCGCGCCAGCCAGACAGCACGCCAGCCAGACACACACAGCCACTTCATTTTGCATCAGACATACCTTTTAACACTGTTTCACCTAAGTTCTTTGATACAAGACATCTCAGTGGAAGGCACTAAACACCTCTCTAGCATCAAAGACGTTAATCTCCTTTTTCAAATTCGATTTAGAATTTTAACTTACCATATTGGTCATGGCCCATGTCACCACTCTAGATTAGTAATGCAATGGAGTCTACACACATACCTCCTCCTGTGCATAGTTTAGCTTGTATTCCCTCTTCACTGCAGGGTCAAATAAGGTCTGTGGCAGCCAAATGTGAATCTGTAGTAAGCCAATGTTAACCCACAGCGATCCTCGATGGGCTGTCTCAGACACCTGTATGGTACCATCAACATCTGCATAGAACTGCTGCAGGCAAGTAAGCCAGAGCTTAAGAATGTCTCCTGGCAACCTCTCCTGGTTCATCCAGTCTCTCAATATGTCCTGAATGTAGTAATAGGCAGACAGGTCTTTGGAAGGCAGATGGTCACAATATTGCAAGAACTCCTCCTGAACGTTTTTTGGGACAAGGTCTTTAAGAGCAACGAAATGGTGATATAACAGAAGACCTTGAAGCCTGGAATCTGTACTCCTAAAAACAAAAAGACATTATTTTAAAGAATTAATAAGTAATCATTACGATTCTAAACATGTCTTACAAAGTGTAGGAACCTTAATTTTTTTTTTTTTTATCCCCTTAAGGACCCACAAAGTAAATATAAGTCATGGGAAAACTTACATTAAAGGGCCCATGACGTATACAGGGCTCAAAATTTCCACTTGCCTCCCCGCATTCACCCAATGAAAGGATTTGTTGAAGCAGAGCAAAACATTGTCAGCTTCTTGCTTTTCCACAGATTCCATTGCTCATATGTGTAATGTACATGAGCATAAGTGTATCCGATGTGATGCTGTTGTCACATACTTGTTTCTTATTACACAGCCGGCCGCACTCTCTCTCCTATTATTTTCTTAGTGCATTGCCACAGCCGTTTCCTGTCCTGTGACTAGCAAGCGGGTGGTTGGTTGTCTGGATTAGACAGGGAGGGGAGAAGGGGGGGGGGGCGGGGAGAAGTCCGAAAAGTTTGCTTGAAAGGAAGTTTAGCCAAACTGTCCCAATACAACCTTGGGCTTGCTGGGTTTACATTCTTACAGCAAATTAAAACATAGGCTCTCATTTACCTATATATTCCATTTGCGAAGGTCAGTCAGTAGTTAAAACTTGCCCCCCTATTTGCAGCTGGGCTATTACAGTGGTGTAATTAAGCAGTATGTCACTTGGGTGTGACCAGGAAAGGGTTGAACTGGGAGCAGGGTGTGGGCATCATGGCGAATGACAGCAAGGAAGACACATATTCAAGGTGCTTGTGATCGGGGAGCTGGGAGTGTGGGTAAAACCAGCATCAAACACTATGTGCACCAACTTTGGATTTTACTCTAAAAGTAATAAACTGGGACAACAAAACCCTGGTCAGAATGCAGCTGTGGGACATAGCAGGTTAGCTAATAATGTATGTAAACGTTTATTTTACTGAATAACAGGGCTAGTTCAACATTGGACTTTCTGTAGTTGGGACTATGACTTCCATCATCCCAAACCACCCTTGCAGCTTTTGATGCAATTAAATTACATGAAAAAAGTTGAGATTTTACATGTTGTAGTTGAATCTTTTTTTTCCTCCCAAAGTACATATAAATATCAGAAACAACATATGTATAGGTTATTGTGTTGTCAGTGTATAGTTGCAGCATGTTACAATCAACCTATTTCGTGTACTTTGCCAGTGATAGTGACCCTTTACTTCGACCGTATATGTTCTGCAAGTGCATAATATATAAAGTCAAACTGGCAATACATATTATGTACTTGCAAAACATGTACAGTCAAAATAAAGTGTCACTGTCCCTTTAACGGACCTATATGGAACAGTGCTAACAAAGTTGTGCAGTTGTTTTGTCTTATGCATTACTGTCACTGCAATAAAGTTGTCCATGTGAACGAATGTCAATATCCCACATGTATCACACTGAAACTCTAAAGGTGTTTGTTACCCCACCCATCCCCAAATATACATATATTTTTAAATGTTTTATTAATGATCTAGAAGCATGGTAAAACATAGAAGGAAGAAGGCAGAGACCAGAAGAAAGGAAAGTAGTAGGTCCAGAGGGCGTAGTAGCACCTCCATCTGTATGTTGAGTGGAATTCTTTTGACAGTTGCAGTCTCAGATAGGTGAAGGAGAAATGTGTGTTTGGTGGGTGAAGAAAGAAAGTGAAAAGAACAGAGAACAAGCTACAATGTCTACAGAAGGGGGGAGGCATTCAATCCCTTTTGCCATACCTCCCAAGTGTCCCTCTTTTAGACCCAAATCCCTCTTTTCTACCCTGGTGTCCCTGTGTTTAGGAGATCAGACTGTGCGGTGTGTAGCTGTTGAGAGCAGGGCACGATGTGCTTCTGTTGTTCAAAGCCTCCTCTTTGATTAACTTAACCTTCCTTTCTAACTTGACTCCAGTAGGCTGATCTCATCAGGTTAAATCATTAGTTGCCCAGTGCTTTAAAATCATTTTAAAGTTTAATATTGAAAAAATATAATTCAGGGTTTATCCTACTGATTAAAACATGGAATCTACAACTGTTGATAGATGTTTTATTTGCAAGTTATTGCAGCTGGAACTTTTTTTTTTGTTAGAAGTACCTCTATAGCCTGATCTTTTACAGTGGCGCTATTGTTAGACCATCCTATGGCCTTTAAAAGGTTAAGCATTGTGTTGCTTACTATGGCCTTTGGGTGGGTGTGGTTAAAGGTGGGGATATGGGTGGGGCTAGGCTTAGAAACTGGTGGCAAGTAACTTTTCAGGCCTGGCTAGTAGCGTCCTGGAATTCAGGGGTCCTCGCACAGCTGCATGCCATTAGGGGACCGCTGTTTACATTAAAAATAAATAAATTCCCCGTGGTTTTTAAGTGCCAACTGCACGGCCAGTCCTTAAGGGGGTTAAAAGAAACCACTACCTCAAGACAATTATTTTTAAAACCAATTATTTCTGACTAGTTGAAGAGCCTGTGTACACAGGACACAGTGCCAGGCAGCAACGGCCACGGTGCAAATCATGCATAGTAGAGACTGCCCGCTCCACTGCTGATAACGGAGCGGGGTGCTCCGAATTCAGATCGTAGTCGCAGAGAGGACTACGGTCTGAATTCGGAGCACCCCGTTCCGTTATCAGCTGCGGCACAGGCAGTCTGTACTGAGCATGACTGCAGCATGCGCAGCTGTCTGTACTGCGGATGATGGCTTCTGACAAACACACATTAGCAAATTATTATATAGGATGGTGCTGAGGCAATAGAGCAGTATGCCACATTAAGTGCCTTCCACAGAGAATGCAGGGACCAACTGGGCATGCCTTATCTGGAGAGAGCTAAGAGGAAGGGTCGATGTCTCTGTTCAACTTACATCACTGATGCCGTGTGAGAAAAAGCTAACCATATTTATACATATTTTAGCCGGTTACCATTACTACAAACACTGCTCTAGTTACCAGGAGACAAAATCTAAAAGGCATGAAGTGGGGAGGGTGTTTGATCAAAAAAATGCAACTCAGGATTGTAGCTGCTCATACTGCGTCCGTTATCTTTCAGCAGTAACTTGCATTTAGCGTAGACTGCACAACTGGCGTCTGGCTATTCAGGAAACTTTTTTTGCAACCTTGCTCAATAGTTTAATTACACTTAATAACAGACCTTATGTATAAAAGTAAAAGTGAATGACAAATAACAGCACCAACATTTAAGTGGGGCTTTTAACGGATTCAATGCTAGAAGTCTCCAACACAAAACATCCTATATAATAATTCGCTACAAACTTTGTAATGACACAGTCATGCACAGTAGAGACTGCTTCGTGTGCTGCAGTCCTGCGCAGTAGAGACTGCCCAGGATGAGGCGGATACAGAGTGGGGCGCTCCAAAGAAGTGTCCCGCTCTGTATCAGCCATGGCACGGGCACTTTCTACTGAGCATGACTGCACAGAAACCGGCTGGCACCGTATCAGCCGCGGCGTGGGCAGTCTCTACTGTGCATGACTGCCCCTCAACCAGCTGGAAGTGGCACTGTGGCCCGTGTAACGGGCTCTTCAACTAGTGTTTAATAAATCAGGTCTGCAGTAACATGCCAGGTGAGTTGGATAAAACAAAAGCACATTAATTTGGCTTAAGTTGCTGAATGACAATCTGACAAATCTGAGACAGGATATTTAGTCTACACTGTCTTTTACCAAGTATGACGGCATATGTGCTTACAGAACTGCTCATTCCTTTAACCTAAATGGAAACATTGGCCTTAAACTGTTTTCTTTTAATAGCTTTCTTTTAAATTAATACAATACGGATGAAAAGTCATGACTGTATTATCAATTAAGGAAATATGCACAAAGGGCTTAGAAAACATACTGTTATCCTGAATTGTACCTGAAGCTTGCCATGGAAGAGACTGTCATGTTGCTCCATAGTGCTGCACTGATGTCTTGCAGCTGCTGCATCCTCTCCCTCCACTCTCCCAAGGACACGTGTGAAGATAAGAGGACAGGAAGTCCACTTACATCCCACGGGATTGCTTTGCTGCTGCTCGTCAGTACTTCACAGAAGCATTTTGAGAACACAGCTCTGCTTAGAATTCCAGGACCCTGAGAGAAAGTACAAAAGGAAAAAGAGAAAGAGAGAGAAAATGATTAGGCCATCATGCAATGAGGACACACTTTATTAAAGCCCCTTAACAATTAAAAATGGTGCTCCGATTTGTGCTTAGCTATAGAGTCGGTATTCAGAGGAATGTTGAAAAAGGGATGGGCCATGTCGGACTAAATACTATGCATTAATGATGTTGGCACATTAGAGTCAAATATGCTGTTTCCCAGTTATCGGACAAGGAGCAAGTATGAAAGCAGTGCACCAAAACCAAACTAAGTTTCGACATGCACAGCATTTACTCTGACCCCAACACAGCCCATCTCCACTCTTGCCACAAGCTACAGAAGTCAGCACTAACAGTAACACAGGAGTTATCCAATGTGACGTTGCACATACAGCAATACAGCACTTAAAAAGGCTCATTCTATTACCTTGTACAAGTGGTCTGTGTCAGTAGATCTCTTATACAGGCATTTGTTTCACCTGTTTGCCTTTTATTTGCCAAGGAACTGTTTGATTACATCTGACACATTGCTTCCAGTTCCTGGAATTAGTGATAAAAATACCTCCGCAAACAGATATGCGTAACGCAGGGTAATTAGGACAACTGCCTGAACAAGTGGTATATCTGCACAAACCACTAGTACTCTAAGTAATAATAGTTTTCCCACATGCCTGCCATTATTCTGCCTTCCCCTGCCTCTGATTACACCTATGAATGAGGACAGCGCAGAATGGATTTGGGAAGCTTTAATGCAATTGTTCCATTTGAACACCCCTCTAAACTAAATTAATACAATTAATGTTATTATGGATTAAAAGGAATTGTTTAAATCCCTTTAAATCCTTAAGGCAGATACTGTTACTTCATTATATTCCACTTCCTCTTACTTTACCTCTCTCTATTCCCTGTTTGCTCTTCCTTCCTCACTGTTTCCAGCATACCCACCTCTACCCCATGCTCCTCACTACCCATTTCTCTCTCTGGCTTTCAGAAGAACTGCAAAACGAGCAAGAAAAGCAATGCAAGGTAATCCCAGGTAAGGTAATACCCAGGTAAAGTAATCCCCGATTATGCAAATATCCTCATGTTCAGTATGCAGCCAGTAAAATATTAAGTTAACTTTCTTGAATTGCAAATAGTCCAACACTACATACCTGTCTAGCATTCAAAGGGTTAAAGCACTCATGTAAATCCCTAGGAATTTCTTTGACTTATTTGCAAGATGTATTGGGACTACCATGAGACAGGATGAAACAGGCAAGGGCATATAAAGGTAAAAGAGGTAAGGGCAGCAAGGAGTGACTGATAGCTGTATTAATCAGGATCAGAGGAAATTCTGAATAAAGTGGCAGCTTTGCTTGGGCCTCCTGAGCTCCATTTAGAGAAGCCTTTAGTTTTGAAGACTAGGGGTCCTTTGCAATGAACAGCAGGTACCCCTCTGGATCTCAATGGGTTAATAAAGGATAATATTAAGCAAGGTAGATGAGCAAGACTGGAGCAAACTGCACCAAAAGGAAAAAAAAATTCCCATTGAATGTTTGATATGTCTCGAAGACATTGATCTGAATCTCATTTCAGACACTGCCAGCATTGAAGTGGTTAAAAAAGCCACCCCATTTAAAAATTGGCGAGATTTTATTGTTTCTACACAATAGTGGGTTTTGTTTGCTCCAGAATTGCTACTCTAACTTCCTGAGTACAGGCCATAGAAATATATAACAAACACTGTGGAGAAGGGAAGCCTTTAGCATAAACACAGGTCCCTTGTTTAGTCAAGTCTCCACTCCTCCACCAGCTGAATTTTGTAACAAATGACTGACAGGTCTTATGTCGTGGCTACATCATGCAGCCCTGAGGTTTTAAACTGAGTGGGCTCATACAAAGGGATACTACTTCAGGACTTTTATATTCTCCATAGAAAGAAAACCTTACAAATACAGTAAATCACAGAAGTCAGCCTGTAAGGCTTCCATTTAACAAAGTCACCACAGTTAACACTGGACAATTCTGACACAAACAAACTGTAAGAAACAAGTGGATATAAAATGAAAAATTAAATAATATACATTTAATTTAAATAAGAGTTCCAACCCCAAGAATGTTAGGTCTCCAAAGCTTTAACCCTGGTGCATTTGGTTTGTCACAGTATTTTACCACTTCTCATTTGTGCATATGACCCCACATCTTTCGTTTTAGTTTACACAAACAGGCATGCTGAGGAAATACAGGAGCAGAAGTGTAATGCCATTTTATACAGACCTTCACAGAAGGCTCCATGAGACTTGCAAGAGTCTTTTCTTCAGGACAAGAAGCTGGTTTCCAGGATGACCAATAATCCGGATCAGTGGTTACAGTACTATTCCAGAAGGCTGAAAATACACCACTCACTATCTCTGACCACATTACTGAAATTTCTCCTGAGTTCAGCTGGCAAAAAACAAATCAAATACAGTATAAGCAAAAGCAGAGGTGGAAAATGTGATGTCCTCCAGCTGCTACCTGACTACAGGTCCCCCAATCATTCCCCACCAGCAGTTATTTGTTAGATGATGATGGGAGTTGTAGATTGGCAGCAGCTGAAGGGCCTCACTTTTCCCATCCCTTTGCTAAAGGCATTACACGGCTAAAAGCACAATGAATACTTGTGTTATTAGAGTTTCATTAAAGGGATAGTAGTAGTTCGTTTGAAGTTTACTTCATTTTGCAGACATTAAAGGGTTATTAATGTCCACTAACAATGTGCCCTAGTTTGAATCAGTAAAGTTTTTAAGTAGGTATAGCGTTGTTTGTAAGGTCTGTACCTTTACCATTCATCCACAAATCTGTTCTGAAGTCTTCCCCTCCCGCCTCTTTCCATCAAAGTGCCTGTAAGTCTGTCGGAGCTGACTTCGTGTCGGCCGACACGATGGCTCCTGTAGAGGTACAAACTTCAATGCATGATATATGAAAGCCTGCCCACTCAGCAGTGACTTGTCATCAGCACGCAAGGAGCACGTTCCCCCCTCCCATTGGGTATGTCATGGGAGCGCGCGTCCAGGACAGCAATATAACAAGCACACGCTTGATCTTCAAATTTTTAAAGATGACGGGCGGGCTTCACTTGCCAGTAAACTTTAAGAGGTAATATCTTATGAATGAATTAACGCTGAGCAAAACTATTAATAGCGATTGACTGTATTGAGCATTCACTATACTATATAGAGTTTTCAAAGTAGGACATTACTAACACTTTAAAAAAATATAAAAAACTATGCAAGTCTTACCTTTCAAACCTTTATGGTTTGAGAGATATACCTTTCTAAAGTTACCTCTTCCTGGCAGTTTCACTGAAGTCGGAGCATAGCTGACGGATGCAGAATCCAGTCATCTGACCGGATGGAGGCTCTTCAGCAGAGCAAAAATCGCTCTTTAGAACGAAATACTTCACTGGAACGGTGATTGCAAGCACACTTTGTAGACCATTCCAACAAAGTATTTAGTTCTAAAGAGCGAGATTTTGGCTCAGCTGAAGAGCCTCCACCCTGTCAGATGACCGGATTCTGCAGCCATCAGCTAAGAGCTGACTTCAGTGACACTGCCAGGAAGAGGAAACTTTAGAAAGGTATATCTCTCAAACCATAAAGGTTTGAGAGGTAAACCTTACATAGTTTTTTTTATATTTTTTTAATGTCTACAAAATGAAATAAACTTCAAATGAACTATTACTATCCCTTTAAGGACAAGAGGATTTTTGTGCTACTTACACAAAAATCCTTTTTTTCATTCTATGAGGAACACAGCAACCAAGGGGACATATCAACGCTGTCCCAAAAACTACAGTGTACTAAAAGGTCCACAGAAAGGCTACTATATCCATTGCAAGTGCCAAAGGATCTCAGGAACTGGTGCAGAACTAAGTAGCCTCGTGGTTCAGGTGAGAGTCCATGAGATCCATAGTCGGACGCCCCACCAACAGCGGATGATCAAGTTGAATATTATCTGATTGAGCTCCCAGTTTCTGGGATACCAGCTCTGGCAACTGAGAAATTCTGCCATCAGATTTTCTAACCCTGGAATGTGAACCGCAAAGAGGGCCTGCATTTGGGCCTCAGCCCAAAAAACAATAAGCCAAGCAGTTGTGCTTCTGGTCTCTCCCTGCATCTAAGAATAGATTACCTTTACCAGGATCATATGGCACTCTGGACAAAAATAAAACAGCAAAGGGGGAGGGACTTAATTTATATACACAACAGAAACGGCCCATATGCTATGGAAAAACCAGGAGACTGCCTAAGGACATATATGGACTTGACCCCAGGTTTCTTGCCTGGCCAAGCCTACATGGGTTTTGAGGGAAGAGGTGCCCTATGCATGAATCGAAAGTGAATGGGGGGATGGTAATGAAAACCATGTGTGTTTCGTGGAAAAAAAAGGCTCAGGCACAATGTGAGGCAATAAAGTACTCTTGCACCCAGTGGCATAGCTGATAACCTTCTCCAGCTCAAGCCAAACAATTGTTAGCCAAAAGGGGATAACCCAGAGACTTCATGGATGATTAATCAGCTTGCCAAATCTTAAATCACAGAGTGTGACACACAGTTAAAGAAAAGATCAGGGCCTTACTAGAAAAAAAATAATATGAAGTGACCTCATACTGCTGGAATGTTTCCAAAAAAAAGGAACTGATCTTGTGTTGCTTCATAATGTCCATATAGGTCCATGCACTTTTTAGAAGTGCCTTGCCGTCATGGAGGAGGAGACTTTGCCCCATGGTTTCTGTGTTCCAGACTGGACTAAAGAGAAATGGTATAGGCATTAAAATCTAATTCATTTAGCTAGTGTAAGAAAAAAATTATACAGAACAGCACTAAAATGGTGCTCAATCCTATATCTACACAATACCTTAGGCTGCTGTACAAGGTACCAATACATTCGAAGTGGCTTTAGGGAAAGAGAGGTTTGCTTCAAGCTAAATACTACAAGCTGCTCCAAGTCGGACTTCAGGTTCTTCCTATGAAAATAAAAAAAGAAAGTTCCTCAGTGTTTGTTACAGCAAAGGAACAGTAAATTTTTATTTTTATTTTTTTTTTTTAACATTATTGTAATTCTTAATTTGCCAATAAAAACAATGAAAATCCCAGGGATTGGATATTTAGAATTTTCTGTGTTTTTTGTTTAATTAAAGTGCATTATAAAAAGAAAACGGCCTTTTGGACACATTGGCAGAAGAAAAAAAAAGCTCAGCAGTGGGATTGTTGTTTTACTCAACAGAAAAACTATTTCCAGGTCCAGGTGTCAGGTTTTTTTTTTTTTTTTTTTTTTTTGGATTTATCTTTAATCACAGGAGAAGGATGCTGCATGTTTTTCAGATAACACCTCCCCTCCCCCCAAGCAGATCAGTACTGCATCCCTTCAGGGCTGCCTGCTATCATGTCATGTCTGTATCTGCACCCAAGTACCTTACAAAAGAAAACCAGCACAACTCTGGGGAAAAACAAACCATAGGGGACAAAATAAAACTACCAAAATTCCCACTATGTAAACTGGGCTCGTTTAACCACCTTTAAATAAAGGGTAATATTTAATTTGTCCACTATGATGCAGACGGGTTGCCCCCAAATTTCTCCAGTTTTCTTCTGAACATAGGGCTCCACTGGATGCCAGAGAAATCTATACTATAGGACTTTCCAGCGGAGTAAAACATGGACACTCATCATTTAAAAATTACTGCCCAAAGGTAGCAACATCGCCAACTACTGTCCAGGCAGTAATTTGTTTGCTCTCGGTGGAATAGCTGAGCCATGGGCGAACACTCTCCACACAGAATGATCTTTGCAGCTCCATCTCATCGTAGCGGTTCGAATTGTGATAACATTTGAATGAAGTATCTCCAAGCAGTGGGAATACACTGGTTTTATTTGGCATGGGAAGATAGCCCTGCAATATTTTTTTCATTACTGCTCCTTTAAGCACATTGTCCTGAATTTGTATATAGTCTCACCTTCCGTAGTATAACAGGGACAGTAAGTCTGCAGTAACTTTGTACTGCCACAGTAGCATCACATACTCCATTCCAGGCCACATCTGAACTCTACTTGAAAGGACTGTTAATGCGTCTGGGTCCTTATGAGCGATAAAGTCCTCATCACATTTTTCCCCTTCAGTACAGAGAACAATCCCTTGTTTCTTTAGTTCTGTACAATGCGATTCTACAGACAAATTGAGCACATCTGAAATAATATGAAACTCAGAATTAGTGAGTCATTGTGAGAGTATTTAATACAGACTGCACAGGACAATAACTACTGTTCTCCCCCCGGAAAGCAATTAGAACTGTAGTCCAGGAGGGCTCCAGGCTGACCACCTTTGACTGAATGGAATCACCAATATTAATATTTGGAAATAATCCAATGAAGTAATTTAACAATTGACATGTATTCCTGAATATAGCACTGTTGTGAATTGCTGATCAGGATCATTTCTATACAAGTAGATGGGCAGGCACTGAAACATTTGAGGTTTTTCTCTCCCTCTAAGGTGCAGTTGGTTGCCCCAATACTGCGGCATTTTTTTTTTTTTTTTTTTTTAATGAATGCCAGGAATATGCTCAATCCATAACGTTCTGATTATTTGGCACTAAAAAGGTTAAGACCAATAACGTCCTCACTAAAGTTCCTGGATTAGGACCATGTGCCCAAAGAGAGGAGCAGTTTTAGGAAACCAACTGCAAATAGGCAATACATCCAAATTACCATTGACTTTAACGAGGGTCTCAACTCCATGAATGATAGACAGGTTTACAACTCATTGCAAAGTAATGGCCTAAAGACTTTTCTAGCACTCAAGGAGTTAAAAGCCCATCTAAATCAATTACTTTTTTACACCCTATGGTTCAGATGATTTTCCCATCCATAATAGCTTGACGTTTATATTTGTGCATATTGCTCACTCATGAATTTGCTACTTCTCTACAAATACAAAACAGAAGATCTTTTACACAAAAATCAAGAGCAGATCTGGGACAAACCAACTGCACCATAGGAGAGAAATAGGCTCTTCCAAAATATCCAGTTAACTAAATGTGGATTTCAACTCCAAGGCATTTCTTTCGCATTTATCACTTTGAGTGCCAAAAGGGTTATCCGTCACAATGTTTAACCCTTTGATTGCCAGAAGGGTACGGAATGCATTGCAAAGCAATGAGTTCCGTTCCCCTCTGGCACTCAAAGGGTTAACAATGCAAAGGATAACCCCTATGGCACTCAAAAAGTTAAGCAAATAAAATCTCCATGCAATTAATGGAATGTTTTATTGACCCCATTTTGCAATTGATTTTCTACAGAATTGCTCCAGTGTTCCATCGTGCACTGTCCCAGAATGATGGGAGTAAATCAGGTAGGTAAGGTGGAAGGGAGTCACAATGGTTATAAAGGCTACTGAAAAGCTTTATTCAAACAGATTGTCTTTTGGTTTGGCAGATATCTAAAAGAATACCCTTACTTAGTTTTCAATGAATGCCTTTTGGCCTATGCTCACTGTTGATACACAACGAAAAGCTACAATTTCCTATGCGTACTAGTGATACCTAGGGTTCAATTTGACGCTAGGCCTATTTGCGGCCTTGTTTCCGAGTTTAATCACAAGTCCATGTATATCTACTCTGTTTACCTGAGGAAGGAGTGATATCCTAGCAATGTCCTATTTCTTAGATTCCTATTACAAGTGCTTCTCCATTCACTCCACAGTCTACTTTGTCAAACCATCAGCTTCCCAGCTTTTTTGAAGTCCCAGCACAGTACTTGATATACTGTGAGGCTGAACTTGATACAACTCTGAAGCAAACCATAGGGAAAAATAAAACAGTTATTCAGCTTTGTCCTGTACTGGTGAACTCTAGCACCCAAGGTGTTAAACTCCACACTTAAATAAACAAGAATATTTGTTCCCCTCAATGCAGCTGGTTTGCTCAGAACTGCACCACTTTTTGATAGTATATCAGCCTCAATGTGCGGTGGACCACCAAACTTTGTCAAAAGGTACTGAAAACAGTTATTCAGACTCTCAAATTTAGTACACAAACAAGGCATACTCTTCCTGCCAGTGAGACCTAAGGGTTGATTTGATGCTAGGCCTGTTTGCAGACCAACTTCCAAGTTTAATCACAGGTATTGTTAAAGGGCTATACACACACACACACACACACACACACACACACACACAGGAAATTGTGAGCAATTCTGGGGCAAATACAAATTCCACAGGAATAAAATTAAGTTAATGGAACGGTTTCCATCTATGCTATAGCTTGTTATGACTGAGAATTTCTCTACTTTTCTCTATACATATGATCCATTATGTTACATGTTGGCACAGATGTGAATTATGTATAAAACAAAACCTAGTTACCAGCAGTGATGCCTTCCTGATGTTTGACTTGCAGAGCAGATCCCCATGTCTGTAGTAGGTTGGATTTTATCTCCCATCCAGAGCAAGCTACTTCCAGTCTGCAGATTTCATCCTGCCATTTGCCCTCTCCTTTAACTGGTCTTAATTCCAGTACGTCAAGGGATGCACTAAGAGCATTCAGCTTCTCAACACACTTTACCAGCCACTCCTCCTGCATGGTATTAAAAGAAAGATTGCATCTATACAAAATGCAACAGTTTACAAGACTTTTTTGTTTTTAATCTTACAAGATTATTGAAATGACATGTCACACTTGCAGACATAAATATAGGTACAATATGCATACTGGATCAATTAACAAAACAAATAGCATAAAGAGTGATATTCCTGAAGCACTTGCCAGTAAAACTGATGAAGTATGACACTAGTGTTCAGAACTAGTGAATAAAGATGAGATACATGGTGGGGGAGAATGGGGAGCACAAGAGTAAAAGAAGAAAGGAATTTGACTTTTCATCAGAAGGAATATATCTACTGCAACAGAAAGAAGGGGGAAAGAGGGAGAGAGAAAGGAAAAGAAAGAAAGATATGTTAGCAGAACCCAGCATTGGGTTCTAACAGCAAGGGATGTGCTATGGATCTCCATCAAATGCACAATAAATATAATAAAATAAACTTAAACATGTAGCACCTTGAAGGGCAAAGGTCTGCCTAACACTTTCTGCAGTAACTTCACACTAGCTGGAGCCTTGGAGCCAGTTGACAGGGACTCCTGAATGTGCTTGGAAACAGACTGGACTTCCTGAGAGAGCCTGAAACAGAAAAGCAGATTGGGTAGTTTATTAAGCACCAATCAGATGAGAGACCGAGAATCATACTAAAAAAATGATATGCCATAACAAAGAGCTACTCAACTGTCAAACTTCAGTCTGCTGGGGACTGCATCTTTGATCATCTGCACCCAGTCAAAGGCTCACTGGGGAAGATGGAAGGTAAAGGGGATCTTTCAACCCTATACAAGTTAGTCTTAATAGTTATGTTATATAGCGAATATATTGAATACTGTAGTAATATATTTTTTTTATCTCGCTATTTGGCTGAAACATAATTATTAAAGATTGCCCTGTACCCTACTTGTGGGCAGACTATGGTTACCTGCTCTGTACCGTAGTCTGTCACTCTGCCTCTGCTCCCCTCCCTCTAACCAGCCTCCTCCGATGACGGAGGCTTTCTGCCTGTAAGCTGCAGTGCTCTCATTGGCCAGAGACCGCTCCAGCTTACAGGCTGAAAGCCTCTGTTATCAGTAAGGTGCAGGACAATATTTAATCATTAAATTTCATCCAAATAGAGATTTAAAAAAAATAAATGAATACAATAGTCAACATATTCGGTATATAACTTAATTATTAAGACAAACTTGTATAGGGGTGATAGATCCCCTTTAAGACAAACAGGTGGAGTCTGACAAATGCAAGTGCTGCAATAAAAAGGGTTCCATAAATCTTTGGATGCTTGAGAAGTATCAATTGCATTATAAAAATAATGTCTTCGCTACATCTCAAACATTCAAGGAACTAAAACCATCACCTTTTCAAATCCTCCAGTAAGTAGGGGGATTTGCATGAATATTCATGCCCATTAACCCCTTTAAAACAAGAGTGGTGAGCAACATATTTCAAAGTAATGTTCTGCACATCCCTTTGGCCATTAAGAGGTTAATTTATCCATCCCAGTTTGTTCAAATCGATTGTGTCTTGGCAACCTAATGAGGAGGAGGGAGGAGATTTCAAGACAGGCGAGTAATCCATTTTACAAGCTGTGGAGTACAGGTCAGAAACCTCAGCCCCCTAACTACCAAGCCAAACATCTCAAACCGTTACACTGTAAAACATAAAGCATAAATAATAGCCCAACGGTAGTCAATCTTTAGACCTCCAATTATCCCCAACCAGCCAACAGTTTGAACAATTTAAACATATGACTTTAATAAGACAATGGGGGAGATTCAGTAAGTGGTGAGAAGGTGGGAAAGAGGTGGGAAAGTAGACAGGACTTCTCCAGTTTATCACTTCTCCAAATCCTATGTTATTCTATACAGCCTATTCACGAAGATCTCCAAACTTGAAGAAATCTTAGTGCATAGGTTCGATAGAATAACATAGGAATTGGAGAAGTGATAAACTGGAGAAGTCTTCTCCACTTTATCACCGCTTAGTTAATCTCCCCCAATGTGTCATAGTGACAGATCCTTAATATATGGATGGTAATGTGGGGAAATAAATGCCCCTTCGATTTGTCTTCATAGTTTTTCTTGTTATTTAGAGCTGTATTACAATACTTTCCGCTGTGTAGTTAGAGAAATTATAAAGAGCCCTCCTCCTGCACCTTTTACCTATGGTATGCCACCTCCCCTCAGATGTGGAATCAAGCTGCTTGACCGGACAGATCGCAGTGTGGGACACTTGAGCAAAAGGAAAACTCTGACCCCCTTGATGGAGGGCAGGCTTTTCCTTATGCTTAAAGAAGACTGTCCCTCTCTGCGCTCCATAGGATGGGCCATCAGAGAATAGCTACTTAGGTAAAATGGGGGACTCTTTAATTTAATTACTTTTTAACTACAAAGCGGAAAGTATTGTAATGACCGGAAAACGATGAATAATCGAAGGGGCATTTATTTCCTCATATTAATATTCCTTTCAGGAAATTAGGAGCAGAAAAACAAAACAAATAATAAAACCCACAAACTATGAAGCAAGAGACAGAAAGATCTGGCAACCCCATTATGTTAATTCAGCAACAATGGAGGTAGTACAGTCACACACACTACAAGTTAATGATGATTGTTAATTTCAGATAGTATATTGGTTTGACACAATATCAATAATAAGCTGCTTCAGACCGAAGGAACCAACCTGTTATTTTCATTCCCTATGAAAATCTGAGGAATCTGTACCAGCGAGTGTTTGGCTATCCAGTACCAATGTAGAGAGAGGAGGGCCAGACCTGGTGAGTCTAAAGTCACATTCTCACACACCTTCTTGAACCGATCCCGCCACAGAATGCAGGACATCATCTGATAAGGAACAACACATCACTATTCACACAGTTTGCATCTGGGTAAAGTTCAGATAAGTCATCCTTTGAAGGGTGTCAAGGAGGAGGGGAGTTACAAGGTGCTACTATGAAGCTTGCAAGCAGAGAGATTGTGATGTTGTCTGCCAATTCCCTTCAACTAAGTAGAGACTGATATGACAGTGTGGTGAGCAGAGGTGGACAAGTGGACCTCTGTTTTCATATCAACTTCCATCACACGCTCTCAATGTTGGACTTCAACTCACACAATCTAACAGCTAAAAAGCTATCAGTTGTCCACCCTTACTTATGTTTGTGTACCATCTGGAACATCTGTTCTTTATTGTAGCATTGTTCTATGCAGAGTACCAAATATAAATTTTCTTTCAAATGTTCTGGGGACTAGTAGTTCTAAGAGTGTTCTCGATCATCTTGTAAGCTCTCTCTGCTTCTTGCAGAGTGTCAATAATTCTGAGTCACCCGTTTATTAAAGAAAAATGAAATAATCATTCTAAATTTTGTTTTGTTAAACTGTGAAATGACAAAAGAATGTATTTATTATTATATTTTAGAACTAACTCATATTATAAAAACAGTGCTGTGGAGAAGTAAATTTAAGATTAAAAAAATAAATGTATTTAACAGGGAGTGGTAGATTTTTAAGTTTTACACTGAAAGTACGATAGCACTAGGAAAATTGTAAGCACAGAAGACACAGTAAACACAAGGTACTAGTAAAATAGTGCACACAGGACTTGCCTCAGTTGCTGCATCATTTGTCAAGGAAGAATGGCTGGACTGTAGGCACTCGGATACAAACATATCGAAAAGGTCAAAAAACGCAGCTAGGTGTGCCACCACAGGATGAGGGAGATCTTGGTGAACAGCAGGGTCTATCAAACAGAAACAGAAAATATATAAAGCATAGGAGCAAATCTGCATGGAGTTCCAGCCACACTGACAATACAGAGCAGCAAGGATTGAACATGTAATGAAATTAGCAATGCAAAGTCAATAAAATGATTATCAGTAGCATGACTTCAAAGTAGTAGTACAACTGAAAACTTGTATGCATTAATTATATAGATTCTGCTAAATTATAAAACATTGGATGGCATCAACATCTCTGCTCAATTCTAATGCAATTTGTTGGCAGCCTCTAACATGTAGAAGGTTAACCTAATTTTTAATTTATTTTTAATCAGTTCACTTCATATTGAGAAAGGGGGAGAGAGAGAGTGCGTGACAGACAGCGTGCGTGACAGACAGCGTGCGTGACAGACAGCGTGCGTGACAGACAGCGTGCGTGACAGACAGCGTGCGTGACAGAGTGCGCGTGCGTGACAGAGTGCGCGTGCGTGAGAGCGTGCGTGCGTGCGTGAGAGCGTGCGCGTCAGACTAGATACTTACACTGTATGTTGCTCACACTGGGCACTCCCTCTAGTCATATTCAGCAAACTAATCATGTGGCATTAAAAAACTTGAATAATGGTGTGGTCTCCAATGCATTGCTTTATAATGTGTTGGAGACCTCTAACATTCAAGAGGTTAAAAGCTCCATTTAAATAATTTAAATGTTTTCCTATGTCCCCTGTGGTGCAGCTGGTTCATTCCAGAACTGTAACTGTTTAACTTGCTGAACACATCCCCTAAAGCCATGAAATTGGTGTTACAACTACTAACACAGTTTAGGAAGAAAAATAATCAGTGGGGAAATGTGTAACATGCATACTGGGGCAATTCTAGGACAAAAATAGGCCCATGAATTTGACTTATTAGATGCAAGAGAAATCTACCAATTCATACAGGGGGATCTATAGTACTGTTAAGAAGCATACCATTTGAGTGGGATATCCCCCTGCATGTTCATTTGCAGCAGTGATTCATTTCAGGGAATTAAAATGAAGCCTACATAAAGCCTATCTGAGAACTGCAAGTGTTTCCAAGAGGTTAAAAGCCCCATATAATTTTATGCTATTTTTTATTTGCCCCTACAGTGCAACTGTGTGACTCCTGGTTTTGTTCGTCTACAGCTTCAGGAATACAGCCCAAAAAAAGACAGTGAGGGAAACAAACTGATATATTTTCATTTACTCTCCTATCAGGGGCCAAAATCTGCTTCTGTGCAGTAGGTAGCAGTGGCGTCGCCGGGGGGGGGGGGGGGGGGGGGGTGCCCCCCTATTTTCTACACCTCCCAGTGCTTTTTTTTTTTTTTTTAAATATATATCTGCCACGAGGGAGCGCTGATTTACATTACCAAGCGCTCCCTCACGGCGTCCATGATGTGACACACCTCACCGTCCGCAGACTCTGACAGCCAGGGCAGCAATCCAGCTGATCTCCTGGTGGCAGGCACTCTAGTAATGCAGAGCGCTGGGAGATGACATCATCTCCCAGCGCTCTGCATTAGTGAGCATCGCGCGCGGCAGCTTCATCTCTGTTTGTGCCGGAGGAGGCACATATCACATGCCACACCGCTAGACCACCAGGGACAAGGTAGGGCATCAAGGGGCAGTGTGGGGATGAGGGGGCTTTAAGGGGCAGTGTGGAGATGAAGGGGCTTTAAGGGGCAATGTGGAGATGGAGGGGCTTTAAGGGGCAATGTGGAGATGAAGTGGGCATTGTGGAAGGGGGCATTGTGGAAAGAGCAATGTGGAGATGAAGGGAGCATTGTGGAAGGAGCAATGTGGAGATGAAGGGGGCATTGTGGAAGGAGCAATGTGGAGATGAATGGGGCATTGTGAAGATGAAGGGAGCATTGTGGAAGGAGCAATGTGGAGATGGAGGGGGCATTGTGGAAATGGAGGGGGCATTGTGGAAATGGAGGGGGCAATGTGGAGATATGGGGGGCAATGTGTGTATCCTGTTAAGCTTATTTTTGTATTGGTTAAAAGGGAAAAAAATGTGGTTAGGCTTGGGCATCATAAAACTATCATCTCTGCACTAACATTATGTTAGTGCAGAAATGAGATTATGATTGCTCAGCTCTGACCAAGATGTTTTTTTTTCCCTTTTTATGTTTTTTAATGGGTGTTTTTTTGGGGTGAGGGCAGCATTTCATCCATGGACCCAGGCAGCATAATTCCTTGGGCCGGCCCTGGCTAGAGAGCTGGGGTCTCTGACAGATCTGGCAGAATGGGGCAGTGAAAACAGTAAGTCTTTTGTTTTTAACCTTAGAGGCATTTAGGATGATGTGTAAAGTGATGTCTATGGACCAGACCCCACCTACAGTCAGGAGAAAGGGGAAAACATGTCATTCTCTTGGTGTGATGGATGGTAATACTATGTACTTTCAGATAGGGAAAATTCTTTCCGATTGGCTGGCTGAATATTATGGGATGTGTATGCCGGCGTACAATACAAAAAGGGGGCGCAAGAAGGGAGACAGAGGCAAAAGGAGGGATTAAGAGACAAAGGGGGAGATGGAGTCAAAAGTGGGAGAATGAGGCAAGACTGGAATAAAGATGGAAGAATGGGGATCAAGAGTGGAGAAAGACTTTCTCCCCCTTGCCGGTTTCTCTTTATTCCATATTTAACTCTTTCTCCCTCTTACCCCTTTATCTTTCTCCCCATTTTGCTTCTCTTTTGCCTCTCTCCCCTTACCTTTTTCTCTTTATCTCCCTCTTTATCCCTTTTGCCTCTTTCTCCCCCTTCTTTCCGCTCTTCCTCCCCTTCTCATTTCAACAAAATGGGTTGGGCTGGGACAGTGGGCCAGAGTAATTGTAGAAATGGGCCACTTGAAGAAATGTGGGACTGGTATCCAGGGCTGGTTGTTATTCCAAGTCCGGCCCTGCTCCCATGTGTATGACTGAATTTTAGGCCTCAGAAAGGAAACAGAGTTTAGCATGGAGCTATTTAACCTACTGAGTTCAACAGGAGTGTCCAGCAGTGCGTTGGGCAAGTACTCTGGCACTCAAAAGGGTTCAGGTTTGAGTGGCAGAGGATTGAGCAACACAGTGCTTTTCAGTGCATTGCATACCCCTTTGACACTCAAGGGGTTAAGTGTATATGACTTCAGAGGTAGTTGAGGGCTATTGTGGAGGGAAAGTGGCTGATGGCTCCTCTGAAATGAGGGTGACAATTATGGTTATTGCATACACAGTGGGGAGGTTTGATAAGAGATGGGGCTGAATGCCATAACAGGGTCTATAACCGGAAGAAAGACAATGTGGCGACTGATGGTTATAGGATTGCTGAGGGCTGTGCTATGGGATTTTTTGTGTTAAGGCCCCATATGGGATGTGGTTTGAGGACATGGATAGGGTAAGGATTGCAAAGGACTTTAAGCAGGTTAAAGTGGTGCAATTCTGGGGCAAACCATCTGCACCATAGGGGTAAATGAAAACCCCCCAAAACTCCACTGATTTAAATGGAGCTTTTTAACCTCTTGACACACCTCTGGCACTTAAAGAGTTCAGTTGCTTTAGTTTTTGTGACAAGTATGGACAATACAACATCAAAATATACCCCTCAACATCAAATATAACACATCCCATAACAAAACTCCCTAATCATCAATCATCCCCCCTGCAACATCAAAAGCCCCCATCAACATAACATCTTCCTGCAAATAAAGAGCACCCACCACATCAAATCACCCAAGTAGTAGCAATAGAAATCCTTACAACTTCAAATGCCTCATCAAATAAAATGCCCAGTGGGATGGGGATCATTTTATACCAGCTATTTTCTTGCACATATTTAGACCAGTAAGCAGCACTGGTCAAAAGGTGCTCCTCTCTGTTTACCCTTCCCTTTCTTCTCCCCTTTGGCCTTTATTTCCCTTCTTTGCCCTTTCTCTCTCCACCTGTGCGCTCTCTATTCACCCAGCTGAAATATAGCTCTGTATTGCTCTGGTGGTGGTATAAAAATCTGTATTGCTCTGGTGGTGGCATCTAACTGTAGTGCTCTGGGGGTGGTGTATTGCATCTGGTGGTGGCATATAACTCTGTATTGCTTTGGTGGTGGCATCTAAAAGTAGTGCTCTGGTTGTGGTGTTTTGCTGTGGTGGTGACATAAGCTCTGTATTGCTCTGGTGGTGGCATGTAACTTTGCATTGCTGGGCTGGTGACATGACTTTATTGCTCTGGTGGTGGTGTATTGCTTTGGTGGTGACATAAATCTGTATTGCTCTGATGGTGGAATATAACACTTTATTGCTCTAGTAGTGGCATTTTACTGTGCTGACGACATAACTTATGGTGGTGGCATATAACCTTATTGCTGTGCTGGTGACATAACTTCACTACCACCAGAGCAATACATTGATTTAGTGACATATAACTGTATTGCTGTAGTGGTGACATAACTCTGTAATACTTTAGTGGTGGCATTTAACTGCAGTGCTCTAGTGGTGGCATGGAAATCTGTATTGCACTGGTGGTGGCATATAACTCTGTATTGCTCTGGTGGTGACATATCTGAAGCTGATTAAGACAGGAATACAAATGGACCAGTGATGAGATGCATCATGCTAGAGCTTTAGCAATTGCTAGGAAAATAAATCAATATTTAACCAGTCTACCAATGTTCTTCATTGCTATGGTGTGCATACACATACCCAGTGGCCTGAATGTCATTATATTAGGTGTAAAGACTTTGATACTGCTCATTAAATTGGCCCCCCATTTTTTCTTCTGGCCCCATGTGTGCCCCCCCAAGTAGAAATCCTCGAGTCGCCACTAGTAGGTAGTGATGTACCTTTGTGAAATTCAGCTGAAATTTTCAAGGCACTTGTTTGCTTTAATTTCTTGGCTCCATTTGTTTCACAGTAGGATTGCCTTTCCCTGTTCATTAGTAGCATTGCCCTGCAAAAAGAAACAACGATTAAATCAGGATTTAATTTACACAACAAACCAGTCAGCTAGTAACTAGTTACAGAGCACACTGGGCCTTATTCATCAAGCTACAGCAGTGCATTTCTGAAGCAATCCAACCAACCCGTCGATGGTGGTAAGTTTGCGAAAAATACCCAGATTTAAAATTGGACTTTTTGCATACAATAAGTTTTCAAAATGCATTGGAGACCTCTCAGGAGGTAAACCGTCCCTTTCCAATTGATGGGAACTTGCAGAATTTTCATTTCTCATCTGTGGTGCAGTTTGTTCTAGAAAGGCACCTCTTTAGCTTGACAAATAAAGCACTCAGTTTCCAGTCATAATAAGAGGATTTTAGTGACACTTACCATTAAATCTGTTTTTATTTCTGGGTGGGAGTTCTGTCTTGCATAAGGACTAAGAAAAGGATTTAATGGCATCACTAAAATCCTATTCCTATATGCAACATAGGAACCATGGGAGCATACCAAAGAACCAACTAAGATTACTGGGAGGGAAAAGGATCGTGAAGATACGACTATTAAAATTATGGTAGAAATGTCAGCATCTGAGAAGCCCTTCTTCATTCAAGATATCTGCTTTAAGAGCAACTGTCTACTTGCTGGTAGCAGAGTGGGCCATGGGTCAGAATATGCAGTCTCAGATGCAACAAAATGGCTCCTCAATGGACATGTTGAGAAGATCCAAGAACTAGGCCAGACTGGGTCAGAAAGGAGTGATGAGGATGATTTGAACATTCTCCTTTTTTGGTCTTCTGCATTACCCTGGGAATCAGGGTAATTGGTGGGATATATATATGCCAGTTAAAAGTTCCATGGGACAGACATTGCTTCCTTTGTGAAAGCCATAAGATCCTTAGACTTGGTGCAGAATAGTGGCAGCTTGCTGTTCCCTAGGGATGCCAAGAAATCCACTGATGGAAGACTTGAAAGGTGGACAATCTGTTTGAATACCTTCCAGTTGAGTTCCTAGTTTTAGGGATCCAGCTATTGATGGCTTAGGAAATCTGTGACTATGTTTTCCACTCCTGGCCTGTGAACCACTGAGATGGCTGGTATGTGGGCTTCTGCCCATTGAAGGACCTCACAAACCTCCTTCCAAGCAGATTCGCTTAGAGCTGCTCATTGACTGTTGATGTAGGTGACCACCATTGTCTGACTGGATCCTCACTGGAACTTCCATTAGTACCATTGACCAGTGAAGAAGTAAGAGGCCCTGTATTCCCAAGATGTTGATTGAAAGACTCTCCCCGCCCACCTGTTGACCAGCTGAAAAAAGAAGTTCCTTCTAAGAAACATCCCCATGGAGAGCCTCAAACATGTTCACCCCAAATGGCTGTTGCTCCGGTGAGCCAAGCCGTAGTACAGATGGGTCTCATGGGTCTCAGAGTGGCCCAGGAGGCTGCAAAGTTTGCCTTTAATAAGGAATCTAGGTATTTATCAGCCTGGCCCTTAAGTGCTACAGTATCTGACAATTGCAAAGTGGTGTTTTTGGCTAGGTGAGAAATAGGGGAATAAACCACAGGTGGGAAAGCCCACTGCACTGAAGTCACAGCAGAAAAAGCATATAAGTTGGAAATAAATTTAGCAAGGAAGTTGTTATCTGGAGTCTTCCATTCCTTCAGAAAAACCTGATCTAAAATGCAGTTAGGATGAAAAATGGAAGACTTTGGAAGCTATCCAGTGAGGAAGACCCTGCATCATGGGCCTCAGAGAACTGAAGGGTCTCCAACACCACTCTGATGAGTCACTCAACCAAGAGTTGCCCCTAAAGACGAGATCAGTGTCTCTAATGGGAGGAGCACCAGAATTATAACACAAACTTCTCTTGTTCAGTAGTAGGGGAGTACCAGGGGCCACAGCGCAAGAGGGCCATAGAATATTCCCACGGAAGTGCAGTTTGACATAAAGAACAATGAGCTAAATGGGTTAAGGGGACCCCTGAAATCCTTGGGATTGGATTTCCACATGTTCAGAGAAAAAAAAAACAAAAAACAAACTAGGATAAAGTGGTCAAAGTGGTGTAAAAGAAAGAGAAAGTAACACCCAAAAAGGTACTTATTTGACTGCAAGGGTTAAACTGGAAAAATGATGGGAGCTAGCCTCTGTGTATCCTATGTAATGGGTAGAGTGAGATGGCTGCCAAGGCACAAACCCACAATCAGAAAGCCTCGGGAAAAAATGGAAAGTATGGGAAATGTCGTTTTTCTGCATTGCCTATGCTTAGTGAACACTGGCTTTCCAGATGCAAAACAATGCAAAATTAAGGTGTTTGAACATGAGTCATGCAGGCCATGCGATAGAGAATGGTCAGGTTTAATTTGATCCCTCTTTGTCCGTTGTATGTGAAATGTATGCAGAGAAGATTTCCCATTGACCTCTATGTAACAAAGAAGGCCTCATGGGCGCCTATTCTTAAAGGGACTGCATGCCTAAAATATAACTAAAATAAAGAATAAAGTCTGAAAATAGTGGAAATACATAGTGAAATGCAAAATAAATAAAATGGAGATAAAGAGCAGCAATCCAGACAGAAGATGAAGTCAGTAGATTAGCCCTCAAAGGGTTAATAAAACCTAAATAGTATAGCAGCCACCTTTATAGCATAGGATATAATTAAAGAAGGATAAATTGCAATTTAAGCAGGAGCTCCACTTCAAGAGGGTGCCACTAACTAAATGGGACATTAATAGGACCATGGCACTCAAATGGTTAATTTACCTGTATTCTTATTTCAGGCTCCCATTAGAAAGTGTAGAACCTCAGAAGTTCAGAACTGAGCAACAGACTATAATAAGGTCAGTCTCCACAGGGAAATGGCCCAGAAATGCACCTGTGAAATGGCCAATCCAACTCCATGGAAGACAGTTAAATGACAGCTCAACTAATAGGGGTTTATAGAGCCTCACATCTATGTAAAAAAAAAAAAAAAAATCTAAAAGCAATGCCAGCTTGCCCCTCATCTTGTGGAAAGTCACTAAAAACTAAGGGTGTGTGTGTGTGTATGGGGGGGGGGGATAAAGCTGGTAGAAGAAAGGACTTTCCACCTCAATAACACCGCTTTTTTTTTTGGGGGGGGGGGGGGGGGGTGGAAGCAGAAGCCCAAGCATGGTTCATGTGTCCCATAGAGGACAGATGGAAGACATTTTGTTCACAGCAAGAAATACATTATAGGATCTATATTCAAGAGAAAACAGGATTAATTCTTGTGGAAGTCAACTGTGCCATAGCGGAGTACTAACATCACCCCATTACCTTTTCATTTAAATAGGGCTTTTATTGCTTTAAAGACCAGAGCGGTATGCAACTCATAAAAAGCAATGCATTTCACACCTCATGGCCGTTAAGGGGTTCAACTCGAACGCCAATGTCTCCAATGCACTGCTTTGCAATATGTTGGACAGCTCACTTGCATTCTAGGTGTTAAAATTCTTATTTAAGAAAATAATTTGTATTTGTCCCCTATTGTGCAACTGTTTTGTACAAAAATGACTGCAATTTCCTTTTGTCCCTCAGACCCATACAATTAAACACTGCACAGATGAAGGTCATCAGGATGAACGCTGGCCATTAGAAGACCCAGATAAAATTAGTTTCTGATTTTTGAACAGCCCAATATTTTTCTAAAAATATTTCATTCTTAAGTGTGTATTCATTTAACAGCATGTTTATTAACCCCTTAAGGACCAGGAAAATCTGTGGTCTATTTCATTTAAGGACCGGAGCAATTCTGACCTTTTTGACTGTTTTTGCTCAACAGTGTTTTCCCTATAAGTACTTTATTTTACCCATTAAAATTATATACCTTCTTTTACGCACAAATAGGGCTTTTGATACCACACTTATATGGACAGCCCACCATTTATTTTAGTAAAATTAAAGAAAAGAGGGGGGGGGATGCCTTTTTTTTCTCTTGGGATCATTTGGGCACAATGGGTTAAATTTTTATGGACACTGCATGAAAGGTATGACTGGTCAGTCATGCCTACAAAATAGGCAGTTTTAAGTGGGCACTGTCACCCCTGGGTGAAAAACCCCATGTCCCTTTTTCCCACCCTATTTTCCCCACTCTTTTTATTGATGACATTTGGCGGTGTGTATAAATGTATTACATGGCTCCACAACAATCACACTTCCTATTTTAGTTATTGACTTTATTTATTGAAATAATTTTTTTTTTCTTTTTCTAAACTAAAAAGAAGAAGTGGTTAATACCCCCAGCTGCTGCACTTTATTTGTCCACTAGTTGTCTCCTCTCTGCTTCTCTGCCCCTTAACTTTGATAGCAAGGGACAGACGGCTGAGAAGAGACACTAAAGGCAGTGTAGAACACTGCCCCATTCATTCTTTCACAATGCCGGATCGTTGCTGCAGCAAACCCATGACCCAGCACTTGTGAAAGTGGCTGAGACTGAATGCTCCGGTCCCGGAGCGCTCAGTCTCAGTCAGGAACTAACGTTAGCAGCGCTATCATTTAACCCATGACGTACCAGGACCGTCATGGGTCCTCAAGTCAATCTACCCATGACGGTCTGGGCACGTCATGGGTCGTTAAGGGGTTAAGGCAATCAACCATAATCTCTGAAAACAGTAAGTGTTGTACTGATAAATTACCTGTTTGTCACATTATTTAACAGGACTAGGAGCCGATTAGCAGGCTCAGAGCCTGTATCAAAGCTGAGGGAATTTATCACAATTTCCAACAACTGCATATTCCATCGAGGATCTAACGGGATGCAAAAATCATCTGAGAAGCAAAAGACATCACATCATTATTAACTAAAGTAAAAGGTCACCAAGGGGTTATGAACTAAGGTGTAATAAAAAGTTGATAAAGTGGACATAACTTCTTCAGTGTTATACATTCTCCAATGTTTATTTTATTCCATAGAGCTAATGCACTAAGATCTCAAGGAAGAAATATTAGTGCATTAGCACAGTAGAATAACAAAGGACTTAGGCAGTTTATCACACTGGAGAAGTCTCCACTTTATCATCCCTTTATCACTTTGTTAGTGCATCTTCCACAGTGGACCACAGGGTTGTGGCAGCAGTGAAGTGTGTTTTTAGGGTTTTACTAAATCGTTTGGTTTTCACTTGACAACAGTCCTCGGAATCCTGAACACGAGTCAGCTGGACACAATAACAATAATTCACTGCCATCAGACCAATATTTTGTCTTGTGGACCAATTTACTGTGGCAAGTGGGAAAAAATGCTGTAAAGTAAGAATGCTTTCAAAAATAGACACGTTAATAGTAATTGAAAAACATATAACAAAATGCACAGTGAGTGAACAGAAGAAAAATCTAAATCAAAATCAATATTTGGTGTCACCACCCTTTGCCTTCAAAACCACATTAATTCTTATAGGTACACTTGCACAAAGTCAGGGATTTTGTAGGCATATAGATAGGCGTATGATTTAACAATTATACCAAACAGATGCTAATGATCAATGTAAAATGTAGGTTGAAACCCAATCATTAACAAACAGCCGTGTAGGAGGAATAAAACTGTGTGAGGACAGCCAAACTTGGTTAAAAAGGTGAGGCTGCTCAAGACCGTTTAATGTCTAACGTCGTATACCATAGCAAGACTGAGCATGGCAACAATACACAAGGTAGTTATACTGCATTAGCAAGGTCTCTCTCAGGTAGAAATTTCAAGGCAGACAGGGGTTTCCAGATGTGCTGTCCAAGCTGTTGTGAAGAGGCACAAAGAAACGGGCAATGCTGAGGACCATAGAAACAGTGGTCGGCCAAGGAAATTTAGTCCAGTAGATGATAGACATCATGCTTACTTCCCTTCACAATCGGAAGATGTCCAGTAGTGCCATCAGCTCAGAATTGGCAGAAAACAGTGGGACACTGGTACACCCATCTACTCTCAGGAAAAGCCTGGTCAGAAGTGGTCTGCATGGAAGACTTGCAGCCAAAAAGCCATACCTCCAACGTGGAAACAAGGCCAAGCGACTCAATTATGCATGAAAACAAAGGAACTAGTGTGCAGAAAAATGGCAGCAGGTGCTCTGTACTGAAGAGTCAAAATTTGAAATATTTGGCTGTCATAGAAGGGCTGGAGAGAGGTACAAGAATGAGTGTCTGCAGGCAAAAATTAAGCATGTAGGAGATTCCTTGCAAGTTTGGGATTTGGTCAGAATGAATGGTCTCCTTAATGCTGAGAAGTATAGCAGGATACTTATCAATCATGCGATACCATCAGGGAGGCATCTGAATGGCCCCAAGTTTATTCTGCAGCATGACAATGACCCCAATCATACAGCCAAAGTCATTAAGAACTATCTTCAGCGTAAAAAAGAACAAGGAGTCCTAATTTCATCATTATTAAAGGGATAGCAATCCCTGTTATAGCCCTTAAATAACAAAGACAAATGCGCCCAGCGGCATCTCTCAATCCCTTATGGTTTGAGAGATAACCACTTACAAAGTTCGCCCCTACTTCACGACAGCATTCTAGCTGACAGTTTTGGAATCCGGTCCACAGACCTGCCGGGGATCTGCAGCAGAGCCGAGACAGAGATAATTAAAAAGAAATACTTCATTTAAAAGGTCTTCTACATGTGCTTGGTTTGCAAGCACACGCAGAAGCCCTTTTAAGTGTTAACTTAATCTCGGCTCTGCTGCAGAGCCGCCGGCTGATCTCAGGAGAGGAGATTTTCCTGCTGTCAGCTAGAACGCTGACGTCAGGCAGGGGACAACTTTGTAAGCGGTTATCTTTCAAACCATAAGTGTTTGAGAAATGCCACTGGGTGCATTCTTCTTCATTATTTAAGGGCTACAACACAGGGGTAAGTAATTTTAAGTATTACTAATCCCTTTGAGTCTGTCTGGGATTAAATGAAGAGAGAAGCAACTGAGGCTGCCTAAATTCACAGAACTGTAGTTAGTTCTCAGAGATGTTTGGAACAACATACTTGCAGAGTTCCTTAAACTGGTGCAAGTGTAGCTAGTAGAACTGATGATGTTTTGAAGGCAAAGTGTTGTCACACCAACAAATATTGGATGGATTTATATTTTTCTTCTGTTCACTCACTTTGCATTTTGTTAAATGATAAAAATAAGAGGATTTTAGTCTTCCCTGTTATATCCTTTTCTCTTAGTCCATATAGGTTACTGGTAACTTTGGGTAGGCGACCACCCCTTTAAGTATTCAGGAACAATTGTTGAAGAGAATGCTGGGTGGAGCCTACCTCCTCTGCTTAGTAGCATCTAGCCACTTCCTCTGCAGAAAAACTTGAAACACTAACTAGCAACTAGGTAGTAAGAAGGGAAAAGAAGCCTCCTGTGAGCATGAACCCGAAAGGACTCCCACGTTCGGTCATAGGAGAGCTAAGCATGGACCCTTGACAGGGTGGGAGACCAGTAACCTATATGGACTAAGAGAAAAGGATTTAACAGGCAAGACCAAAATCCTCTTTTCTCTGTCATCCAATATAGGTAACTTTGAGATGTCCAACCACTGAGTTTCCCAGAGGTGGGAAGGCAGGCAAGGACCAGGCAGGGGCATGGCCCCCAAAGTCACCAGAGAATACGTGAACCATTAGACAGACAGACAAACAATAACAAAGTCAATGGACACAAAAATGGTGTATAACCACACCAAGAGCTGTAACACAGAACTAGAGCCAGATGAGCTCAAAAGTGAAGGAGCACGGAAGAGACGAAAGGAGAACCTAGACAGGCAAAACTACCTCCAGGATCTTACTTCCAAAGCTAGCATCGGCCGATGCCAGCACATCAACGCGGTAGTGCTAAGAAAAGGAGTGCACAGACTACCAAGTGGCAGCCATGCACAACTGATCAACTGAGGCTTGATTCTTTAAGCCCAAGATGCACCAATGGATCTAGCGGAAAGAGCCAAAACCCTAAATGGAACAGGCTTCTTCTGAAGTTCGTAGGTCTTACGAATAGTAGACTTAATCAAAGACGCTATGGTCACCTTGGATACCAGTCTCCCTGCCCTGGGACCCTCAGGAATGATGAACAGGGCGTCAGACTGGCGAATACACTCAGTGCAGTGCACACAGAACTTTAGATATCGCACCACATCCAGCAAGTGAAGATCCCTTTCCTTGTCAGATGTCGGATCAGGACAGAAAGAAGGTACCACTATCTCCTGATTATTGTGGAATTCAGAGACAACCTTCGGGAGAAATGCCTGAGAAGTGCGAAGAACTGCCTTGTCTTTGTGAAACACCAAAAAGGGTGGTTTACAAGACAGGGCATGCAACTCCGCGACCAGGCACGATCGCCAGGAGAAAGGCCATTTTCCAAATCTGCATGCGCAGAGGAATAGTAGCCAAGGACTCAAATGGAGGGCGCTGAAGGATGCCCAAAACCAAGTGAAAATCCCACAGAGGTGCAGGATTCTTAAAGGCAGGACGAGTATGAGCAACGCCCTGAAAGAAAACCTTGACATCTGGGAAGATATTGATGCGTCTCTGAAAGAAGACGGAGTGCGGAAGTCTGAACACCTTAAGGGAGCTCAAGCTGAGGCCCTTATCCACTCCATCCTGCTGGAAGGACAGGACCGTTGGAAGATCAAAGTCCTGGGAAAGATCCTTATCAGCACACCGAGTGAGAGAAAGGTGAACCAGACTCTATAGTAGGCCTTAGAGGAAACAGGCTTGCGGGCACTAAGCATAGTGGCCCCCACACCAGAAGAGAAACCCTTCTTCTTCAGTACTGAGAATTCAATTGCAATGCCGTCAAACCCACACGTTCCACATCCTCCTTCCACAGGTACCCGTGTATAAGAAGATCCGGAAGCCAAAAAAGGGCTCCACCACAGAGAGGTCCAAGAGCTCCGGAAACCAAGCCTGATGAGGCCAGTACGGAGCAATCAGACGACTGGAGAGCCCTCCAGAAGCAATTTCCCCAACAGCCTGTGTAGCATGCAAATGGGAGGAAAGATGTACGCCAGAGGGAAGTGCCATGGTATCGACATGGCATCCACTGCCAGAGCTAGAGGGTCCCTCCAGTGAGAGAAGAATAATGGAGCCTTCCGACTGTGCCTTGTCGCCATCAGATTGATGTAGGGAAGTCCCCACTTCTGAACAATGAGGTTGAACACTTCTTGATTCAGTTCCCACTCTCTGCTGTCCACTGTGTGTCGACTTAGGAAGTCTGCCGGCACGTTGTCTACGCCGGGAATATGAACTGCGGATATGGCAGGAACATGTTCCTCTGCCCAGGTTAAAATAGCTTTGACCCCTAACCAAGCTGCGAGACTTCTTGTACTGTCTTGCTCGTTGATGTAAGCCAAAGGGAAGAGGAGAAAACTGAAATTGCTCTTGGTTGAAAGCAAACCTGATGTACTTCCGGCTCTCTGGATGGATGGCAATATGTAGGTAGGCATCCTGAAGGTCCAGAGAAGTGAGGAACTCTCCAGGAGAGATGGTCACAATCACCGTCCGCAGGGAAAACTTGTGATGGCGAGTCTTGACCATAAATGAACTGAGCTCCAAAACTAGACGATAGCCGCCGTCTTTCTTGGAAACCATTCTGACACAACCTGCAAAACCCAAGTATCCACAAAGGTGTCTGTCCAGACACTGAGGAAGTGGCGTAAACTACCACCCACTAGGGTGTGGGGAGTTCGGCCAGTCATGCCAAAGAAGGTTTGAAAGGCTTGTGCTTGGTGGAGGACTGCTTGGCCCTCCATTGCTGTTTGGGCTTCAAGGAGGAGTGCAGAGCCTGGGGAACCGCCCGGTTTGCGCCTCAGTCTGAAAGGGACAAAAAAGCCGATTCCGCTTCGCTGGAGGCCTCTTCCAAGGCACTAAAGGTAGCAGGGAACTCTTACCCCCTGTGGCCTCACTAATGAGGTCTTTAAGCTCCGGCCCAAACAGAGACGTAACCTGAAAAGTAAGAAAGCCTTGCTTTCGTTACGAGGTAGTATCTGCAGACCAGATCTTGAGCCAAAGAGCCTGTTTGGCTACCACAGACATAGTAGAAACACTAGACATCAAGCGGATGGCGTCAAAAATAGCAGCAGAAACATAATGCTGAGCCTCAGAGATGTTGGCAAGGAGCTGCAACATATCAGTAGTAGGAGCTCCCTGACGGACAGCCACAGTTAGCTGTTTAGACCAGCCTGCAGTGGCCCTGTTCACTCAAGCAGCGGCGAACACCGGGCACAACAAAGTACCAGCCGTAGCAAAGATGGTCTTCAGGGATGTCTCAAGCTTCCAGTCAGTCCAGTCCTTGAGGATAGATGTATCTGTCACACGCAAAGCAGTGGACCTAGAAAGCCTAGAGACTGAAGCATCCACCTTGGGTAGATGAGCCCACTGAGCTAATCCGCTTCAGAAAAGAGGTGCAACTTAGCAAATTTCTTAGAAGCAGAAGGCTTCTTGTTAGGAGCTTTCCACTCGTCAGACACAAGATGGTCAAGAGTGGGGTTAGGTGGAAAAACAGGGAGACTGCTTCTTAGGCTCCTGGAACACATCAGAGCCAAGGGAATGTTTAGCGTGTATAACACTGCCCTGGTTAGGCTCTCAGCAGATGGAACAAGATCAGCCTCAAAGGGGTCCCCAAATAATTGGGAAGAGACCACTGCAGAAGATTCCCCCTCATCAGAATTCACCAATAGTTCCTCTTAAGAGGAGTCAGATACATCCGGTACTCCCTGCGGTTTTGGTAGGGAACACCTGAAATAAGGGGATGCCAAGACTGGAAGACAATTGAGAGAGACAGACACCCCAGTATCCTTAGTCTTAGGTCTAGCCCCATGTTCAAAGGAGTTGACATCCTCACAGTGTCAAAACATCCCAAGTATAAGAAAACAACCCAATACAGTGTGCAAAATTTTACAGTGAAGTAAATAAAAAAAAATTGTAAAAAACACCACAAAACACATTAGGAGTCAAATAAACACTATACTCTGAAGAAACTCTGCTCCAAACCCTCAACAGACATACAGACAAACCCAATGAGTGCAGGATTATGTATTAGGAACTCCAAAGCAGACCCCTGTGTGAAGAGGAAGTGTTGAACAAGTGGACCTCAGCACTCAAAGGGCTGCTCACTTTTTAGCAGGTCTTCTGTCTTCATATTACCATTGATAAAGAAGCAGCCTCAGTGGGCAACTCCTAGGAAAACTTGCTAAACAAGATTCCCCCCAGGGCTGAGAGGTCCACCATAACACCTGGAAACTGAACTATAATCTTGGAATATCAGTAATGGTTATCCGCTTAATGGTGGTATTCCATATCTAACAGAAAACAAAAAATAAGCTAAAACTATAGCAGAACTGTTCTCTTGCCTCGTATCTTCAACAAGGAACAAATCTTACTGGAGAGGAAGTGGCTAGATGCAGCTAAGGAAATGAGGTAGAATCCACCCAGCCTACACTCTTCAAGAACTGTTCCTGCCTACTTAAAGGGGCGGTCGCCTACCCAGTAACCTATATTGGACGACAGAGAAAAACTATTAACAGGTGTGTGCGTGTGTGTGTGCGTGTGTCACAACAGATACCTAATAACGGATTCTCTCTCCCCTTTATAGGTAAACGGTTGCACTGTGTTAGCCGTAGAAAAAGCTGGAGACTTGCAGAGTAAAATTGATACCTTTATTTTCCGAGTGGCTCTAGGATGCAAGCTTTCAAGACAACTTAGGTTTGACAAAGAGACCCAAGTTTCTTGAACGCTTGAATTCTAAACTACTCAGCCAATAAATGTATCACTTTTACGCTAACAAATTAAAAACAAAAAACCCTGTCATTTACAGAGTGACTACTGTTTAGAGGTCCAATACTTAATGTTTTGTTGGTTTTGCAAGGTGCCCATTACTGTTTCCAGCCCATCTGGATTACTTTTACGGTCATGGCTTTCTGAAGGAGAAAGGTGTGATCCGAAAGCCAGTCATGGTTTATCATGGAGTCTTTGATTTGTTTGTTCAATACATTTCATGTTTTATCTCCTTAAATCCCCCCAAATACTGTAACAATATTAAGGACATGGATGGGACTGGATCCAACTTGCTCCTAAGAATCATAGGCACCTCAAACAAAAGAATGGAAGAAATCATTCCAGGGGTAGGCAATGTGAGGCTCTTCAGGCACTGTCGGACAAGAGTTGTAGTTCAGCAACAGCTGAAGGGCCTTACATTACCCACTGCTTCTGTCCATAAACAATAAATGCACTAAATAAGGGGGTTTCAAATTTAAAGTGATAGTAATGTCACTTTAAAAGTTGTTCCCCGAGTCTGCTGCATATTAAAAGTAACCTATTGGGCTATGTATAATAGCTTACTTGTTTGTAGGTCAAAAGTTCTTTAGAGTTAAAGATCCACCGGCCCCCCATTTCTGGCCACCTCGCACCAAATCTGTAATTGGGTCCTGCGACTCGACGGCTGCAGTAAGGGACAAACTTCAGTAAGTATAAGGGAAATCCTGCCCCCTTGACAAAGGAGGGAAGGATTTCCCTATGCTTACTGAAGTTTGTCCCTCGCTGCAGCCGTCCTCACCAGCCTGCATCTTCAGCATGATGTGCCAGGAAGGAGCAGGAGGGTGATCTTTAGTTCTTCAGAACTTTTGAACTATAAACAAGTAAGGTATTATACATAGCACAATAGATTACTTTTAACATACAGAAGACTCGGGAAGCAAATTTTTAAGCGACATTACTATCGCTTTCAAGCAGACCTGTTACTTACCAGATTTATTTTGATTAAAAGTTTCTATTCTAATGGCTTATACCTTGTGCTTGTTTTGAGATCAGTTTAATGGTTTGAGGTTTTAGCATAGCAGATAGGGAATCTAATCTCAGGAATGCTTTGTTCTGTGATCTGAGCATACATAATTACTTACTATGCCTTGTTGGGCTAATAAAACCTACCTATTTTCACCAGAGGTGTGGGTTAAATTAAATGGGAAGAACAATCATGCAAATCCTATTAAGATGGAGGCTTCCTCTAAGGGAAGAATTTGGAATGGTGACAGCAGTCTGTTTGATGCAAATACATGCAATTACATCCAAACTAGAAAATTTATGTAGTTTTATGTATTAACTATAACTGTTTTTTTGGGGAGCAAGCTAATGAACCCACACCCCAATTTACAGGGGACAGTTACTTACCGGAAATAGTTGTCTGCAGCACTTTCACCACACTGTCAATTTCCTTTGGAAGTGAGCTGGAGTAAAGTCGACACAAAACATGTGCCCCAGCATCTACCTCGGAACGTAAGAAATCTGTTGGAGGAAAGGAAACATTTTCAGATGAGTGGTGGTGCCGAGGCTTTTTTTCTGAACCAGGTTTCTGTACAATGATGAACTGCTAAGATAGTGTATTTCTCCTCTATATCACAAACCTCTCCCTTTCAAATGAATGACTATATTACTAGTTTTAGCTGTGAATGGGTATGCATGGACAATGAATTGAAGATCTCTAGCATTGTTCTGGTTAAAAAAAAAAAAAAAATATTTTTATATTTTAGAGCTGCATGCAACAAGCTAAATCAGTGGAAATCTTCAAAATTCCAAATGTCCAATGATTTAAATGGAGCTTTTAACCCCTTGAATGGACTGGCGATCTATCAGTCAAGTGATTAAAATAGACACTTCAGTTAAAGGGATACTTCATTTATTCCTTAACCCTTTGAGTGTCAGAGGGGTACGCAATGCATTGCAAAGCAATGCGTTGCGTACACCTCTGGCACTCAGAGGGTTAAGGCATACAGTTGCTTCAAACCTACATCACTTTAGCTTGCTGAAAATGGCCTCATATACTTGATAACATACTGTAACACATGTGGTTCTCAAGCCAGAACCCCAGGTTCCCTGAAGATGTACAGAATTCCCTAAAGGACGTGTTACAAATGGCAGACTGCTTAATAGACAGAAAATGATATTGTTTTGCAATATGTTGGATATCTCAAGATGTTAAAAGGCCCAATTTAAAATAATAAGGATTTAAGAAATTATTTGTTCCCTATGTTTTCTTAGTTCATCATCCTCAAAGTAAGCATAGCTCTGTGATTACCAAGGGAAGTCTAGGAGACTGAACATTTAAAACAGTGCAATTTTGATTTCTTATATATATATCCTATATAATAATTCACTAAATTGTGTGTAACGCCGCAACATGCGCAGTAGACACTGCTGCGCGTGCTGCAGTCATGCGCAGTAGAGACTGCCCGCGCCGCGGCTGATACAGTCCAGCTCAGCATCAGCCGTGGCGGGGGCAGTCTGTACTGCGCGTGACTGCCCCGCGACTGGGTGGCAGTGGCACTGTGGCCCGTGTAACGGGCTGTTCAACTAGTCTTGTAATATAATTCAACCCAGTGATGGACAATGTGAGGCCCTCCAGCTGCTAGACTACAACTCCCTTCATTCCCAAAAAGGGAAGTTGTAGTCTGGCAGCCAGGAATTGATTTCCCAGTAGGCAGTGTAGGCAACTGCATAGAGCGCCAAGTTTTGAGGAGCGTTTCAGCAATGCATTGGAGATCTCTACAGCAATCAAGGAGTTAACTTTTTTTTTTTGGTCCTTGCTTGTTATAAGCCAAGGGTATTTTCTATGCCAGGAAAGTGGATTGGACAAGGGGCGGAGTCATATGTGGACTAAGGGTGTGGTCATGGGTGTGACTAAGAGCACATAGAAAGCCTTGCCTAGGGGCACCTGGCATGTAAAGCTAGCCCTATTGCCAACTGCTGGAGGGCCACAAGATGTGCATCATCAGTTTAGCCCCCTCTGAAAAACAGCTGGTAACTTGCCTGAAAAACAGCAAAGTAATAGCAAAACCTGAAGTTATCAGTACCAATCCAGCATTTAAAAACATTCATCTACATTTCATAATAGTGTTAAGTTAACCACCTGAATGTTACATGAGTCTTCAACATATTTCTTCTCAACGCATTGGAGATCTCTAGCATCCAAAGGATTTAAGGATTTGATAGAGTACCACAGAAATTCCAACTTAAGGTCTCCATCATGAAAACACTGCTGAATAGCAAATAACAAAAACAACAGAGTAGGGAAAACAAACTAACCAACTGAATCTACCCACCCATTTCTGAAGGCAACCTCTTTCCTAGGTGACTGAGCCAGCGCATCCTTAGAACATAATCTAATGTTGTTGCCTTTTCAGTGACTAGTTGGACAGAGCATGAAATCACTGCAGGGTCATCCATCCAATTAGACTCTAGCTCAATAGAACCGAACTGGAGATTGTCTGCAGGAGCAGACTCTGCAATCTTTTGAAGATCTTGCAGAGTAAGTGGCACGGTTCTGTAATAAAGAGGGAAGAAATATTCAAAACAAAATGATGGTACAGTGCAGCCTTTATGTTTATAATTGATGATGAGTAAAAGAGAAGTAAACTTTTCTTACTGAAAAAGTTAAAAACCTATTAACTCTTTGAATATCTGAGAGGTGTCAAACACACTGTCATGTAATGTAATCAACAACCCTTACACACAAAGGTTTCATTGTTTTCAAATACTAAAATGGCACAATAAGGGCAAATAGCTTACGGAGGTTGGGAGTATTCTGAGTGGGCGAGCCTTGTTTGGTGCTCCCTGTGGATACCAGGAAGGTTAAAGGGATAGTAATACTTCGTTTTATGTGTGTAAAAGGTATTTTGGGACACAGCAACTGCACTACAGGGGACAAAAAATTTTCATTGGCTTAAATGAGGCTTTTTGCCTCGAATACTAGTGATGTCAAACTCATTGAAAAAAATGCTTTAAAGACCTCCCTAGCATCATTCAGGGGTGTTAAAAACAGATACAATTCTAAAAATTTCCAGCAATTTAAATAGGGTGTTTAACCCTTTGAAATATAGCAAGATCATTTACAGCATTGCAAAGCAATACACTGTGAGTCCTCTCCAAACTTTCAAAAGGAATTAAACTAGGTGATGTAAAATGCCCAAAACATTTTATTCATTCATGAATGCACTGATGTTCGGTAAGGATCAAGTAAAGTTACCAATGTGAAGTATTCCAAACAACTGTCTTTATTTCATGCTTTATCAATAAAACTTATTATACATCAAAGCATTAAAATGGGTCAGGGATGGCAAAAAAGGATAGTCAATGGAAGAAACTGCACCCATTCCTAGAGGAATTCAGAGAAACTAGACAGGTGAAAAAGCAGCAAATGTCAAATTCAGATTCATAAAAAAAGACAAGCTCACGTACACAAATCATTCATTTTTACCTGCTGTTTCGCAGACTCAGTCTGTTCAGTATATAAAGGAGGACCTGTCCATCTCTTAGAACAGTAGACATGACAGAGTCCTCAGAAGAAGTGAGAACAGAAGGAACAGAATCGGGCCACAATCCCATGGTTAATAAGGTTCCTTCAGGTGTGTGTGTCAGCGCAGACAGCTTGCTTAGAACAATCTCCTGGACTTGCTGCAAGAAATGGCTAATAATTAGAAGACAAATGTCCACTCTTAATAGCTTCCACTTATCTTACACTGGTCAGAAAATCCTAATTGCCCCTACGAATTTTACCCCTGTGCTTTTGTTAAAGAGAAATAATATTCAAGCAGTGCTGGAAGTCATGTCAATGGAGGCAGTCATGCAAGTTATTAACAGGACCACTGGACACAAACTGTACATGTTCATCTTAACCCTTTCAAGAACAGAAGTGTGCGCGCTAGGCATTGATTTACAATGAGATGCACACCCTTCTGGTCCTTAACCCTTTAAGTTACAGAGAGCTACCCAACGCATTGCAACTCAATACTTGGGTCCTCCCTGGCACTCAAAGAGTTGCAGGGTCAAGTAGACTTGTGCCTGCTTCAGTTAAACATTTTCAGGCAACTGTCATGTCTGCCATCATGAACATAATATTCAGGACCCATTTAAGGTGTAATCACTTGAACAAAGGCAGGACAAAGAAATATGTAGGGGGCAATCAGGATTTTCTGTCTATAGTAAAGGAAGTGAGGGGTTTTTAGAAGTTCAACCACTAAGGAGCCACAAGTTGGCTACTACGGACACATATACTGTGCTTGTTATACTACAATAGGTGCAATAATACACAAAGGAAATTATTACACAAATTCCTTAGAAATACTGGGGAGAGAGTCTGGGGCATTTGCATTACACACAGGTAGCCAATCCTGGTCCTGAGATGCTAATAGTGAATGTTTACAGGAAATAACAGATTTATGCTTTTTAAAAAAGAGAGAGTGTGAGTGAGAGAGAGTGAAAAAGTGTGAGTGTGGTGCGCCTTGTTTTTGTAACTCCTTAATTGACAATATATACAGAAACCCTACACACATTTAGTGTTACCATAAATAGGAGGAAATCAGAGAAAGAATCATGAATAAAAAAACAAAAAACAAAAACAAAACAAAAAACAAATACATAGTTTACACGGATGCAACAGAACAACACAATAAAACATTGCTTAACCCGGTAGTGATGAGGGCTTTTTGACACTTGAGGGCAAGAGGCTCAACCAGTACATGTGATCACTGTAGCAGCGATCACTTGTATCAGGTCACTATAGGGAGGCTGAAACAGACTGCTCTGGTCCTGTAGTAGTCAGTCACAGCTTCCCCAGCACGATCACAACACACCAAGGAGCAATGTGATCATGAAGAACTTGACATGTCAGAACAGTCACCAGTCCTTATTGAGGACTGAAATGTGCAACTACCATGGGACATTCCCTGTCACAAATGGGTTAAATGTATAGCAAGAAACACACAACAAAAGCACTCCGTTCCTTAGTGGAGTTAACCACTGGGATGTTTTCACATAAAGGGTAGAAACTGCACTATAGAACATACCTTTTTACTTGCTGTTGAAAGCTGTGAGCAAATGAAAACCTCTTCACAGGCCCTGAGAAAAGCCTTTTCCATCCCGATGCCTCTCTGCAGCTGCTGGGATATTAGAGCGGCAGCATGAAGCAAAGAGGAGAGGGAACTGTACGGGGAACCTAAAGGTAAAGAGCAGGTTAATATCCAAAACTCACTGCATTCTAAAGCAATGGTAGCCAACCTGCAGCTTTCTGACTGCTGTTCGATTAAACTTTTCATCAACCCAAAGGGAGCTGTAGCAACCCTGCATAGCTAACGTAGGCAGTTTCTGCCTAATCACACAGCAACTATGCCATGATATAAACACATAACTCAATGGACCTTATGTATAAAGGTAATGGAGAAGTGGCTCCCAAAATTTGGGGCATACCCCCAGGGGTGGAATGCATCTTTTCTGGGTGGTACAGAATGCCAGATTCTACGCCAGGACAAATCGTCTGATTTACTATGTAATATAACATCCATATTACTGACAATCTATCAGGGTTACAAATTTCCTAAAGGCTGGTTATGACAATTGTGTAACTAGCACAGTTTGCCATGTTTGTACTCATGACATACATACATACATTTGGAGCTGAGCATATTATGTGTGTTTGCAAAAGGATTGCAGCAGAGAAAATGTATGATGAGTTGGTTTCTTTAAAATGTTAATATTAAACACAAATATAAATATGTACTAACATTTCATTTATTTCAGTTAAAAGCGAGGGGGAACATGACAGTTTGGTGAAAACTAAACGGGACGGGGAGGGTCATGTCAAAGTTTGGGAACCAGTCACAGACTTATTTGAACCACTTCATGTATTTTAAAGTAAAAATGATTTAATACTATAGCAACGTACATTTCCATTATGACAACGTATCGTACCAATAGTCTTCGCCATGCAGTCTCTAAGAAACATTAAAGCTTATTTAATAGTTAAAATTATGTTTCCATATCAGTTTAACCCCCTCAAGGACCAGGGATATGTGCAATGCATTACAAAGCAATGCTTTTCACAACTCTCTGGTACTTAAGGAATTAACCTTACCCTTTTAACATATATCATTAGCGGCCAAAGATATAGAAGACTTCTGGCACCAGACAGAATTTTTAGGAGCTTTATAAGCCAATGCAAGAACAAAATGTAAAATTACTCCACATGTTTAGGAGTCAGAAGTAAAATATTACGTTTGTCTCCCCTTTAAATAGCTGCTAAATTTTAAATGGCCGAGATCTAATTGTATTTTACTTAATTGGACTCCCTCTCCAGCACTACTCATGACAAGACTCATGAAGGCTATAGCAAGAAAAGGCCCTGTTATGCTAAGAGGCTAGAACATGAATAACACATCAGTTTTTCAATAAATGCTTTAATTAGCAACTATTCAGATTTCAATGTGGAAAAATATGGTCAGTCCCTTCCTATGATCTCCATTTATAAACTGCACCGACCTATTTATGGAAACAAGCCAAAAGACGTGAGAGGCTCTGAGGATGAACAAAAGCAATGCTGCCTGTTCGACGGCTAGTCACCACTCAAGAGCATCACATTTTAGCTCTCTAGTTCCATTACAGAGAAGAAATTTCCACATACATATTAAACTAATCCAATCCATAAGGACAGTACTGTTCCAAAATGATGGACAAGTCCCCTTTGCAGGGACTTGCCCGTCATTTTGGAACTGGACCTCCCTTTTGGGTGGTATTAGTCTAATGTGCATGTGGAAATTTCTCCTCTGTAATGGCACTACAGAGTTAAAACTTGATGCTTCTGAGTGACTAGCCATAGAACAGGCCATTGTGCCGTTCGTCCTCAGAAGCCTCTCACTTTCTGTATGCGCACTGACCTGTTTATGGGTCAGTTCTTCTTAACACCACAGTGTACTAATAGCAACAACATGTTTATCAGTTAGTCCTTTCTGGGCCCTGTATTTTAATTTTTATGGGTCAGTCTTAGCCGTAGAACAGGCCATTTTGCCATTGTTCGTCCTCAGAAGCCTCTCACGTTCTGTTTGCATACTGACCTGTTTATGGGTCAGTTCTTCTTAACGCCACAGTGTACTAATAGCAACAACATGTTTATTGGTCAATCCTTTCTGGGCCCTGTGTTTGAATTTTTTATGGATCAGTCTTTCCTAGGACTAAAGTGTTCTAATAGCAGTGAAATATATAACAAATAAGCTATATCTATATATATCAAGTAACAGTCACTCATGAAGTAAATCCGGGCTTGTATTTGAGCACGTGGCATAGTTACATACTGGTTTCAAGTAACTGTACTGAATAAGGAAAGCCTTCTTTGCCCAAAGTCATGTTTTTTCAAGCATACAAAATGTCTATTTGTCAAGGCAAGACAGAAAAGAGCTAAATTAGGAGTAACCATCAAATCCAGTGGAGTGTTTTATACTGCTCCCAATTTATCACTTTGCCCCAGTTTACCTTCATAAGTGTGGCACTGAGTATCCAGTAATAAAGCAGATGTTACTGCATGAAAGTACTGTGAAGTCACATTTTCCTATACTCAAAGCCCTGCTATTATGTTGTTACTTGGATTAATAGGGTAAAATACATTAACAGCTTGTAAGTTCCATTACAAGACTTTTTATGTGTTTTTATTCTTAGAAGTAAAAGAAACTCTGTTTACATCTGTCTGAAAACAAAAAGGGAACATGCAATTGTACGCAGGTGTCTTCTCATACATATTCAAATAAACCTCCTTTTCATGGTAAATTTTCAATACTGGCACTCGGGCCCAAAAATGTTCATCACTGCCCTAGAGTTCCCACCTGAAGTACCTAGTTGTCCAATATAGATTTCCCTCCACATGTTAAAGGGATAGTAATACTTCATTTTAACTTTATTTTATTTTGTAGGCATTAAAAAAACATGAAGCATGATATAAGTCTTATCTCTGAAACCTTTATGGTTTAAGAGATATTCACAAACAAAGAATCCCCCCCCTGTTCAATCAGATCAGAAGGGAGATGCCCAGGTAGACTGCAGAGAGGGACAATCTTCAATTAAGATAATGGAAAAAGCTGAAAAACTTGTCAAGGGGGGAAGGGCTTTCATTGTTTTCATACAAAGAAAAGTGTCCCCTTCTGTTATCTGTACTGTCATACAACCAGACTCACATCTGAGAAGAGATTGCTTACACTAGGTAAAAGGGGCGGGGAGGGGAACTTTGCTTGTGAATATCTCATAAACCATAAAGGTTTGAGAGATAAGACTTATATCATTCTTCATGTTTTTTTAATGCCCACAAAATAAAATAAAGTTAAAACGAAGTGTTACTATCCCTTTAAGATAATGCTCACATTTTAATCCCAATGGAGGGTTTGGGAGCAGACTGGTTGAACAACTCTCAAGCAGATGAAGGTTTTGTAGAAGTAGGCTTAGTGATCTGCTTCTTGTTGTACCAAAACAGCTTATACTTGTCTAGATATCTGGCAAGTAGTGGATTGTGAAGGCTGTCCTGAGAATATCATTTAAAATCGCTGGATGAGCAAAAAACAAGACAAGACTTTCTCTGTGGTAGCTGTGTGAGCTTTCCTCCTATTCAGTAACTGATTATCTTGTCCAATTCTGGACCTAATCAAAAACACTTCCCAGAACATGAGACTAGAGACATTTTTGAGGGATCAGCCACTCACATCTTCAGTCATATGGTCCAGAGTTCAGAATTGATTTAGATTAATAAATGGACTCCATCCTAGCCACAGTTACAAGACATTTCTGAGATGCATGAAACAACTCTATGTGAAGCAGACATTCTTTAGGGGAAACATCCTGAACTGCCTGCATCAGTTGTTCTGACCAAGCCTACATGGCTCTACAGACTCATTAAGAAGCAAGAGACAGTCTATGAACTGTGGCTCCAGCATGCAGTATGGGTATGGTGGGTTGTTTAGAAATAGGTGGGCCCATTGAGGAAGGATTTGTCAACTTACCCACACAATCATTCAGAAAAGGATAGTTACAGGAGATTGTAAAGTACCAGATAGTATTTTTATGCCAAATACAATTATACATGACAATCCGATCCATCTGGTCAATGGTTGGAAGTGTTATGGGTGTTTTTCTTCATCTTAAATAGATTCTTTGAAGGGTCACCTTGTTGTTGTTCAGAGACATGCAGTCACAAACGGACCACTCAAGTTAAAGTATCTGGTTTCACTTCTTCTTCCTCATCTTCTTCTGAGAAGTAGTCTCTCTGTGAACTCTGTACAGCTGCCCTTTTCCTAATGGGACATTGAGGGTCAGCCAGCTATTTGCCCAAAACTTTGTCAAGAGAACTTGCAATTTTTTAAGGAAGGATTCTGGCCCACTCAGGCGCTTGAGAGGAAATGGGACCATGCACATCAATTGACTGCTGAACAGGAGGAAGTGAGGTAAAGGAAACTACAGTGTCCAAGACTATTGAACAGAGTGTGAACATTACGGATTGTCAGGTAGGCTGCACTTCCATTAGGTTCGACACACACACCAGATATATGTGCATAACTGCATTGTGTGTAATACTGTACAAGGGAGAACAAAACACAGTGTTGGGCCTGGGAAGAGAAAAAAATAGATAAGAGGCTAAAACATACTACCCTTAATATAAGCTCCCAAGAAAGAGAAAGATTAACCTACACTATAACTACATCCCCAATATACTACTAGTGAGACAAAGGAGTGGAAAGGGAAAATAAATAATATTGCATGGGCAGGGGAAGAAGTGATTGAAATGAACAATGCATGGCTCAGAAAAAGATGAAAAATGCAAAGCTCAATCTACTACAAAACAAGAAATGCAGGTGTGAGAAACCTGTCCTCAGGCCCCACCAATGGTGCAGGTTTTAAAGATCTCACAAGTACAAAGGTAAATTTATCAGTGGTTCAATCTTTTTTAAGGATCTCCATGAGTTCACAACATTCGTTTGCATTTCATTAAAGAGATGCTGAAAACATGCACTATTTGTTTTTTTCTGGGGGGTGGAGTGCTAGAGAAGTGCTGAGGGAACGCCCCATATGCACAGGGAAAATGTGACAAATATGCCAGTAAAGAAGACCATGGGAGCTCCCCGAAATGGAGGTCCTTCTCCTCAGCATAATGTGGACTGAAAAATGGAAAGATTAGCAAACTTGAGGAGCCTGTAGGTATGAATGTCGACTACCAGGTAGATGATTCACCTGCCCTAGTAAACCTCAGTAAACACTCTCCATGGTAGTACCTGTGCAGTGGGCAGGATAAGCTCATTGCTGCTGCTGGTATGCCATAAATTAACCATGAGTGACAGATGAGTACACAAGGTTTACTCTGTAATGCCTTGTATACCCCTCTAGCACTCAAAGGGTTAAGACATATAAATTATCCATGAGGCACCCAATGTCCCCAAATTCACTGGAGTGGATGCAGGGAGCCAACAGTGTAGCCATCCTGAAACGAAGAAGGGTCCATAGCTGACACATTGAGTGCTGTCCCTGTTTTCTCCTTACACTGAAACATGCAAAAAATGAAAAATCCTCCTCAGAGATCAGTATGTAACAATAGTCACCAGAAGGAGCCCATCTCTGTAACATACAGTAAGAACACAAAAAAAAACAGCTTCATTAGAGGAACGAGAGAGTAGAGGGGAGAGAGGGAGAGAGAGAGAGGTTATGGTTACTAGTTTAGTTAACCATTTGAGTATCCTGCATTATGGTGGAGGAATTTTTACCCCACCATCTTTGTATTCCCACTGGAAAAGAGAGAAAAGTACACCAGTCATCCAACGTGCTGGGCCTCACACCCTGGCCTGTTACACATCTTTAATGTTAATCAATTGAAGTAGCTTGTGTTTGACAGCATAACCACCATAGAGAAGCAGGGGTTGCTTAAATGGGGATGAGGAACTTTCATCTCATTATCCCCTAGGACATGGATGAGAAACTTAAGTATCTCCAGTTGTTAAGGACTATAATTCCCAGCAACCACAGCCAGGCAACAGCTAGCTGGGGGTGATGGAAGTTGTAGTCCTGTACAGGGACTCATGTTGCCCATTCTCTGTCCTAGGATGCCCCAGAGGTCCCAAATTGTGATACAATGTGAGAGTATACACTAGAATTAAAACAAAAATCTGTACCCAAAGTGGCTGGGACAGCGTTATGTTATTTCCTTACCCATTATATTTTCTTTGATTTCGGTATGCACTGCTATCAAAGCATCATAAATACCACCTCCCACTATACCAAAAGAATTCAACAACTTCTTGATGTCAAAAGAATCCAGCGTGGCTCCATCGCACTCCCCAGAGATGTACAGCTCAATGCCACGGTTTCTCATGGCTCGAGATATTTCCCCATGGGAAGGATCCATTGAAAGAAAAAGTCTGTGTCAGCAAGCAAGTGAAAGAGGGGGAAAAAAAGAAAAAAGTTTTACATACACAAATCTTACACACTATCTAACTCTAAAGAAATATCATCATTACTTGTTCACATTAATTCTATTTATCTTTAATCAAATCCATTAATATTGTAGCATTCTGTGCCAGTTTAATTAAATCTGATGGCCACGAGTACAACCCTTTGAGTGCCCGAGGGGTACGGAACGTATTGCTTGCACTCAAAGGATTAAAAGACAACAAATTGGAGCAATTCAATGGTACTATAGGGGACAATAAATATTCCTAAAATACTCAACATTAAATGGGGCTTTTTTGTGCTTTTAACCTCTTGAATGTTAGAAAAGCCAGCAAGCAGCATTCTGGAATTCATGATCTTAATAAAACATTTAAAAAAAAGTGGATAAAAGGTGTTTGGGTTTTTTTTTTTTGTTTGTTTTTTTTTGTGTGTGTGTGTCTTTGTTTTGCGAAAGCAATATCAAAATAAGACCTGTATACCGGAAGTTTTGATGAGGCGTTATTGTTGGGGTGGATCCATCAATGACTCCCCTCTCAGTCATAGTAAGAACCCCTCCAGGTTCCAGCAATGCATTCAAGCGATCCAGCACAGAAGAACTGCAACAGAAGAATGGGTCAGGCAGCCCATACTGCATCTTTGGTAAACATTCAATGTGGGCAAAGCCCTAAAATCCTGCATTAAGTGTGATTATATTTAGTATTCTTGAATATTTACAAATTCTTTAACCCTATGCATGCCAGGGGTACCCAATGCATTGCTTAGGGATTCAATGGGTACCCCTCTGGCGCTCGAAGTGTTAGACTGGGCTAACCGACTGCATTTGCGGATACTCCTGGTATTTTAAACATTACTTTCAACATTATTCAGGAAGTAAACAGGAAATGTTTTGGAGAAAACCAACCAAACTGTACAAAAGATTTGCACCAAATTTGCTCATATTTTGATTTTTGCATACGGTCATATCTGAGCACAGTTTTTTTCAGAATTGCGACATTATTATTTGTAAATTGAGCCAGTTCTGTTACATTTATCAATTTTATTTTATTCCTATATCTGCAAAGGTATTTTATGGAATTCAATTAAAAATTGTTTATAATGCTCTACAGCATTGTTAAGAAGTCCAACGAAACCTCAAAAAGTATATCATCCTAATATATTTATCTCATTTTAAAGTTACAATTGTAATATACAGGCAATACATCCCCACTCCAGCTTAAGTTACATGAATGCAGCCTGAGCTACCCCTTTGTTAGGAAAAGACAGGGACCCACAATTCCAGTCTCCCTCTGTGAAGCAGCTAATGTGAGGTGAAAGAGTGGAACCCCAGATCCCAAGTGAATATAAAATAAAAATAATAATGCAAAGTGAGGGATTCATCAAGGTCCCTCTCTCTGCATGTGAAATAGCTACAGTTATTATAATATTACATGACAGAGGGTCATCACCTTCTCTCCATATTTCTTAAAATTAAAGAAATATTTTAAAAGTACTTGGGGGTGCACAAGCCTCACTTATTTGCTCCCTCCCACACACAAAATAATGCCCTGCAAAACTCACAGAAAGTAACCTAGAATATCTGTATCTATAACTACTTTGAACTCTCAATCAAAACTTTATAATCGATTTTTCATGCAGATTTAGCTCTATGAAACAGAGTATGGAAAGTAAAACACCAGCAGTGTAATTTGGTGATTTAAAATCTATTCAAAACAGAAGTTTTCTTATGCTTCACGTTTCATACCTGCAGAAGTTGACATTGTCCATCAGTAACCAGTCCCCAGACTGTAGGGCCTGCACCAACATTCCATCCACCCATTCAAATGTTCCACTGTTTTGTCCTTCAACAGAATGTAGAAGCTGCTCTTTGAAGTTGTGGAATTGCTCCACAATAACAACAAATTCTAACAAAGGGAGTGAACAAAAATATATTCAGGTACTTTAACTCTATAAGGACACATCTGCCATCACTCATTTTGTTGTTTCAAAAGAATAGAGTTGAAACCTAAAAGTGGTATCACTCTGAGCAAAATGACGCTTCGTGGTCTATACAAACATTAAACCTGACGGTACAATAACGTTACAAGGTCGGATGTGAAAACAAATACAGTACATCTCACTTCACAAACCAAGAATTTTGTGCATACTAAGTTCTGGCAACTCTCTATCCATATGAATGTTTGTCAAAACAAACATTTGATGTATATTGTTGCCAAGGTTTTGACTGTTAAAACAACCTTCTACAGTCTTTGTATATCAACCCATTGTCACCAGAGCCATAGCCACACAAAAAGCTTCTAAGCCATTTGTTTATTAAAAAAATATTGGGTATTAAATATTCTGTACTACAAAATGATCATTCTCAGTCTTCATAAGTTAACTGCCTTAACTGCTTCTATTTACAAACTGCACAAATATGTTCAACTACATGGTATCCATATAGAACAGTCTACAGATGTAATCGAAAAGCATGTCTGGGATTAGATTAACAGTATTAAACATTAAATAATTACAAATGCAAGGTTAGTTACAGGGTAATTAAATGACTGATATGCTACCGCCTTTAAAGATTACATTTTAAAGGTACGAATACAAAATAAAGTTTTCAAATACATTTGAGCATAGATTTACTCTGCCCCTCGTTAACAAGACCGTAAGCCCTCGTTAATGGGGTAGTAAAGGGTCTTTATAAGCGTAGGAATGTATTCAATAGCTTTGGGAATTGCAATTGATTGCTTCAAATTTGCACTTCCCCATTATCCCTGTAGATCGCAGTGATGTGCAGGACTAGGCGTCATCATCACTTCTGGAAGAGGAAGACAAATGGCTCTCTTCTTCATTGATGCTCATTGTCTGTAAATTCCCCAACAATGGGCTTAAATTGAAAGGACAGAACAGACTTCTCTAGGCAGCACAAATCTGAAGTGTTAACAGTGTTCCAGTCTTAAAGGGATAGTAATGTAAGAAAAAAAAAACAAAAAACACATTAACTATATGGTAGATACAATTAAAAGAGTACTTGCACTTATTTGTATCTCTCAAACCGTTATGGTTTGAAAGATATAGGAAAATAAGGTTCTCCACTCCCTCCCCTTTCTGCTTGACGAGCTGTAATGCTGTCAGAAACAGATTCTGGTCACTTGACCAGACGCGGCTCTTCAGCAGCAGAGATATAACGATATATAAAGATAAATACTTCATCGGAGTGGTCTACAATGTGAGCTTGCAAACCAGGCACATGTTGTAGACCGTTCCGATGAAGTATATATTTTTTAGGTATCACAATGTCTGCGCTGCTGAAGAGCCACCGACTGATCCAGGAACTAAGATCTCATGCCGTCAGCTATACAGCTGACGTATGAGAAAGGGGAGGGAGCGGAGAACTTTTTTTTCCTATATCTCAAACCATAACGGTTTGAGAGATACGAATAAGTGCAAGTACTCTTAATTGTATCTACCATATAAATAATACTTTATTCCTGTAGCCGTTCAACCAGTTCATACACTTATAAAAGAGGATTTTAGTTTCATCTATTAAATCCTTTTCTCTTAGTCCATACAGGTTACTGGTAACTTTGGGTAGGGATCCACCCCTTTAAGTAGGCAGGAACAATTCTAGAATTGACTGCAGGAGGTGGAGCCTACCTTCCCTCCTTGGCTGTAGCTAGCCAACCAGCTCCAGAAAGATTTGAGACACCAACTATTGACTAGATAGTGAAGGGAAAGAAGAATCCTGTGAGCATGACCCCGAAGGACACCTACAATCTGCCACAGGAGAGCCAAGCATGGTCCCTTGACAGAGTGGGAGACCAGTAACCTGTATGGACTAAGAGAAAAGAATTTAACAGGTAAGACTAAAATCCTCTTTTCTCTGTCCAATACAGGTTACTGGTAAATTTGGGATGTCCAACCACTGAGTTTCCCAGAGGCGGGAAGTAAGGAAAGGACCAGGTGCAAGGCCCCCAAAGTCACCAGAGCAGATATGATCAGATCAGAGATAGCCAAACAAAACCATTAAGTGTCAACAGACACTGAACAGGGGTAACAACACCCCAACTGTTACACACAACACTGAACTAGAGCCAACAGGGCTCAAAAGTGAAGGAAGCACCAAGAACCGAAGAAGATCCTAGACAGGCAAAACTGTCCCCAGGATCTTCATCCCAAAGCTGGCGTCAGCCGATGCCAGCACATCAACACTGCAGTGCTTTGAAAAGGTGTGCACCGCCGACCAAGTGGCAGCCTTGCACAACTGATCAGCGGAGGCCTGATTCTTGTAAGCCCAAGAAGCCCCAATAGATCTGGTAGAATGAGCCGTAACACGAAAGGGAACGGGCTTCTTCCTTAGATCATAAGCCTTACGAATAGTGGACTTGATCCAAGATGCAATAATCAGTTTAGATGCAGGTCTCCCTGCCCTGGGGCCCTCAGGAATGACAAACAGCACATCTGATTGCCTGATAGACTCAGTGCGATGTACATAAAACTTGACACAACACACCACGTCTAACAAGTGGAGATCCCTCTCCTTGTCAGAGGTAGGGTCAGGGCAGAAAGAAGGCACCACAATCGCCTGATTAATGTGGAACTCAGAGACCACCTTTGGGAGAAACTCCTGAGAAGTGTGAAGCACAGCCTTGTCTTTGTGACAAGTGCATGTAACTCCACGACACAGTGAACAGATACAATCGCCAGGAGAAAGGCCATTTTCCACGTCAGCATGCATAGAGAAATAGTAGCCAAGGACTCAAAGGGAGGGTGCTGAAGGATGCCAAATTAAGGTCCCACTGAGGAGAGGGAGTCTTAAAGACAGGACGAGTATGAGCAACGCCCTGGAAGAAAACCTTGACATCAGGAAGAATAGCAATGCACCTCTGAAAGAAAACAGAGAGAGCAGAAGTCTGAACCTTAAGGGAACTCAAAATGAGGCCCTTATCCACACAGACTTGCAAGGTGGCCAGGACCATAGGCAGATCAAAATCCTGAGAGAGATCCCTATCAGCACACCAAGATAGGAAGGTCGACCAAACACGATGGTAGGCCTTAGAAGAAACCGGTTTACGAGCACTAAGCAAAGTAGCCACCACACTAGAAGGAAAACCCTTCTTCAGTATTGAGGATTCAATTTCCAAGCCGTCAAAGCCAGACTACTAACATCCTCCTTCCACAGGTAACCCTGTAGGAGAAGACATGGGCGGCAAGGAAGCCAGAATGGCTCCTCCACTGAGATCCAGAAGCTCCGGAAACCAAGCCTGCCGAGGCCAGGACGGAGCAATCAGAATGACTGGACAGCGGTCCAATCTCAATTTCAATAACACCCTGTGCAGCATGGGAAAGGGAGGAAAGATGTAAGCCAGAGGAAATAACCAAGGAATGGACCTGGAATCCACCTCTAGAGGATCCCTCCAGCGAGAGCAGAACCTCGGGACCTTCCGTTTGTGTCTTGTCGCCATCAGGTTGATGCAAGGAAGACCCCACTTCTGAACGATGAGGGAGAACACCTCTGGGTGCAGTTCCCACTCTCCGCTGTCCACCGTGTGTCAACTGAGGAAGTCTGCCATGACACTGTCTACGCCAGGAATGTGTACTGCGGATATGGCAGGAACGTGTTCTGCCCAGGACAAAATAGCCTTGACCTCTAACCAAGCGGCAAGACTTCTTGTTCTGCCCTGCTTGTTGATGTAGGCCACGGCTGTGGTGTTGTCGGACTGTACCCGGACTGGGCATTCTTTCAGCTGGGGAGTCCAATGACGAACGGCATGGAATATTGCACGAAGCTCCAACACGTTGATGCGACCTTGTGTACTCAGGCGACCCAGGACTGCTCCACATTCTGAGAGGCTGGCATCCGTCAACACAGTGGTCCAGAAGGAAACTAGGAAAGACTTGCCCTTCAGCAGATTGGAGAGGTCGAGCCACCAGGACAAACTCAGTTCCGCATAAAGAGGAAGTGACACCGATATCTTCAGAAGGTCCGGCTGACCCCTGCACACCTGGATCACGAATCTCTGGAGTTCCCTGGTGTGCGCCATGGCAAACTGGACCGCTTTTATGGAGATGAATTTCCCCACTAGAGAGGACAGCTTCTTGGCTGGAACTGGATCGTGAGTCAGAACAGCAGAAATCATGTGGGCGATCTGGTGAGCTCTCTCGTTCGTGAGAAACACCATGCTATTCCGAGTGTCAAAGGAAAGGCCCAGTAAGACCAGACTCTGGGATGGGACAAGATCCGACTTGTCCATGTTGATGATCCACCCATGATGGGTAAGAGCATGAATGCAGTCCTGAACCTGCTGATGAAGTTCCGCAGAAGGAGGCTGTCCATGTAGGGAATAACTCTGATGCCGTCCCGGTGGAGGACGGATCCTAAAGCTCCCAGGACCCGATTGAAGACTTGAGGAGCTGTAGTCAGACCAAAGGGAAGAGCAGAAAACTGAAAGTGCCCTCGGTCACAGGCAAATCAGAGATACTGCTGGCTCTGTGGATGAATGGCGATGTGTAGATACGCGTCCTGAAGATCCAGAGAAGCAAGGAATTCCCCCAGGGACATAGCTGCAATCACTGTCCTTAGGGACTCCTGGTGATAATGAGTCCTGATCACAAAGGAATTGAGATCTTTCAGATCCAAAATGGGATGACAACCGCCGTCCTTCTTGGAGACCACAAAGAGGTTTGAGTAAAAACCCATAGCTCTGTCCTGAACTGGAACCAGCTCTAGAACATCCTTGTCCAGAACAGCCTGAATAGCGGCGTTGAACAGATGGCGTTTCTCTGCGTCCTGAAGCGTATGAGAAGGGAAAAAGCGAAAGGGAGGAAGAGAGACAAAAGGGATCCTGAACCCTTCCATCCCCACCTGTAAAACCCACAGGTCCGCCACTGAATCCTCCCAGACGCTGATGTAGCAACGCAAACGGCCAACCACAGCAGAGTGGGGCCCTGGGTTTGGCGAGTCAGGCAGAAGGCGGCTTGGAATCCTTTGGCTTGGAGGAGACCTTGGGCTTCCATTGTTGTCTGAGCTTGGAGGAGGCACGCGGAGCTGAGGGAGCCACCTGGTTCACCGGAAGTGGCTCATTCTGAAGGGTATTTCTGTGGCCTCACTAATCAGATCCTTACGATTTGGCCCAAACGATGTGCCTTGAAAAGGCAAGGACAGCAAGGCTGTCTTGGAAGCAGTGTCAGCAGACCAGATCTTGAGCCAAAGAGCCAGTCTGGCAACCACAGACATAGTGGAAACCCTAGCCATCAAACGGATGGCATCAAATAAGGAATCTGAAACATAGTGCTGGGCCTCAGAAATGTTGGCAAGAAGGCGCAACATATCCTAATTAGGAGCATCCTGACGGACAGCCAAGGTGAGCTGTTCAGTCCAGACCGCAATGGCCTGGTTAACCCATGCCGCAGTGAACACCGGACGCATGGCAGTCCCAGCAGTGGCAAAAATGGACTTGAGGGAAACCTCAAGTTTCTTGTCAGTCCAGTCTTTCAGAGCGGAAGCATCAGCAACTGGCAAGGCAGTAGATTTAGAGACTGGAGACAGAAGCATCCACTTTGGGGGGATGAACCCACCGAGCAAGCGCCGCCTCAGAGAAGGGATAAAGTTTGGCAAATTTCTTGGAAACAGAAGATTTCTTGTCAGGAGATTTTCACCCCTTAGATACAAGGCGGTCAAGAGTGGGGTTAGGTGGAAAACAAGTAGGGGGCTTTTTAGGCTCCTGAAACACATGAGAAGGATCTGAAGAAACCTCCTGAACTAAGGGAATGTTTAGGGTAGTCAAGACGGCCCTGATCAGGCCTTCCGCTGAGGGATCAGAATCAGCCTCAAAGGGGTCCCCAAAAAAACTGAGAGGAACCCACAGCAGAATATTCCTCAACATCTAAATCCACCAACAGCTCCTCTTCAGAGGAATCTGATTCATCAGGTACTCCCTGCAGTTTAGACAGGGAAGATTTGACTGAGGAGGGGGTCTGCCATGAATGGAAGACCCCCTGTAACTGGGATAGAAATAGTTGCAATGTAGACCTAAGGACCCTAGTAGCAGCTTTGAACTCTTGCACCAAACTGGCTCTAATGCATGGCTGGAGGTCCCTGGGAGAGACTCAGGGACATCAGAACATGCTGGGCATAAATGACCTGAGAATTCTCTAGTTAACCCTGAATGACATGAGGAGCAAAGAGCAATAGATGACACACAGACCCCAGCGTCTAGTCTTAGGCCTGGCCCCAAGCTCCAACGGATTAGACATTCTCAGAGTGTCAAAAACGTTTAGTATAATGATTCACCCAATTACAGTGTTAAAGATTAAAATTTCACCCCAGAAATAGCTTAAATACACTTATCTGGCAGGTGAATGGTTAATCTGCAGAGGAGAGAAGGAGAGTCCAAGCCCTGCGAAGGATACTCATTCTAGAAAAGGCAGGTAGTAAGTAGGAACATTTCTCTAAGTGTATGCAGGGGGTGGAGCCTCCCTTCCCACCTTGGCTGCAGCTAGCCAACCAGCTCCAGAAAGACTTGAGACACTAACTATGACTAGACAGTAGAAGGGAAGAAGACTCCTGTGAGCATGACCCCGAAGGACCCCCACGGTCTGCCACAGGAGAGCCAAGCACAGTCCCTTGACAGGTTGGGAGACTAGTAACCTGTATGGACTAAGAGAAAAGGCTTTAACATGTAAGACTAAAATCCTCTTTTCTCTTTCGTCCAATACAGGTTAGTGGTAACTCTGGGATGTCCAACCATTGAGTTTCCCAGAGGAGTAAAGTAGGCAAGGACCAGGAGCAAGGCCCCCAAAGTCCCCAGTGCAGCTATGAACCAACAGGTCAGAGATAGCCCAACAAAACTGAAGTGTCAACTGACACTGAACAGGGGAAAAACACCCCAGGAACTGTTACACAGCACACTGAGCCAGAGCCAACAGGGCTCAACAGTAAGGAAGCACCAAGAACCTAAGAAGAAGATCCTAGACAGGCAAGACTGCCTCCAGGACCTTCTTCCCAAAGGTGGCGTCAGCCTAAGCCAGCACATCCACATGGTAGTGCTTCGAAAAGGTGTGTACAGAGGACCAAGTGGCGGCCCTGCACAGCTGATCAGCAGAAGCCTGATTCTTACAGGCCCAACAGGCCCCAATGGACCTGGTGGAATGAGCTGTGACTCGAAAGGGAACATGCTTATTCCTCAACTCGTAAGTCTTATGAATAGTGGACTTGATCCATGATGCAATAGTCACTTTGGATGCAGGTCTTCCTGCCCTAGGACCCTCAGAAATGTGCACTGCGGATATGGCAGGAACATGTTCTTCTGCCCAGGACAAAATAGCCTTGACCTCTAACCAAGTAGTGAGACTTCTTATTCCTCCTTGCTTGTTGATGTAGGCCACTGGCGTGGCGTTGTCGGACTCCACTCGGACTGGACAGCCTGCCAACTGAGACACCCAATGACTCAGGGCATGAAATATCGCCCGAAGCACTCTTACCCCCTGTGGCCTCGCTGATCAATTCCTTAAGATCAGGCCCAAACAAGGAGGTACCCTGAAAGGACAGAGAAAGCAAGGCTTTCTTGGAAGCAGTGTCAGCAGACCAGATCTTGAGCCAAAGGGCTCGCCTGGCCAACACAGACGTAGTAGAAACCCTAGCAATCATGCGGATGGCATCAAAGGCGGCAGCAGAAACAGTGTTGCGCTTCAGAGATATTGGCAAGAAGACACAATTTCTCCAAAGTAGGCGCATCCTGTCGGACAGTATTTGGTGAGTTGCTCAGTCCAGACTGCAACAGCCCGGTTAACCCACGCAATAGCAAACGCTGGACACATAGCGATACCAACGGTGGCAAAAATGGACTTGAAGGAAACCTCAAGTTTCTTGTCAGTCTAGTCCTTCAGAGCAGAAGCATCAGAAACTGGCAAGGCACTAGTTTTAGATAGCCTGGAGATAAGTGCAGCCACCTTGGGGGGATGAAACCACTTAGCAAGCGCAGCTTCAGAAAAGGGGTAAAGCTTGGCAAATTTCCTGGACACAGAAGCAGTCTTGTCCGGTGATTTCCACTCCTCAGAAACCAGACGGTCAAGAGTGGGCTTAGGTGAATAATAAGTTAGGGGCTTAGCAGGCTCCTGAAATACATCAGAGGGATCAGAAGGGACCTCCTGAACCAAGGGAATGTTAAGGGTGGTTAAGACGGCCCTGATTAGACCCTCAGAAGAGGTCAGGATCGGCTTCAAAGGGGTCCCCAAGACACAGAGAAGACTCCAGAAGCAAACAATCCTCAACATCCTAATCCAACAGCAGTTCCCCCTCAGAGGAATCGGACACATCAGGTGCCCCCTGAGGTTTAGGCAGGGAAGATCTGATATTAGGGGGGGGTCTGCCATGTCTGTAGGGCCCCCTGTATCTGGGATGAAAAGAGTTGCAATGTGGACCTAAGGTCCCTAGTCGCAGCCTTAAACTCTTGCACCCAAGCTGGCTCAGTCGCATGGCTGGAGGTCCCTGGGTTGCCGTCAGGAACTTCAGAACATGCTGGGCATAAGTGACCTGAGAACTCTCTAGGTAGCCCTGAGTGACAGGAAGAGCAATGCGCAATGGGGGAAACCGAGACCCCAGCCTCCTTAGTCTTAGGTCTAGCCCCAAGCTCCAGCAGTATAGACATTCTCACAATGGCAAAATAACCAACTGTACAGTAAATCACCCAATGATAGTGTATAAGATTAAAATTTCACCCCAGAAATGCTAAATATAGACTTATCTTGCAGGCGAAGGGTTAATCTGCAGAGGAGAGAAGGAGAGTCCAAGCCCTGTGTAGGATACTCTCTAGAAACGCTCACAAAATGGCTGCCGCGGCGGGAGGCAATCAGAAAATAGGCACGAAGCAAGTGCTCATGGGAAATGTAATTTTCCCAAACAGTGCCCGAATCCCCCTGGCCCCCCAAAACACTTGAAATATAAACCGGATGATAGAACAAGGGTAGACAAGTAAAATGAGCCATCTCTGAAGTCGCTAGGTTAAACGGTTACAGAGATACGTCCCAAACAGTATAGTCCCATAGAGGTGGATGGAGCAATGGTGTCTATGTGGTAAAGCGCACCTTAAAGGCACAGTACATCATTTTAACAAAAGTTAAAGTAACACAGAAAAAAAGTGTAAAACATCCAGGGAACATGTGTGGACACTCAGAAAACACTAACCCAGTAGGGAAAGTGCCATAAAACCACCCAATAAAATGCCAAACCAGCAGTCAAAGGGTTAAGTTACCACATAAACCTGCTCCAAACACCCAACAGACATACAAATATACCCAATGAGTGCAGGAGTGTACAATAAAAACTCCCAGTACACAACCCCTGTGCAGAGGGGCACTGTGGGGACAAGTGGACCTGCAGCACTCAAAGGGTTGCTCACCTTTCCTGCAGATCTTCTGTCTTCAGATTACCATATATCAAGAAGAAGCATTGGTGGGCAACTCCTGAGGAAAGAACTTGTACCCAAGATTTTCCCCCCCAGGGCAAAGCAATTGGATTCTGAGCTAGCCACATCTAAGGGCATTGTCAGCTATGGTAATCTGCCTAATGGTGGTATTCCATTCCTAACAGAAAAATAAAAAAATACTATAGCAGAACTGTTCTCTTGTCTGTGTCTTCACCAAGGAAAAAATCTTTCTGGAGCTGGTTGGCTAGCTGCAGCCAAGGAGGGAATGTAGGCTCCACCCCCTGCAATCAATTCTAGAATTATTCCTGCCGACTTAAAGGGGCGGATCGCCTACCCAACGTTACCAGTAACCTGTATTGGACGACATAGAAATCCCCTTCCTTTTAAGGATTCATTTATTTTTTTCCCCTTTTAATGGCGTATACAATTTTGCCACAGAGCTCTACAAATACAGTTTTCTGTCAGCCAGGTTGGTGAAGAAAAAGAATGATAAAGGTTACTGAATAAACCTTCTCCCATCCACTCTAGGAATTACCTGCTTTGGAGAAAGAGGAGAGTTTGTTGTTCAGCCTCTGGATTAGTAGGAGGACTCCTTCTAGTTTGTTCAGTAACTCTGTTGTTATGCCTCTGCCACCTTCTCCCACAGACTTGGGTTTATGATTAAGGCTCAGGTTGCTCCAGGATCGTAGCAGGATCTCTGTTTCATCTGGAGACACATCAGTGGCCAGGAGGCTATCCTTCACCAGAGTAATTACAGCATTCCCAACCTGATCAAGGAGTTGTTGCCATGGCCTGTTTATGTCAGCCTGAAAGATTCCATGGATATGGGTAATTATTCAAGATACTCAATGAAAAACCAAGTGACAGTGTATACCTGCCCGCTAGAGAATATGCACAAGAGTGCATGTATAAGTGGCTGCAGTTTCTAAAACTCTGACTTTTACTTTTTCATCCCTCCTATCAGATCAGAAATAGGACAAAAAAAAACAAAAAACAAAAAAACAAAAAAAAAACCCCACATAAGCGGAATTACTTTTTGTTATGTATAAACAGATGTCTAGGATGCCAGCTATTACTGGACTTCACTATCCATTATCCTTGGCCAACAGTTGGTAGACTGACAACAACTGCAGCCAGCTAACTGCTAGAGTGTGTGTGTGCGCAGGTGTGCCCACCACAGTGCACATGTGTCTATGAGCAGTAGATTGTGCACAAAAGGCGGGCACTAGTGGTTAAAGTTTCTAGAACCCTGCCTTCTATTATACACAATAAGAGGAATTACTTTTTTATGTATAAATCTATGTCTGGGGTGCCAGCATTTACTGACTACAAGATAAATCATCTTTAGCCATCCTCCAACTGTTTGACTACAACGACAGCCAGTTAACAGCTAGAGAGCATGATATACACTTTAGTCCATCAACAGCTGAAAGCATCTGGGTCTATGCTAAGGCACCTGCAGTAAGTTTTGAATGTAGAATTACATAAAACAAATTCTAGGACGGGGTAGACAACCTCTGACTAATTGCTCAGGACTACAACTCCATTCATACCCAACCAGCCAACACTTGGATGGGGATGATAGGAGTTGTAGTCCTCAGAAGATGGAAAGCCTCAGTCTCCTACCACTGTTTTGCATAATATGATATAGTAAAAATTTTTTAATCCCCTCTGAAAATTGCGGATTGACCCATCAGTATAGTTATATGGTGTTACCAATGATGAGAGAAATAGTAACTTTTTTGGTATCAAACAAAACTAGATAAATTGACTGTCAGGTATGCCAATTAATATACCTGTTCAAATCCTCCCAGAAGCTCTGTAGTATCCATAGCACTGTTCATTGCCATTACTTTCAGCTTATGACCTGTTAAAAGTGCCAACATCTGAATTAGGCTGGTCTTTCCGACTGCACAAGGCCCCACAAGGATGACCATCCAGCCCATCTGTACACACTTCATAAGTGGCTCAAGTGATTGTAAAGAATGGTGAAGTAGAGACAAGTCTTCATTTTGGGATGAAGCAGAGTCAGCTCCACGGGGAAGAACTGAATAGCCAACCTAGAGAGGGGAAAAAAAAAAAAAAAATCAATGAGGGGAAAAAAAAAAAAATAAATAAATAAAATCTGCTTTTTTTTTTGACAAATCATGCTCCTCTCCTCCTGTCTATAATGAGTCAAGATAGTTTTTTCAGTCTATAATGTCAACAACGTATATAAAAAAGGCAAAAATGCTGCTGCACTTTGCACACTTAGCCTCTGACATTTTACTTTTTCTGGATGTCATATGAACCAACAAACAGTATTCTCTGCCTATTATAAATCACAAACAAAAGCAAAGTTTGGTTGAAATTAAATAAAGAAACATTTCATTGTACCATCCAGTGATTTACCTGCACATTTTGTGGTGTGATGTGAAACTGTCGAGAACCCATATATGGAGTGCAGCCTTCACCAAAGATTTCCTTGTACACAGAAACAATCTGCAAGTAATGGGTAACGGATTAGACAACAAAAAACACCTCTGGGACATATTTAAGTAGCAAAAGAGAAGCAAATGCTGGGGTAAACCAACTGCAACATAGGGGACATTCTTCAAATTTTCAGCTTTCTATATGGGATATTTAACCCACTGAATACTAGAGAAGTCTCCAATGCCTTGTGAATAAATGTGTCCAAGACATCTTGCATTCAGAATTTTAAAGGCCTCATTTAATATATCTGCTTTTTTGTCCCCTGTACTGCAGTTCATTTGTTCGATAACTCTTCAACTATTTTGTTAAGCACATACCAGCAAAATTAATTTTAGGTTAACCCCTTAAGGCACCCCTCTGGTTTTCAATGACTAAGCAGCACATACCGAATGTAGCACTGATGCTATGTTTCACATGAAAAGGCAGAAAAATAACTTTAAACACATTTTAAATGGATATTAACCCTTTATAAATGGTGAAATTTGATTGTAAAGTTTATCTTCCTGAGAACTCCCATTGCTGAGGTGTTTTGTTCAAGTTATTGCAGCTCAAACTTGGATTTTTTAGGTGCAATATCCCAAAGGCCAGAAAATTTGCAGAGGCGCTGTTACTACACCATCCTATGGCGGTTTCTGGTCAATTGACCAGAAATTTCGTTAAGATGGTGTAGCAACAGTGCCACTGTATAACTTCAGGCCATTGAAATACTGCACCTAGAAAAATTTCAAGTTTGAGCTCCAATAGCTTATGAATATAAATACCTCTAAGTGGAGGGAGTACATGTTAAGCAAGTCAAAAAGTTCCCACACAATTTCTGCAAATGAAGCATCTCACAGAGTCACAGAGCTCAGGACTGCACCTTTTGCCTATCATCTCTTGTTCTCATCCTCTCTCCATAGACCAGAAACACATGCTGTGATGGATCATAGCCATCAGGTGACTGGTCCTCCAACATCAGCTGACACCACCGAAACAGATCACGCAGGTTAAACTCCCATGGTCCTCCTTTTTGACCCCATTTTCTCTCTACCATGACTTCTTTGTCAATCTAAAGCAGAAGTGAAAATAAATCTGTCTGGGTTATTCCTTGTTTTCACAATTAAAGTAGTACATAAAACAAATCATATATTGCCAGGATTCCCTATATTTAACTAGGCAATCACAAATCAAAGACAGTCATAAAAGTCATCCCTTCACAGCAGGGGACAGTGGCACCCCCACCTATACCAATGTGTCTTTGTATACCTAGAAGGATGAATGTGTGTGTCACTCCATATAGATGACCCTCCAAAGACCTTGTATTAAAATTTGATATGGATAGTATGGAGGGGAGACTAAGTACGTTTAGATGAATTATTTGGTTATTAAAAATTACAACCTCACTCTACAACAGGAGAAGCCAATTGTTGGACTTCAAGCTGTTACAGACTACAACAGCCATCATACCCAATTAGACATTAGGTGGTTGGGGACAATGGGAGTTGTAGTCCAACAGGGAAGCTGCAAAGACTGACAACCACTGATCTAAGTGAGGAATTTCCTAGGGTGATGATTGATTGGTAATTTGATTGATTTACAAACAGGAAATGGCATCTTCTAGTAATCCCATTGGTAAACAAAAGTGTGATTTACCATACCTGGTTGTTGAAAGCGACCATATTTGCAATAGTAGATTCGCCAAGGCCAGGAAACAAAGTGTTTGCAATAAACTCCATATCGGCAACAGAAAGCTGGTCCACATATACCTGATGAAGAAAAATCAATGAAGGCACCATTTTTCTGTTAACTACATTTTTTTTTTTTTTTAAATACAGATTTACATAGATCTACGTATCAAAATACTTTAAATGTTTTCCATTTACTATCTCCAAGCTTTTAAATCTATTTATCATGTCTACTGGATTGGACATCATTTTTATATTATCATTATTTATATTATAATATTATATATATATATATATATTTTTTTTTTTTTAATTTTTATTTATTTATTTATTTTAACTTATGCTTTTTAATTACAGGTTTTTAAATCAATGGATGTTTCATTGCATACATATTTTTGCTTAGTGCACATATAACTGCTATACATTAACATTCTATATAATAATTCACTAAATGTGTTTGTTAGAAGCAGTCATACGCAGTAGAGACTGCTGCACATGCTGCCGTCATGCGCACTACAGACTGCCCGTGCCACGGCTGATAACAGAGCGGGGCTCCGAATTCAGACTGTAGGTGTGCAGAGAGGACTATGGTCTGAATTCAGAGCACCCCACTCGGTATCAGCCGTGGTGCGGGTAGTCTGTAGTGCACATGACTGCACTGCAGCCATTGTTGGGTGGCACTGTGGCCCGTGTACACGGGCTCTTCAACTAGTAATTAATAAAAAGCTACTTCCCCAACAATTTCATATTACAACCTGACGCTAATGGAAAGTTTAACACAATGTTTAAATTAACCTTTCACGAATCAAGCAAAAGGCTTTGATTGTTCAAGATCTGTTACGTAAAAAGGGGATTTTTGTACCTACCCAAAAAAATAAATAAATAAAAAATTCCATTTAAAATTGTCACTAGGTGCCAAGTTTGTTATTTCATGAAGGACTGCAGCTGGGAATTAGAAGCTCTCCAAAGAAAGCAAACTAAGGCACTTCATAGCCTGATATGAGCTCTGAATGAAGTAACCCTGTCTTACTTAAGTGGAAACACCTTTCAAACTTTTATGAATAATAACACTGGTGCTGAAATAAGCAAGTGCAAATGTAATCATGGAGAGCACCAACCTGTGTGAATCTGTTCAGGAAGGAGCGTGGGAGACCCTTTCTGCCTCCTCCTTGGCGGAAGGGATTCTGGCACCCAAATATCTTTGTCCTCTCATGCTGCACTTGGAAGCTCATTCCAAGCTCAGGGACATAAACCTCAGATCGATGATCAAAGCAGGCATTTAGCCCCTCGAGTACAGACTGAGATGCCAGATTGAGCTGTATTTCAAAGCAAGAGATTTAGGAGCATATGGTCTACTATTAGAGTCAGTGCATTCTGTTTAACCCCTTGGATGTTAGAGGGGGGTCTCCAACGCACTGCCAGGCAATACATTGAAGTCTTCCCCGGCATCCAAGAGGCTGAAACAAGAACAGAAGAAAAGTATGTTTAATGATTAATAATACACCTTTCTTCATAACGGTTATCATAAGTACAAGTTTATCAATCTTTGCATCTAACATGGTTGCTGATGGGAAAAGATTTGGCATGTCTAGATATACAGTAATCTTGTTAAAACAACAACAAACAAAAAGAAAGGAACTAAAGGCATATTCTATAATCTGAAGAAGTGCAGTTCTAGGGAACAGCAATTGAACAGTTGGGAACAAAAACATCTCCATTGATTTAAATGGGGCATTCAGACCTTTGAATGATAAACAGGTTTCAAACACATTGTGGAGCAGTGCTTTGGACACCACTCTAGAATTCAAGTGGCTAAAGGTCCCATTTGAATCAGTGGGATTTTACTTTTTTCTCCTATGGTAAAATTTGGTTTGCTTCTGAACTGTACCCTTTAGCTTTCTACCCAAGGTTCTAAGTATGCTCTGTCAAGAAGTAGATCACTGACAATTTTAAGTAGAAAACTCCAAGACAACGTATTCTCTCTTGGCCAGTGGTGTCCAATCCTCAAAGACCACCAACTGGACAGACAAGAAGCAAGGATTTCCCTGATTAAAGTGCAACTATCATCAAAATATCATTGCCCCCCCAAACACTTTCTAACACTGCAATAGGCAAAGGCATACTGTCATTAGGCAGAATAAGTCCAGCATTATTGAGGAAAACCAACTTCTTCTGCAGGAATCCACTGCACAGAGCTTACAAGAGAAGCTCTGTGCGCCTGCACCGTCAGTAACTTCCGTTACCTTAAGGTACCAAGGAACACCACTCACGAATCCTGGCAGTGAACGGGACAGACAGCGCAGACTAACAGGTACCTTTTCTCTAAGATGTCTGCACTGTTGCCCGCTGGTGGCTGCCGAAGAAGTTGCTTTTCCTCAATAATGTGGAACTTATTCAGCCTAATTATAGTCTGCCTTTGCCTATGGCTATGTTAGCAAGTGTTTGGGGAGAAATGTGTTTTTTTTTTTTTTTTCTAGAAAAGCTCCGCTTTAAGCAAAGGCGAGTTAATCAGTGGCTCATTCATTTTGACTGCCCCACCTCTGCTCAAACGGGTAATTTTTTAATCATGAACTGTTGGAAATTAAGAACAAGTTTATACACCCCTTCTCTGCCAAATACAGAAGCTCTGGGAAAAGTCAATAGGATAGCAGAATATTATATATATAATATAAATGTACATGCAGTTTGTAGATGGAAAAACCTTCACACAGCAAGCTCACAGAGGGATCTTTTAGAAAACAAAAAATAATTTATTGTGCTAGAATATCAATGTTTCGACCCTCACAGGGGCCTTCCTCAAGACAATGTAACATTCCAACTACTGAACGTAAATACAGAAAGTAGCTCAATTGCTTCCAAATGCCACAAGGTACTTGAAACAGCGTCTCCCCACATCTGTGAACCGCATACGGTGTTAACACTTGTGGTACTCGTATGTGTGTTAACTTCAAATTCACCTTACTTTATGCTGTTCAATCACTCATCGTGACGATGTGGCCAGAAAGCTACACTGTGATCCAGCCGGTCACTAGAGGCAATACAAATTACACAAATATGTTTTCTTTGAAGGATTGATAACATAAGTACTTATCATTGATGTTTATGTAAAGTCATTATTTTCATAATGTATGGGACCATCTTGGCATCAGTGTTCAACTATGTTTATACAGACCATTGTGAATTATTGGGAGCGGATATATGCGTATATGATACACACTAACCAGGATGTGGGGCTGTATAACCTTCATGTTAACACTGGTTGGTGGATCACCGCAGGTTATTCAGCTACCCTTGATTCAAGGGATTCTGTGGTTAATTTCATCTTTATATATATATATATATATTATATATATATTTCTTTCTTTGATGCATTTAGGTCAGATTCCTCGTTTCTCCTTTCCGCTGATATTAAATTTTATGATGAACCAGTGGGGAAGCTCTAACCTACTAGTGTTGATTTTATTTTTAAATGTGCTTCATATTGCTGGATGTGTGCATGTGTTACACACACACACACACACACACACACACACACACACACACACACACACACACACACACACACACACACACACACACACACAGTAACCTTCGTGTGTGTGGCATATGCATCTGTGTCGGTATGCCCGGGGGTGCCCGGTGAGCTGATATTCGGTGCCCAGGTGATGTGTTGGTGCTACCATTCACGATGCGTAGAGTTGCGACGTGGCGGCGCCTCATGGGCCTGGGACCGGTGAGTACCTCATACAACATGTCTTTGTATTATTTGAAACTGAGTTTATATTCGTGGTTGCGCTTAATATGGGATGAGCACACAAGATTACTGTCTACAATAACTGAGTGCCATACTCCGTGGTAATACTTGGGTTACAAGCCTTAGCCATCTAACCCTATTATAGGTCTCCGGGATGTCTGCCTATGGCAGCTACTGTAGAGCCAGGGGTAGATGGTTTTAATCAGAATTTCCATTGAGCTTTGGAACCTGTTTAAGTGACCATTGATATGCCATACCCTGCTGTTGAATTCCATAGCTTCTGCTATAAGGCAGCACATATCGAGCGGGGGACTCCTGGCATTAATAATTTTGACATTTCATAATCCTACATCTTTGACATATGGATACAGGTTTCTTTATGTGCAATAGTATAGGAAACATGGATGGTTTAACATTTCACTCAATACCACCTCCGACGGGTGGAGGATAGACATTACTACCACCTTTATGAACACTTTTACTTACATGATGTTTTCTACTCCGTACCCACCTCTTGGATAGAGGTTGTGAGTACATGGACCCTACACGGTCAAAGCATGATGCACTTTAACTTTATCATTCTTTATTGTTTTTTGTTTCTCATAATTTGATTTGTTACTTTGTAACTGTTTTCATTGTGAGGCTTGAATTGGGGCGCCGGGCCCCCCTGGGCAGGCTAGACAGATAATATCCAGTAAGCTTATACATTTTTGCATATTTTTGTAATTTGTATTGCCTCTAGTGACCTGCTGGATCACAGTGTAGCTTTCTGGCCACATCGTCAAAATGAGTGATTGAACAGCATAAACCAAGGTGAATTTAAAGTCAACACACATACGAGTACAGCAAGGGTTTACACCATATGCGGTTCACCGACGTGGGGAGGAGCTGTTTCAAGTACCTTGTGGCGTTTGGGCGCAATTGAGCTACTTTCTGTATTTAAGGTTAGTAATTGGAATGTTACATTGTCTTGAGGAAGGCCCCTGAGAGGGTCAAAACGTTGATATTATAGCACAATAAATTATTTTCTGTTTTCTAAAAGATCCCTGTGTGCGCTTTTATTTTAAATATTCTTCTATCTGAGCTTTATCTTTTCTTTGGTTTGTATTTTAATTTTAGTTGCTGGGAGACTAAACGATTTGGGATATAAACTACTGACCGAACCATCTGGAACCATTGAATTATTGGGAACGATGGACCCTTAAGGTATCTCCGAGTGAAGACTGTAAATCCTCCATACACTTTGTGGTTAGCTTTGGTATAAGCCATTAGCCAACTATAAATAAATGTGAGTGCAATCTTATTGTTCACTCCTATTATCTATTACACTTAGAACAATATCACATTATTGGGCACCCCCTCTTTTTTTTTTTTTTATGAATCGTTAGACTTTCCCGTGTGTCTGTTGTGCTCTGCTATAGCCATGAGACACCAAACAGTAAGTGTACCTGTAAAGGGTTACATGATACCAGGAGGGAGAGTCAGTTTCAAGTAAAAGAGCTGAAAAGCAGGTGCAGTACAGTGAGAAAAACGAGCAATACACTATACATAGCTCATTCATGTAGGTGGGACCATTTATATATTATATATAAACAGACACACATTTTATATATATATATATATATATATATATATATATATATATATATATATATATATACACACACAAATTTTATTTGTCCTATATGCACAAATATATTCACTGCACACTTTCAACTAGCCCCTTTATAGTGTATAAGATGGGTAGAGTAATTATCTGCAGTATTCTAAAAGGCATCACAAGGGTTAGCAGCAAGTCTTTGTAGAGCTTTCACTGTTAAGTAATTAGCTTGGACCCTCTTCATCTCAGCTTCTACTAGTAGCTGACAATGACCTGCTACATTCCAGAAAGAAACAGTTACAGTTGCACTAAGGAAACATCACTAGCAGGCACAGAGACATAAGTGATCCGTACAGAGTTGGCGATTAGCCAGAAAAAAGATTTATAAACGACATTTGTTTAGGTATAGTTATAGGTCAGACACTCCATAGTAACATCTTGGAAGACAGTTCCGTGTTCTGCATGTTTTTGTAAACCTGTACAGCCTTGGAACTATAAAGAAAGTTAAGTCACACGTAAGTCACGCCATGACCGAGGAGGTTGAAACCAGTCAGATTGCAGACAAATCCTCCTGTTTCTATTTTTTTTTTCTTTACGTACACATTATCCCCCCCACACCCAATAAAAATAATATTTTACCAAAAATGGTCAAAATTGAAATGTGAAAACAATCTCCTTATGGAAATCTTTGTAGATACATGGTATATTTCCCCAGAGGAATTGTAAGGGGCTAAAACAATGTATGAATTTAAGACATCTTAGGACAGATACATGAATATTCTAATGATTAAATAGATATGTACATTATATGGGCCAATTGGTTCTCATCTGCCATCATATCTATTTCTCTGTTTAAGCAAGAAATGCAGCACTATGGTGCCTTATTAAGCAACTACATCTGGGATCAATGCATATTTGTGATATTGTTCACTATAACTTACTTCATCGAGAACAATCCAGTGACCGGCCTTTAAAGCTGAAAGAAGAGGTCCATCCCTCCAGGCAAATTCACCTCCCTTTCCACCTTCAACTGGCAGGTCAGTGCCAAATAAATCTGTCACATCCTTAATAAGAGGGAAGGAAGAGGATAAGAGGAAAATTGTGTGAGGTTTACCAAGTGAAGTAAACGTGAGAAACTTAATCTGGATTAATAAAAATGAAAAGTTACAATTGATTTTTTGTGAAACAGTGTTCACGAATAACTATGAAGAACTATTCTTTAATCAAAAAGTAACATTAGAAATCAGGAGCTGGTGTTCTTAAACTATTGTACTAGCTTCACAACTGATTATTCTGACTTTAACCTTTTGAGGACTAGTGGGGTGTGTACAGTGCATTGCTTGGTAATGCATTGCAGACCCCCTCTGGTCCTCAGGGGGTTAAATCTCACCACTAGTGGTAATGAGGAATTGTGGGAATGTTAAGTTGCAGGTACGGCTGTGAATTTGTCTTGTGTGTTGTAACGTGAGCTGATATATCTATAGACATTTACCATCAGTATTTAGAAGCAAATCTACCTCAAAAGAAAACTACTTCAAGGGCAATATTTTGCCAATGGTTTAAATTTGTTACAGGGACACAACTCTGATAGTTTTGTACCGTTTGTTCTGACAGGTTAATGCGAACAAGGCAGTTCCCAGAAGCTTTGGCCAGTGCTGTGACAAGGCTGGTTTTGCCTACACCAGGTGATCCCTCCAAAAGAATAGGCTTGTTGAGCTGCAAGGCTCGTAACAGCCGCTGTGCATTCATGGAAGTGGTTTCTGCATTGAGTGCATAATCCGTAATATTGTTTCCTTGGAAAAAAGGGCCTGAAACAAGAAGAGATGTACAACCTTTGATTGATGCAGGTAACCAAACAATAGTTCTGTATCGTTCAATCTGCATTCATGTCACATTACAGTGCTGAGAAAATCTTTGGGATTTCTAGCCTACTCACCTGTAGATATGGTCTGCATTTTATAGGAATACGTAGTTAAAGAGGAACTACCACCCCACAAAAATTTTATCTGAATCCAGTCCCCATCTGACGACTAGCTGCTTAGTAGCGCTAGTCGCCAGATTACCTGGTTTAACAGATTTTAAACTTGATCCGAGGCTGACAGTAGCAGGACGCACGGACATCTTGCCATAGTGACATCCGTGCGCCTGCGCTGTCAGTCCCTTTTATTTATATATAAATAACTGACGTTTGAATATACCTACTTACCTAGGTAAGGCCCTTTCTCAAAATGAATGAAGAATCAATTCTTAGGGTAAAGTTCCACTTTCCCATACTTATAAAGGATAATTCCTTTGTTATTAAAGGCCTATTAGAATCTGTCAACATATATGCTCTTCTAGATGCACTGAGAGACAAAACTACAATGATGGATTTCAGATCTGTCCTTACCTATTGGTATATAAAACGGGTGTATCCCAAAACAACTCTCCATCCAGGATATCTTCCTCTGTGCGGACTGGTCATACATCTTTAGTTCAGACTGCAAATCTTCACCAACGCTGATAATTCCAGAGAGCTTCTCATTTAGGAAGCGCATACACTGTTGTCTGGCTGACATTGAGGTTTCAGCAGAACAAAAGGTAGTGCCTGAATTACCAGGAATGAGCAAAATGTTCTGTGTCAATCAAGCAAAAGTTGTATACTTGTTTATTAAATGATAGGCATGCAAATACACACACATCCCAACCTTTAGCTTACTTATCAACAATGGAGATTACTTAACCCTTAACGACCCTTGACAGTCATGGCACGTCATGGGTTGTTTTTGCGTTAACGACCCATGACGTGCCAGGACCGGATTAAGGAAGGGAAAAAAAAAAAAAAAAAATTATATATAGGAAACAGTCATTGGTTTAAATCACCAAAGTACAAGAGCACTCATAGGTCTTTTTTCATAAAATAAAAACTAAGTTTATTAATGGTAGTTTTAAAAGTATATCAACGTTTCGGCTCCATCATGAAGCCTTTCTCAAGACAACTAACCAGATGTGAATGCTGATCTTAAATATAGAATGTTGCGGAAATAGCGTTTTCTCGTGGCTTTTTGGCGCTAAGTGACGTAAACATGCGTCAACGTCAAAACGGTGAAAAACATTTACATGTAAATCTCTCGTCTTAACCCTTTGTTTGCTGAAATAAGTGAAATAATGTAACGTTCTCAAGATTAACAGCGCTACACCGCTATATCACTAAACTAGTCATAGAGGAATCTGTGCACAACCACAATGTATCAAATAAAATATACAAAGTTGCAACAACTAACTTCTTACCACAACGTTGCACGCACCGGAGAGGCTTATAATCACCGACATGATACGTATGCCACCATATGGTTTTAAAAGCAAACCCATTGAACTAGAAGCCTGCACACTGACAACGTCCATGGTGTCCACTGTCATCTTCATCAAGTCACCTCATTCTAATTAACACCCGTTGCCCCTGGTTCTACGTGTGCTGTCATTATACAGCAAACAACACGGAGTCCCGATCATGGGGTTATTGATGGGTGAAACGTCCCATTATTGACAAGAAAACCCAATATTGAGGCATCCAGCAAGATGGCATATAGGTCACATACATATAGTAATTTCATCGTGTCACAGACACCAGCTGCGCCTTCCGGTGTCAAAGGTCCAGCATAATAATAAAGCCTGATAGTCCAGTCTGTGTTGGATACATCACTTCCATGTGGCTCACATATACAGTTCATTATCCAGTAATTCAATATATAATCATAAAATAACTGTATTGGATTCTGATGAATTAAGACCACACACCCCTGGCTCTACGTGTGCCGCTTTATAGCGGACACTACGGAGACCTATTGCAGGGTGTTGTAACTATGCGACTTAGCGAAGACCATTCAAAGTACTGTAACCCAAGTGTGAACCTCATAATCCATTGCCCCATGTGCAAGCTCCTATTTAAAAATATCTTTTTAAAAGTGAATTGTCGGATGACCATGAGTCCGACCAACTGTTGAGAGGCCATCCATATTCTATGGGCGACCAACTCAAAGGCGATCGGAAAATCACATAAAAGCTCCCCGGTGCTGCAGTCAGGTTTTAGATGATTCATTTGTCAATGTGACTCTAATGTATCATGTGGGCAACCAATATTGTCCCCATTCATAACAAAATAGCATGTTTGCTGTTTATGATGCAATAATATAGAAAAAACATTTTGTGTCTATTAATATATCACACAAATTTGTGATTATATCAATCTTCATTGGCGTTATAGTATTCCTCTCACATGATCTGATCAATGTTGGGATAATTGGCTATTAATAATTTTATTTGAATTTTGCAATATCTTCCATTGGCACAATAGATTATAAGTGTGATATATTAATAGATACACAAAATGTTTTTTCTATATTATTGCGTCATAAACGGCAAACATGCTATTTTGCTACGAATGGGGACAATATTGGTTGCCCTCATGATTCATTTGTCAAGGTGACTCTAATGTATCATCTAAAACCTGACTGCAGCACCGGGGAGCTTTTATGTGATTTTCCGATCGCCTTTGAGTTGGTCATCCATAGAATATGGATGGCCTCTCAACAGTTGGTCGGACTCACGGTCACCCGACAATTAATTCACTTTTAAAAAGATATTTTTAAATAGGAGCTTGCACATGGGGCAATGGATTATGAGGTTCACACTTGGGTTACAGTACTTTGAATGGTCTTCGCTAAGTCGCATAGTTACAACACCCTGCAATAGGTCTCCATAGTGTCCGCTATAAAGCGGCACACGTAGAGCCAGGGGTGTGTGGTCTTAAGTCATCAGAATCCGATACTCACAGTTATTTTATGATTATATATTGAATTACTGGATAATGAACTGTATATGTGAGCCACATGGAAGTAATATATCCAACACAGGCTGGACTATCAGGCTTTATTACTATGCTGGACCTTTGACACCGGAAGGCGCATCTAGTGTCTGTGACACTATGAAATTACTATATGTATGTGACCTATATGCCATCTTGCTGGATGCCTCAATATTGGGTTTTCTTGTCAATAATGGGACCTTTTTCACCCATCAATAACCCCATGATCGGGACTCCGTGTTGTTTGCTGTATAATGACAGCACACGTAGAGCCAGGGGCAACGGGTGTTAATTAGAATGAGGTGACTTGATGAAGATGACAGTGGACACCATGGACGTTGTCAGTGTGCAGGCTTCTAGTTCAATGGGTTTGCTTTTAAAACCATATGGTGGCATACGTATCATGTCGGTGATTATAAGCCTCTCCGGTGCGTGCAATGTTGTGGTAAGAAGTTAGTTGTTGCAACTTTGTATATTTTATGCGATACATTGTGGTTGTGCACAGATTCCTCTATGACTAGTTAAGTGATATAGAGGACTAGCGCTGTTAATCTTGAGAACGCTACATTATTTCATTTTTATTTCAGCAAACAAAGGGTTAAGACGAGTGATTTAAATTTAAATTTTTTTCACCGTTTTAACGTTGATGCATGTTTATGTCACTTGGCGTTTTCTCGTGGCTTTTTTGGCGCTATTTCCGCAACATTCTGTATTTAAGATCAGTATTCACATCTGGTTAGTTGTCTTGAGAAAGGCTTCATGATGGAGCCGAAACGTTGATATACTTTTAAAACTACCATTAATAAACTTAGTTTTTATTTTATGAAAAAAGACCTATGAGTGCTCTTGTACTTTGGTGATTTAAACCAATGACTGTTTCCTGTATGCTATTTGTATAGATATATATATAAAATCAGGGCTAAAATTTCCACTCGCCACTAGCCAATGGCGAGTGAAAATTTAGCCCTGGCGAGTAGAAATTCAGCCCTGGTTCGAAAATGATCCGTGGTCCTTAAGTGCCGGCCGTGTAAGGGGTTAAGATGGAAAATTATGCATGCAAGACAAAGGACCTCATGCAAAAGAAAGTGAAGGATTTACAGGACAAACCAACTACACCCACACAAAAAAAAAAAAAAAAAAAAAAAAAAAAAAAACACATTCCCCAAATGATTTTAAATGGGGATTTTTTGGATTTTTTTTTTTTTTTTAAAAGCTTCTTGGATACTAGAGGTCTCAAACATTCTGCACTGGAGACATCTCTCTAGCACTGAAGGGGTTAAAAGTCCAATTACAAATCAACAGGATTTTTTTTTTATGTCCCTTATGGAGCAGTTGGTTTGTCCCATAATTACTTTGCTCTTGCTTTGTGTGCCTGACTTCATGCCACCCCACAATGTTTGTTGGATCGGTTTGAGGAGAGTAAATATATAAACATACAGCTTAACACCATACAAGAACCTATAAGCCCATGTAATCGCAATCTTCAAAACAAACATCTCTCATGTATTATGAATTTTTCCAACTATATGAGCCCTTTTCGTGTTTCCAAGGAAACTATTACAGTAATCTACCAATCTTCCACAAAACTACTTCCCCTGAGCATTCCACCATCTAACTTTTGGTCAAGTCTTCTCAATCAGTCCAACCCACCTGATCCTAAGCCATCAATGTACACCAGGCATGCTGCATGTATAAAAATTCTGACAGCATTAACTTGAGAGCCAGGAGACATATCTCCCATGTTGTTCTCTTCCACCATGACGTTCATGAAGTTAACCCAAGACAAAATGTCTCGAATACTTAGAATGCAGCGACGTCCAAAGTCTTGATTTGTTAGCCATTCAATGAAGTCCATCATAAGGTCTGCGACATCAGCTCCTGGAACAGAAATTAAAGCAGTGTTGCTTCCAACCAGACACAACAGGTAAAGCTAGTCTGCACATTACAAATAATACACCAAGAATAGCTTGATTTACATACTAGATCGTCTACTCAAGTCCAGTATGCATATGTTGATAATGTTACACCAGTTAAAGGGCATAAAGATCTTCACATGATGAGTGTTCTCATATTTTCACATAGCTCTTAACCAAACCAATGACCACACTCCATCCTTCACATGAATTATCCCACATACCCACCCATCGGTTACTGGTTCAAATAAACCCTTCTCTTATTACGTGGGGGAAAACAATCTTGTGGTTAAGATCACCACACTAAAGGGTGGGGTGGGGACGCTGTCTCTGGAAAAGGAGAATAAATCTCAGCTCTACCTAACCCCCATGCAAGCTTAGCCTGTCATTTCTGGGATAGGGCCGTGTGTGTCCACACGGGCTAGGAAAAAGGAATCACGTAAAAAAAATAAATAATAAAATTAAATTATAATTCATTATATATAACATGAATTAGAATTTTTTTTTTCCTCTCTTTAGTCCCTTGGATGACAGAGGGACCACGGAGACATCAATACTGTAGTAATTAAAAAATAAAATAGAAATAATAATAATCAAGGAAGGAAACAAAACACCTCTAAGGCAAGCATTACACAACCACTAACAGCATAAGACAACAGACATGTAACAAAAAACAGACTTAGGATAAAGTCGAAAGTGTAAACAGGAAGAACAACTACCATTTCCTGAAGCCCTTTCCCATCAATGCTCCATTCTACACAGACAAAAACTCTGTAGAGCTAAGAAAATGTTTGGAGAAACATCCAACTAAAAGCCTTGCACAATTGATATACTGAACCTTGGGTACTGTACAACAAATACATACTTGTGAGTTTTGGAGCTGAAAACAAAGACTCAAAAGAACAGACTTAACATGTAGAACATAGTCTAGTCTCTTGCCAAGGCAGATATAAAGGCAGCTTTACTCCATCCTGGACTCTCTGTAATCACACAAAAAGCCATTAGATAACCACCTTAAAGGAAGGTTCAAAGAGTACCTTCTGAAACACCCCACAAAACTACATTCAACTGCCAGAGTGAGGTTACGCATTAAGGTTTTGGAATAACATGATTAACTTCTTGAAAAAATGGCATGTACTTCCAGAAAGGCATACAATTTGCTGATGAATAGAAGAAATCAAGTTGAAATTTGCACCCGAGAAGACTGAATTGAAACCCGTTACTAAAGTAAGGAGAGCGGATCCTGTGTAACTAAATTAGCTAGCCTGTATAAAGCAAATCAAGATTACCAGCATAAAGTAGCTTAGTTGACTCACAAGGTGCACCGAAACTTTGGTACCTGAAATGTTTGAGCCGAAAATGGCAATTTCAGCAAAAAGCCGAAATAAAAATAAAATGGCAGAAAATCCGTGGCACTGAGGCCTCAGTAATATTCTGCTGTGATGTCATCATGCTAACTGGACAGTCATCATGCTTAATCTATGGCAGCCGCTCAGTGTGGTAAAGTATAAGTGCAGACCATCAGTACTGCACGGAAAGGCACAACATTGCCCAGTCAAATCAGATCTTCTAATCCACCGCTTGTTGCCAGTCTGCCAGAGTCCAGACTCAGTCACTGCTGGAGTTGCTTGTCTGGCAGCAAGTAATTCGGCTTTCATCTATCTGCCTCTTCCTCTACTCTGTGCATGCTACGGGACCACTTGGTCTGCGCAGCATGTGCATTGATGTCATCACGGTCTACAGGGGTGCGTGATGATTCGGAGGGTGGACTGTGGGACTCAGTCAGCAGCAGAGCCCGCCACAGGACAGGATATCATGTGACCCCCACTTGCGCCAAGCAGGACACGCAGCACTGCAGGATCAGGACAGGTCACAGGAGGACTACTGGGTACCCAGGCTCACCAGAAGGACCAGCACAGCAGTGACACTGATAGTACAGCAGCAGCACACAGAAGACCTACCACCACGCAGCACAGGTAAGCCAGTAGTACTGGATGGCCTGGTGCTGGGTGTACTGAATGTCATGGGAGGTATTGGATGGCCTGGTGCTGGAGGAGGGTACTGGATGTCATGGGGGATACTGGAAAGAAAAAAAAAAAAAAAAAAAAAAGTAATTTTTGGTTTTCGGCCAAGTGCATCCTGAAGTTTCGTTTTCGGCTCAGAAATTTCGTTTCAGTGCACCCCTACTCACAATGTCCATCAAAATACCCCAAAGAAACTATCAACTTGTCCTGGTATAGATATTGAAAAGGACATTATGAGAGTAGACTCAAAAAGTTTTATCAGGTGTTTTTAATTATTCCAAGAGGATTTAGTCAAGTGTATTATTTGGAGAGGGGATGGACAGGGGAGTCACTTTGAGATAAGTATATCCCCCATCAGAGGCCTCAGAGACACATAAAGAGAATGCCCCTTAACCCCTTAAAGTGGATCTATCACTTTAATTCAAGTTTGCATATTTGAAAACTGTATTAAAATCTGCCTATGTGTATTGTTAGCCAAAAGTCCAGCAGATGTATAGTTTAGGAGAAAATAGGATTTTAGTCTTACCTGTTAAATCCTTTTCACTTAGTCCATACAGGTCACTGGTACTCTGGGAGGCGTAAGTCCCCTTTAATAGGCAGGAACAATTATGCAAATAATTTGCAAGGGGCGGAGCCTCCCCTCTTACTTAAGCCACCTTCTGGCCAGAGCCACTCATATTGATTTGAGACCCCAAAAACTGACCTCAGGTAAGCAAAAAGAAAGACTCCAGTGAGCATGCCCGAACGGTCTCCCACTGAATGCCACAGGAGAGCCAAGACTGGTCCCTTGACAGGGTGGGAGACCAGTGACCTGTATGGACTAAGTGAAAAGGATTTAACAGGTAAGACTAAAATCCTATTTTCACTGTCGTCCAATACAGGTCACTGGTACTCTGGGATGTACACACATTGAGCTGATCCAGAGGCGGGAAGTAAGGCAAGGACCAGGCGCAAGGCCCAAGTCACTAGAACTGTTATGACCAGTTGATAACATAGCCCAAACTGTAAGTGTCAACGGACACCAACCAAGGGAACAATCCCTGAACTAACACAGCACACGGAACTAGAGCCAACCGGGCTCAACAGTAAAGAAGCACTAAGGATCACAGAGTGGAAGACCTACACAGGCAAGACTGCCTCCAGGACCTTCCTTCCAAAACTGGCATCAGCCGAAGCCAGTACATCAACTCGATAGTGCTTAGAAAAGGTGTGCACAGAGGACCAAGTGGCCGCTCTGCACAGTTGATCAGCAGAAGCTTGATTCTTGTAGGCCCAAGAGGCCCCAATAGATCTGGTGGAATGGGCAGTCACCCGGAAGGGAACATGCTTATTCCTCAACTTATAGGCTTCACGGATGGTAGCCTTAATCCAAGAGGCAATGGTAACTTTGGAAGCCGGTCTTCCTGCCCTAGGCCCCTCAGGAATGACGAATAGAGCGTCAGACTTCCTGATAGACTCGGTGCGATGAACATAAAACTTGAGGCAACGCACCACATCCAACAGATGGAGATCTCTTTCCTTGTCAGATGAAGGATTAGGGCAGAAAGAGGGAACCACAATCTCCTGATTGATGTGAAACTCAGACACAACCTTGGGTAAGAATTCCTTGGTAGTGCGAAGCACAGCCTTATCCTTGTGGAACACCAGGTAAGGAGGTTTACAAGACAAGGCCTGTAACTCTGCTACCCGGCGCACTGACACAACAGCCAAGAGGAAGGCCATCTTCCAAGTCACAAGACGTAATGGAATGGAAGCCAAGGATTCAAACGGTGGTCGCTGAAGAACTCCCAGCACCAAATTGAGATCCCACTGGGGAGCAGGACTCTTAAAGGCAGGTCGAACATGAGTCACACCCTGGAAGAAGACTTTCACATCAGGAAGGACAGCAATCCGTTCCTGGAAAAACACAGACAAGGCAGAAGTCTGAACTTTGAGGGAACTCAGACTGAGCCCCTTATCCACACCGTCCTGCAAAAAAGCCAGGACAGTGGGAAGATGGAAGTCAAGTGACAACTTCTTGTCAGCGCACCAAGTCACGAAAGTTGACCATATGCGATGATAGATCTTGGAAGACACAGGCTTACGAGCACTGAGCATCGTCGATACCACAGAAGGAGAAAAGCCTTTCTTTGCTAGAATCGAGGATTCAACCGCCATGCCATCAAACGGAGAGAGAGAACATCCTCTTTCCACAGATACCCCTGAAGAAGCAGGTCCGGACGGGCTGGAAGTGGGATTGGATCCTTCACTGACATGGCCATCAATTCCGGAAACCAGGACTGGCGAGGCCAGTTTGGAGCAATCAGGATGACAGGACAACGTTCCCTCTTCAACTTCTGGATGACTCTGACCAATAGAGGAAGAGGAGGGAAGATGTAAGCCAGGGAGAAGTCCCACGGGATCGACAAGGCATCCACTGCTAGAGCAAGGGAGTCCCTCAACCGGGAGCAAAACACCGGAACCTTCCTGTTGTGTCTGGTAGCCATCAGATCCACCACAGGCATCCCCCACCGTTGAGTGAGCATGTGAAACACCTCTGGGTGCAGAGCCCATTCTCCGCTGTCGACGGTATGACGACTGAGGAAGTCTGCCATGACGTTGTCCACGCCTGGAATATGAACCGCAGAGATGACAGGCACGTGATCTTCTGCCCAAGACAAAATATCCTTGACCTCCCACCAGGCGGAACCGCTTCTTGTGCCGCCTTGCCTGTTGATGTAAGCCACCGCCGTGGCGTTGTCGGACTCCACTCTGACTGGAAGACCGGTCAATTGAGACTCCCAGTGCCTCAGGGCCAGCCGGACAGCTCGAAGTTCCAGAACATTGATGGAGAGCATGGATTCCTCCAGACCCCATTTCCCCTGAGCACTGAAGCGACCCCAGACTGCACCCCAGCCCCGAAGGCTGGCATCCGTAGTGACTGTGGTCCAAGGAGGAACTAGAAAGGATTTCCCTTTCAGGAGATGAGAGAGATCTAACCACCAGTGCAGACTCGACTCGACATGAGGAGGAAGAGAAACAGACAGATGTTGATGATCTGGATGATTCTTGCACGTCTGGATCACGAATCTCTGAAGATCCCTGGAGTGGGCCATGGCAAATGGTACTGCTTCGATTGTGGAAATGAACTTCCCCACTAAGGACGACAACTTCGGAACTGGAATCACGTCCAGGTCCAGGATTCCAGCCACTCTGACAGCTATCTGGTGAGCCACGTCCTCTGGAAGAAACACCATGCATTGGCGAGTGTCGAACAGGAGACCCAGGAACAGAAGCCTCTGAGATGGAATCAAGTCCGACTTGTCCAGATTCAGGATCCAGCCATGACGGTTCAGGGTGTGCATGCACATCTGTAATTGCTGGTGGAGAAGCTCCGCTGAGGAGGCCTTCAGTAGGAGATCGTCCATGTAGGGGGTCACTCTGATCCCATCCTGATGGAGCACCGCTATCAAGGAGCCCAACACCCTCTGGAAGACCTGAGGGGCTGAAGTCAGCCCAAAGGGGAGCGCTGCAAACTGAAAGTGTCCCCTGTGGCAGGCAATCCTGAGATACCGCCTGCTCTCTGGATGAATAGGGATGTGAAGATAAGCATCCTGAAGGTCCAGGGAGGCAAGAAACTCCCCTGGAGACATTGCTGCAATCACAGAGCGCAGGGACTCCTGGCGGAAGTGGGAAGTCACCACATAGGCATTGAGATCTTTGAGATCCAAAATGGGACGAGCTCCTCCGTCCTTTTTGGCTACCACAAACAGGTTGGAATAAAATCCTGAACCTGTGTCCCCCTGAGGAACCGCCTCCAGGACCTCTTTGTCCAAGAGATCCTGAATAGCGTCGTCGAACAGACGCCTTTTTGTGGGTTCCTGAGAAGGACGAGTAAAATGGAACCGAAAAGGAGGAAGGGAAGAGAAAGGGATCCTGTATCCCTCTGACACCACCTGAAGAACCCATGGGTCCGCCACTGACTCCTCCCAAGTCCGGCGAAAGATGCGGAGACGACCGCCTACAGCCGGATGCGGACCCGGGTTCGGCGAGTCATGCCGAAGCAGTCTTGGAGGTCTTGGCCTTGGAGGCAACTTTGGGCCTCCAGGACTGTTTGGGCTTGGAGGAGGAGCGCGTAGTGGGAGGACCCGTTTGGGCCGAGGAGCGTGTCTCAGTCTGAAAGGAACGAAAGGACCGATTGCGTTTGGCTGGAAACTTTTTCTTAAAGACTGAGGGTAGAAGAGTACTTTTACCGCCAGTAGCCTCACTGATCATTTCTTTGAGTTCAGACCCAAAAAGCAAATTCCCCTGAAAGGGCAAGGAAAGCAAAGCCTTCTTAGAGGCCGTATCAGCAGACCAAATTTTCAGCCAAAGAGCGCGTCTAGCCACCACAGAAGAAGTGGAGGCCCTCGCCATCATGCGCACAGCATCAAAAGCAGCATCAGCAACATAGTTCTGAGCTTCAGTGATATTAGCAAGAAGCTGCAACTGTTCAGATACAGGCGCATCCTGGCGAACCGCTTCAGTCAGTCGTTCAGTCCAGGCCGCAATAGCTCTATTAACCCATGCCACAGCAAAAGTGGGGCGCATGGCTGTGCCAATGGAGGCAAAAATAGACTTAAGAGAGAGCTCTAGTTTCTTATCCGTCCAGTCCTGCAAGGCAGAGGCATCTGAGACAGCCAAAGCAGTAGATTTGGATAGTCTAGACACAGGAGCATCCACTTTGGGAGGATGAACCCATTTTGCCAGCTCCGCCTCAGGAAAAGGGTAAAGTTTGGAAAACTTTTTGGAGACAGAGGAAGATCTATCAGGATTCTTCCATGCCTCAGAGACCAGACGGGCAAGAGTAGGGTTAGTTGGAAAACAAACCACAGGCTTAGATGGCTTTTTCTGAAAAACATCAGTAGGATCATAAGTGGATTCCTGAGTCAGAGGAAGGTTGAGCGTATTCAGAACCGCTCTGATCAGACCCTCAGCCGAAACTTCAGGGTCACACTCATAGGGGTCCCCAATGGACCTGTTAGATTCAATAACAGTACGTTCCTCAGCATCAGAATCCTGTAAAAGTTCTTCTTCAGAAGAATCAGTGATATCAGGAGCTCCCTGTGGCTTAGGCAGGGAGGTCCTGATAGTAGAGGGGGTCTGCCAGACCTGGAGAGCCCCCTGTACCTGAGAGGGAAAGAGTTGAAGTGTGGATCTGAGATCCCTAGTGGCAGCTTTAAACTCCTTCACCCAAGATGGCTCAATAGCGTGGCTGGGAAGCCCAGGGTTGCTATCTTGACCAGTACAATTAGGGCATAGATCCCCCACATTATCGCCATCCAGCCCAATGTGGCAAGAGGAGCAAAATGCCATGGGGGTAGCAGACCCCCCATCCTCCTTAGACTTGGGTCTAGCCCCTAGCTCCAGTGAAGTAGACATGCTCACAGCGTCAAATATACCCCACTAATAACACTATCACCCAGAAAAAGTGTTAAGATTAAAGTTTCACCCCAGAAATGTTCTAAAAACGGACTTATCTGGCCAGCGAAGGGTTAATCTGTTGAGGAGAGAGAAGGCTCGGTCCCTGCGTAGTGTACTCGCCTAGGAAAAGTACCACAAAATGGCGGCCGTCGTGACAGCCAATCAGAAACGAGCGCGAACCAAGCGCTCATGGGAAATGTAGTTTTTCCTTACAAGTACCCCAAACAGTGCCCGAAGCCCCCCTGAACACCCCACATAAATAAAACACATTCCGGATGATAGAGCAGGAGCCTAGAATTAAAATGAGCCCTCTCTGAAGTTGCTGTGACAAGCGGTTCCAGAGATATGTCCCATACTGTGAATTCCCATAGAGAGTAAAGGAGCCCTTGCGTCTGAGCGGGAAAAAGCCGCGCTTAAAGGCGCGGAACACCATTTTTAATAAAGTTTAAGAAAACATTAAAAAGTGCCCAAACAAGCATGAAACACATGAGAAACATAAATAAATGAATACCCAATGCTCCAAAACTCAGAGAATAACACAGAAATTGCATAAACAGTAATAATGCAATAAAAACACCCTATGAGTGCTGGAGTGTATTAAAACTCCCAAATACAAGCCCATCAAAGGGACACTGTGGGGACAAGTGGACCTTCAGCACTCAATGGGTGACTCACCTTCCTTGCTGACTTCTGTCTTCAGGTGACCATGATAGGGAGGGAAAGAACCAGAGGTAAATTCCCCAACAGGGGAGCTGCTTAACACAAGCTGTCCCCTCTTCAGGGTATAGGTCCACAGGAAATCCCTGGAAGCTGCACCAGCCACTTTAAAGAGGGCAATTCACAGCCATGGTCACCCTCCTAATGGTGGTATTCCATATTTGAATAAAAAAATAATAAAATACTAAGATGCATAGATGTTCTCTACCTGGTGTGAAGCACACCAGGAACAAATCAATATGAGTGGCTCTGGCCAGAAGGTGGCTTAAGTAAGAGGGGAGGCTCCGCCCCTTGCAAATTATTTGCATAATTGTTCCTGCCTATTAAAGGGGACTTACGCCTCCCAGAGTACCAGTGACCTGTATTGGACGACAGTGAAATTTACACTTTTTTCTCTGGCCAAAGTGAAACCAAACACTTCATGTATTAGAATATGAAACATGCAGAGGCTTCATTAGCATATGCAACATAAGTGAATGGCTTAAATAGCATATGAAAATATCACTCATTCCTCACTGTACCGCAATTAGCATACATTAGCATATGAAAGAAGTGTGAATATCTCCTGAACTGTAGGTTTGCTGGCCTTTTAGGTTAACATGACATATAGACCGTTTCAAAAGGATAGTAACACTTCAAATTTACTAATCCTCAACTTGTACAACTTACAAAAAGAAATTAAATGCCCCAAATCAATTTCAAAGTCCCCCCCTCCCTCCCCTTTCCCTGCGATCAGCGTTCTAGCTGACTGCAGGGATAGTCTAACGTAAGACCATCCCGCGGCTCTGCAGCAGAGCAGACATTGCATTAATGGAAAAAAAAAAATCATTCACTGAAACGGTCTTGTACGTGTGCTTGGAAACCAAGCACATGTACAAGACCATTTAAGTGAAGGATTTTTTCTACATTAACCCGGTCTCTGCTCTGCTGCAGAGCCGCCGGATGACTCCAGGATCAGATTCCCCGGCAGACAGCTAGACGCTGATGTCAGGGAAAGGGGAGGAGGAGACTTTGAAATTGATTTTCTGGGGCATTTAATTTCTTTTTGTAAGTTGTACAAGTTGGGGATTAGTAAATTTGAAGTGTTACTATCCCTTTAAATGCAGTTTTAAAATATAAAACTTGAATTCAGGTGATAAATCCACTTTAAGGACTAAAGTCATGCCAGAACCATGACGGTTGCACGCCATTTGGGGAGCCCTGAAACTGAATGCAAAAAGCCCCGTGGTCCGGCCATGCTGGGTTAAAGATATGTTCAACCTGACAGAGTAAAGTAGGGATGCAACTAACGATTATTTTGATAATCGATTAGTTGGCCGATTTTTTGTTCGATTAATCGGATAAAAAAAACTAATATGCTAATTTTTCATTATTTAAAATTATTTAGTGAACAAACTGAGTGTTACAAACAAACAGCAGAATAAAAAAACTTTACACATTAACATCTGTCATTGTTATTATTTTACTATGGGGTCTAGATGAGATGAGGAGAGATGAACATTTTATCCCCCAAGGCCATCCAGTACCCCCAGCCATCCAGTAACCCCCCCAGGCCATTCAGTACCCCCAGCCCATGCAATAACCCCCCCAGGCCATTCAATATCCCCCAGCCCATACAATAACCCCCCCAGGCCATTCAGTACCCCCAGCCCATACAATAACCCCCCCAGCCCATACAATAACCCCCCCAGGCCATTCAGTACCCCCAGCCCATACAATAACCCCCCCAGGCCATTCAGTACCCCCAGCCCATAGTGTGGGGAAAGCAAGGAGGGGCAGTAGCAAAAGGCTCCAAGGGTCACAGCAGGACAGCTCACAGTTTAGAAGTATGAGTACCTTTAACCCTTTTAGTGCCAGAGTGGTACTCAACACATTGCTTTGCAATGCATTGCGTTCCACTCTGGCACTCAAAAGGTTAAGCAGATAATCCCTTGAAGTGTTAAGTCTGTGGCACCGGTAGGGACCAGTGTGTGTATGCACCAACCAGGCGGGAGGAGGCCCAGCTATATACCCAGCTGCTCCACAGGCACCTCTGTGACCGCGATCCTCTTCAGGCACCAGCAGAGCCACCACAGGCTTCAGGCCCGTATTATGATGTGTTTAATGCGGAGATCTCCGCCTCCAATGCCCAAGGCGTCCGACTTGGGTAATAGCTTACCCCCGCAAAGCAGCATCAGTGAGGCACTTGGCACCTTCACGGTCCATCCACCCCACAGCCAGGGGCGCTGGCACGCTCGCCGCAGCCCTCGATCTGTGCAAAATCCGGAGTGGGAGCACCAGTTCCAGCAATAATGGTATCCCCTTGTAACTTGGGTCACGGGGATAACAGCCCCTAGTAGCAGGATGCCGAGAATGGGCTCTGCTGTCCGGATATTCTTCAATTGTTATAAAAGCAGACGTAGCCAAGTCCCAACACTTCTTCCCAGCTCCCCCTGCACAACTAATCGATAATGAGAATCGTTGCCAACGATTCTCATCGATTTTTATCGATTAGTTGTTGCAGCCCTAGAGTAAAGGTTTACAAGAATGGAGACCCTCCCCACCCCAAACAGAAGATGGAATAGCTGTCACAGACGACATCAGGGTTTTCACCAAAGCAATCTGTCTGTGCCCAAATAGGGACCCAGAATGTTCCCTTGTTGGAAGCCCAGCATGGAACGAGGAACAGTGAGTGGCTCACACCCATGTTATTTTCAACTACTGGTGGTGTTGGCCTTTCTCCACAATGGACTCCCTATTTGTTTCCATCAAGGTACCCATTTTGCCTTGTCTGTTCTTTTTTAGAAGAATGGATCTCTGTTATCAGATGTCCAGACTTGATCACTGGGTGGCATGTGCCTACCACCTCATCTTTAGGGAAACAAGCATCCATGAGATCTGAATCTGGTCCTTTGAGTGCTTTAGAGGGATCCTTTTGAAGCTTTAACTACTGTATCTCTTCGATACTTGACCCTTAAAAGGGATAGTAATACTTAATGTAAAAAAAATATATGTTGTAGGGTTTATCCCCCCGAGTAAAACAAGAGTACTCCCACTGCTGAAAGGTGTTTTATTCAAAAGTTATTAATTTTCAAAGTTTAATTTTTTAGGTGCAATATCACAGTGGCCTGGAATTGTACAGTGGCGTTGTTGCTACACCATCCTATGAAGATTTATGGTCCCGGGACCAGAGCTGTCCTCCATGGGAGTACTCTTGTTTTACTCAGGGGGATAAACCTTACAACATTTTTTTTTTTTTACATTTTAAAGTATTACTATTCCTTTTAAAGGGATAGTAATACTTCAAAATTACTAACCCCTAGTTTGTAGCCCTTTAAAAAAAAAAAAAAAAAAAAAAGAAGAAGAACAAAAATGCACCCAGTGGCATCTCTCAAACTCTTATGGTTTGAGAGCTAACCGCTTACAAAGGTCGGCGTTCTAGCTGACTGCAGGGGAATCCACTCCTGGGACCACCTGGCGGCTCTGAAGCAAAGCAGAGATCGCTTTAATGAAAAAAAATCCTTCGCTGAAAAGGTCTTCTACGTGTGCTTGGTTTGGCGCTTGGGGATTTTTCTTAGTTCTTTTGGAACACAGGGTGTTCCCCCTGGAGAAAAACATGTGGTTTGCCTCTTGGGTAGTGGTGTGTTAACTGCTTTCCTGCCCTGCCTTTCTGGGTGCGTCTTGGCTATCTGTAAAACTATGCCTGCTGCTGCACAGGGGGTTAAGTATTGCTAGGAAGGAGTCGGTCCATACAAAGAGCATTGTCTGCAAGTGCCCTGCCTCCTAGTATTAGCAGCTTAACCCCATGGTTTGTGTTCCACAAGGACTAAGAGAAAAGAATCATCAAAAACAGAAAAGTCCTCCTATTTCTAGGTTCATACTGGAGAGAATTGAACATTACTATATTACAGTATTTCAAAACACAGATTAACCTTCTGCCAAGGATGATGTTCTAAACCAAAAAGTAACTTGATCATAACAAAATAATTTGCTTATTTCTTCCTCTCCATGTCAGAATTTAATATGATTTAGCAGTGAACATACATAGTAGAATTTGTTGTTGTAACAAGCACAAGTAAACACAAGTACCAGTTTCCAGCTACATTTTATGCTGACATGGCAACTGCAAATGTTCCTCATTTGTGAACAGTATTGCTTGGACATAGGAAGTATTTCATACAGAACAATGAGCAACAATGGCAATGAATTATTGGCAAAGTGAAAATAACCCTTTAAAGGGATAGTAATGTTTCATAATAAAAGCAGCTCTAATTAATCTTCATAGTATTTGGACTTTGGAGAGTGTTATTTCAATTCTGTCAGAGTTGTAGTTTAGGAGTAATTCAATGACAAAGTGTCCCCCTCCCCCCCCTTTTACGGATGTAACACTTTTCAGCCAGAGCAGAAGGGAGGTGCCCAGGTAGATTGCAGAGAGGGACAATCTTCAATTAAGATAAGGGAAAAACCTGAAAAGCTTGTCAAGGGGGGCAGGGATTTCATTGTTTTCATTGAAAGAAGATTGTCCCCTTCTGTTATCTGTCTGGTCTTACAACCAGATCCCCATCTGAGAAGAGATGGCTTACACTAGGTAAAAGGGGCGGGAGGGGGAACCATAAAGGTTTGAGAGATAAGACTTATATCGTTCATGTTTTTTTATTGCCTACAAAATAAAATAAAGTTAAAACGAAGTATTACTATCCCTTTAAAACAAAGAGGGGAGCTCAACACATAGCAAAGCAATGCACAGTGTACCCATCTGGTCCATAAACTGTTAATGTGCAAGATGGTTAAGTCCTACCCCGACAGTGTGAGGAGTCCAAGGACAATCCAGGGTGTAAATTGTGCTTTATGATTTCTACAAGGTCTTGACGATCATTGCTCTGTGGACACCAGATCTCTGTGAATCTATTACGTAGTGCAGGAGAAAGCTGCAGGAGTAATCATAAAGTTAGCAGAAATCATATGAAATGATCACAAATATAAGTTAAGTCTAACATAAAAAAGCAGCTTCAGAAATATATGTGAAAGATCCCATGTGCAAGCAAGCAAACTTGTTTTTTCAATTAATGCACAGCGCTTTAGGGCTTGTCCATGCCCTGTTAAAATGTCCAGCCAGTACTATTTAGCAGATTAGATAAAACTGCTAAGCATTTTCCTTAAAGTGGATGTATCACCTATGGACAACCCATAAAGTTAGGGGACACATCCAATACCATAATAACGTTATTTATTTTTTATTTTAAGCTTCGATATTGTTTAAATTTAACTTACAAAAGTTTGTGCTGCAGCCACTTCCGGGTGACTGCGGTTCTCTGCAGTTACAGAGCTCTGCCTCTGCTCTCTTCCCTCCTCCAATGACGGAGGCTTCTGTCTGTAAGCTGGAGCGGTCTCGTTGGCATAGATCGATATCTAGCCAATGAGAGTGCTCCAGCTTACAGACAGACGCCTCCAAAATCGGAGGAGGGAGGAGAGCAGAGGTAGAGCATCGGTGCAGTCTATGCGGAAGTGGCTGCAGCCCAGACTTTTGTAAGTTAAATTTAAACAAAATCGAAGCTTAAAATAAAAAACAAATAGCATTTTTATAGTATTGGTTGTGTCACCTAACTATTTATGGGATGTTGTAAATAGGTGACACATCCACTTTAACACAGAGAAAGACTGTGGGACCTGACAGTGTTTCTATATAATGCTAGGCATTAACCAGCCAGTAAGGTATGAGATGTACATACGTAGAAGGCACACAATTATATCTTCATGGGCCATAAACAAAAGTGGGGTATTTAAATGGACATTGTAACCTTTGAATGACTGATCCAACTCAGTGCTTTTCAATGTATAGTAGTCTTACCTAGAATTAAAGCCATTAAAAACCCCAGTTAAATCAATGAATACATATTTGTTACCTGGTGTGCATCTGGTTTGCCCCAGAATTACTCCATGTTTATTCTCTACATAAGGCCTAAACGTTTCTGCATTTCCCCAGTTGTAACATCATTTTGTCTGCTCTCACTAGTTTATGACAGACAAGGCTATACTGTTGAGTAACAGAATCTGTTAGCAGCCAGTACCAGAACTTAGAGAAAGTGCAGGGACAAGAGGGCTGTCAGCTCTATTTCTTTTGGTGTTCTTTCTGAGCACTTCCCCCTCCCTCAGGATAGCTTGGAGGACAAGCAACAGAGTGGTTTTACTAGGGCAGGTGGAAGAGGAGACATTGATAAGATTTCTGAGAAACATTGAAAGTGTAGAAAGTAATTGTGTAACAGAATGCAATAATGTATGATAAATGTAAACCAGGGGGCCTCATTCTTCAGAGTAGCAAATAAGTTATTATTTAAGCATATGTAGCTTAATAAAGATGCCCTGCTCCCTGACTAACTCACCAGCGCTCGACTGGACATACTTAAATCCTTGCCTTGCATCCCTCAAGTACTACGGTTCTTTACTGTTGTAAAGAAATTTTGATTGTTTAGTCAGTGAATTCTGGTTCCTCAAACCTCCCATGGACTACCCTCCCTTCTACATCATGCACAAAAATATTGAGGTAGTCCTTTTCTTTAGATTTTACAGGGACTGAAAGTAATCAATAAAGTGTAAAGTAGGCGTATGATCTTTCAAGGGAGGTAAAACCTAACATTTTCAAGCACAGACTTGTTTAGAGCATTAAGTTAAAAATATGTACAAGTGCACTGAGATCACACAATGCATTTTAACGGAAATCCTTGTTGAGACAGGTTTTATTTTTTTGTAAAGAAAAAAAACACACAAGATCATTACTAAGATTTTGTACTCTGTAAGGGAAAGGTATTTTTCACCATTTTTGCTCAACATAACCTTGTTTCCTTAAGGACAAGAGGGAATGTGTGACACACGGTTTCCCAGTGCATTGCCAACTGTTTTGGTCCTTGTAGGGTTATAGATGTTAGGCTCAGTTGGTTAATGCACCAGTTGTAGAATCAGTTCATATAACCACAAGGTCACAGGTTCTAGTCCCAGAGGGGTCAGCACAGACTTTCACTCTTCGAGGTAGATTAAACAAGTACCATTAAAAATTGGTACATTGGTACCTCCAGTATATATTTGAAAACGAGAGACAATACTTTGATATTATTAATTACTAGCACCAGTCTCAACTAAACCCACACTAATGAATCCCAGTAAATCAGAGGTGTAACTAAAAGGAGTGCAAAAGATGAAGATGTGACACATCCCACATCCAAGGGGCCCACTGGCTCTGCACTAGTGTTAACCCTTACAATTAGACCAGTTTCCTATCCTAGTGGCAGATGATACCATCACAGACACTAGTGACCCCTTTCAATTTTATTTATCATCCTCTTGAGCTCAAGACTGCAAAGGTCTGTGTCAGGGCACATTATTCAAATTTGCTCGAGATAAATATTTGTGTGCGGGCCCACCTTAAAATTTCACACCAGTGCCCAGTAATTACATCTCTACAGTAAGTTGAACTAGCTGATGTGTGTGTTGACTGGCTCAGGCATTTTCAACACATGATTTGCTCTACAAGGTGCGAAAGGCCTGCACTGTGGTTTCAGACATGTAAATGCACACACAAGAGTATTCTATAAGTTCTGTATGGCAAGGGACTTTTGGCACTTTTCTCACCAAAAATATTATTGATGGTTTAATAAACTGCTTTTATACAGATTTACTAGCATCAATCATCTATCTACACACTAATGAGGGCCAGTAGATTGAACCAGCTGTATATGGGTAGGCTGAAGGATTTTGTCTTTTCCTCACCTTAACGTTGATAATTTGGCATACCACCAGCATTACAAACTAGCATTTTATAATTTACTCCTGGCATGCTTCCACTTATGTGTAGTATGTAAAAATTCTTATAACTCCATCAGATCTCATTCAGTTTTTCAGATTTTAAAACAAAACAGCAGTTCTTGAACTAGTCCGTTTACGCACAACTCATTGCAAGGCAAGCAAGGGTAGGCAACCTCTAGATCTCACCTCTTTGAAGAATACATTCTCATTGTCCCCAACCAGCCTTTATTTGGTCAGGGATGATGACAGTTGTACTCTCCAATAGCTAGCAATCCAATGGTTTCCTACTAAAATGCCAGTATAAAGGAGCGCTCCTGCTCAGCTAGAACTCCTGACATTTCCTCTAACACAATATAAAACGCACACTTAAAACATTAAAATAAATAATTACCTCTTTTTTACCAAAGTCCCCACCAGGGTTCATGGTAGCTAGGATTCTAAACTTCTTCCCAGCTGTCAAAAGCTCAACTTCATTGCCATCCTCTTCACTGCCCTTCTCAGCAAGCACCAAGGTCTTTTCAACTTCAAGTACACTGTATAACAGAAAGCAGTAATGAGACTACGGATTCTTATCAACTTTCTACCTGGATATTTTCAAATGTTTAGCAAGTTTGTTATGAGAACCACAAAAGAATTGAAAATAATCGTAGGGGTTGGGACAGGATGGATTCAAGATAATACAAGGATTTGAAGGTATGAGTTACTGTGTAGTTAGAGGAGTAAAAGGAGTTTTTTGCGTACTTGTCGCTGTGTAACACAGGAATGGTGGCGTTAAGTTGCTACCACTAGGAGACAGAACACATGCAAACAAAGCTCTCTGGAGGACAAGACTCTCTTGGTTTACTACTGAAATGTTGCCCTCTATTTAGCGACCATCAAAATGGCAAAATCATAACGTGGCTTGAATGAAAAGGACGCAAAGGAATTAAAAAAAGATAACACATAAGGTTTACACAGTTTGAATAACATAGCCAGCCTACTATGTATATGTATAAGAGGGGGTGATAAGCAAGAAAAATCTGTAGTAACAAGCTTTAAAATTCAGAAAAGAAGCCTTACAAGAAAAGGCCTGCAGTTCAGCCACTCACTGAAGAGAAAGTTGCTAAATGGAATGCGGTCTTAAGAGTAAAGGAAAGAAGAGAGAAAGAATCAAGTGGTTGAAAGGGATTCCTCTGAAGTACTCAGAGGGCTAGATTCAGATCCCATGGATTCCTAAGGCAGGCACGAAGTTACAGGTTCTAAAGATCTATGAAGCATGCCAGGTTTGAATTGTGGTAAAAAAGGGAATGGCCTGAGAAAAGAAAGGGACAAAGGGAGGCCTGGTCAGCTGGAATGAGTAGATGGGGTGGGACGAGTGGGGTTGAATGAAAAAAGTGCCATTTCTGAAAAGAAAAAAGGAAAAGAATTTAGGTGAAAACTGGGGTAATAGAGTGCTCTTGCTCCCTTGCTTGGCTAATTAACCTTATCGAATTCCTGGCCTAACCCTTTTTTTTTTTTTACCCACAAATGTCAAGGTGAAAATAGGATTTTAGTCTTACCTGTTAAATCCTATCCTCTTAGACCACACAGGTTACTGGTAACTCTGGGTAGGCCATCCGCCCCTTTAAGTAGGCAGGAACAATTCTAGAATTGTATGCAGGGGGTGGAGACTACCTTCCCTCCTTGGCTGCAGCTAGTCAACCAGCTACAGAAAGATTTGAGACACGAACTGACTAGATAGTAGAAGGGAAAGAAGACTCCTGTGAGCATGACCCAGAAGGACCCCCATGGTCTGCCACAGGAGAGCCAAGCATGGTCCCTTGACAGGGTGGGAGACCAGTAACCTGTATGGACTGAGAGAAAAGGATTTAACAGGTAAGACTGAAATCCTCTTTTCTATGTCGTCCAAAATAGGTTACTGGTAACTCTGGGATGTCCAACCATTAAGTTTCCCAGAGGCGGGAAGAAGGCAAGGACCAGGAGCAAGGCCCCCAAAGTCACCAGTGCTGATATGAACCAACAGATCAGAGATAGCCCAACAAAATAACTGAAATGTCAACAGACACTGAACAGGGGTACAACACCCCAGGAACTGTTACACAGCACACTGACCTAGAGCAACAGGGCTCAAAAGTGAATTAAGCACCAAGAACCAAAGAAAATCCTAGACAGGCAAGACTGCCTCCAGGATTTTCCTCCCAAACCTGACATCAGCCGATGCCATCACATCAACATGGTACTGCATTGAAAAGGTGTGCACAGACAACCAAGTGACAGCCTTGCATAACTGATCAGCAGAGGCCTGACTCTTGTAAGCCCAAGAGGCCCAAATAGACTGAGTAGAATGAGCTGCGACCCTGAAAGGGACAGGCTTCTTCCTCAGCTCGTAAGCCTTATGAATGGTGGACTTGATCCAAGAAGCAATAGTCACTTTGGATGCAGGTCTTCCTGCCCTAGGACCCTCAGGAATGACGAACAGCGCGTCCGACTGCCTGATAGACTCAAAGTGATGTATATACAACTTATGACAAAACACCATGTCTAACAAGTGGAGATCCCTTTCCTTGACAGAGGTGGGGTCCGGACAAAAAGAGGGCACCACAATTTCCTGATTGATGTGGAACTCCGAAACCACCTTCGGTAGAAACTCTGTAGAAGTGTGAATCACTGCCTTCTCCTTGTGAAACACCAAATGAGGTGGTTTACAGGACAGAGCATGCAACTCCGTGACACGGCGAACTGACACAAATCACCAGGAGAAAGGCCATTTTCCAAGTCAGCATACGTAGAGGAACAGTAGCCAGAGACTCAAACGGAGGGTGCTGAAGAACGCCCAAAACCAAGTTAAGATCCCTCTGAGGAGTGGGAGTCTTGAAAACAGGATGAGTATGAGCAACGCCCTGGAAGAAAACCTTGATATCAGGAAGGATGGCAATGTACCTCTGCAAGAAAACAGAAAGCACAGAAGTCTGAACCTTAAGGGAACTCAAACTGAGGCCCTTATCCACACCGTCCTGCAAAAAGGCCAGGACCGTAGGCAGATCAAATTACTGAGACAGGTCCCTATCAGCACACCAAGACAGAAAAGTCGACCAGCCACAATGGTAGATCTTTGAAGAAACAGGCTTGCGGGCACGGAGCATAGTAGCCACCACACCAGAAAAGAAGCCTTTCTTCTGTAGAAGATCTAGATGGTAAGGGAGCCGAAAGGGCTCTGCCACTGACAGATCCAAAAGCTTCAGAAACCAAGACTGATGAGGCCAGTATGGAGCAATTAGCATAAATGGACAACGTTCCAGCCATAATTTCCATAACACCCTGTGCAACATGGGGAGGGGAGGAAAGATGTAAACCAGAGGAAACAATCAAGGAATGGACATTGCATCTACTGCTAGAGCCAGAGGGTCTCTCCACTGAGAGCAGAACCTCGGAACATTTCTGTTGTGTCTTGTCGCCATCAGGTCGATGTAAGGAGGACCCCATTTCTGAACAATGAGGTGGAACACCTCTGGGTGCATCTCCCACTCTCCGCTGTCCACTGTGTGTTGACTGAGGAAGTCCGCCATGATGTTGTCTACACTTGGAATGTGCACTGCGGATATGGCAGGAACGTGTTCTTCTGCCCAGGACAAAATAGCCTTGACATCTAACCAAGCAACGAGACTTCTTGTTCCGCCTTGCTTGTAGACGTAAACCACGGCCGTGGTGTTGTGAGATTCCACTCGGACTGGGCCAGTCTTCCAACTGAGATGTACAATGTCGAAGGGCATAAAATATCGCCCGAAGCTCCAATATGTTGATCAGAAGGAGGGACTCCTCTGGAAACCACCGGCCCTGAGCACTTAAGCGACACAGGACCGCTCCAAAGTCGGAAAGGCTGGAATCCGTCGTCACCTTGGTCCAGAAGGGTACCAGGAAGGACTTGCCCTTCAGCAGGTTGTAAAGGTAGAGCCACCAGGACAAGCTCAGTTCCACATGAAGAGGAAGAGAAACAGACGTCTTCAGAAGATCCAGTTGACCACTGCACACCTGGATCACGAACTTCTGGAGATCCCTGGTGTGCGCCATGGCAAACAGGACCGCTTCTATGATGGATATGAATTTCCCCACCAGAGAGGATAGCTTCTGGACTGGAACTGGATCCTGAGACAGAATCGCGGAAACCCTGTGGGTGATCTGGTGAGCCACCTCGTCCTTGAGGAACACCATGCTCTTCTGAGTGTCGAAGAGAAGGCCCAGGAATACCAGACACTGGGATGGTCCAAGATCTGACTTGTCCAAGTTGATGATCCATCCGTGATAGGCGAGAGCCTGAATGCAGTGCTGAACTTGCTGATGAAGAAGTTCCGCAGAGGGGGCTTTCAGAAGCAAGTCGTCCATGTATGGAGTAACTCTGATGCTGTTCCGGTGGAGGACGGATATCAAGGCACCCAGGACACGGTTGAAGATCTGAGGAGCCATCGTCGGACGGAAGAGCTGAGAACTGAAAACGTCCCCTGTCGCAGGCAAACTGGAGGTACTGCCGGCTCTCTGGATGAATGGCAATGTGTAAGGAAGCATCCTGAAGATCCAGAGAAGCAAGGAATTCCCCCGGGGACATGGTAGCAATCACTGTCCGTAGAGACTCCTGGTGAAAACGAGTCCGGGTCACAAAGGAATTGAGATCCTTTAAGTCCAAAATAGGGCGACAACTGTCATCCTTTTTGGCAACCACAAAGGTTTGAGTAAAAACCCAAACCCCTGTCCTGGATAGGCACTGGCTCTAGAACATCCTTGTCCAGAAGAGCCTGAACAGCGCCGAACAGAATGCGCTTCTCTGCAACCTGAGGTGTGTGAGAAGGACGAAAACGAAAGGGAGGAAGAGTAATGAAAGGTATCTTGTACCCTTCCGTTACTCCCTGTAAAACCCATAGGTCCGCCACTGAGCCCTCCCAAATGCTGTGATAGTGTCGTAGACGACCACCCACAGCAGAATGCGGACCCGGGTTTGGCAAGTCATGCCGAAGTAGTCTTGGAATCCTTGGATTTGGAGGAGACCTTGGGCTTCCATTGCTGTTTGGGCTTGGAGGAGGTATGTGAAGCTGAGGGAACCGTCTGGTTTGCCAGACGTGTCTCATTCTGAAAGTAAACGAAAATACCGGTTACAATTAAGCGGCAATTTCTTCCTGAGAACCAAGGGTAGAAGAGTACTCTTACCCCCTGTGGCCTCACTGATCAGATTCTTAAGATCCGTCGCAAACAAGGAGGTAACCTGAAAGGGTAGGGAAAGTAAGGCTTTCTTGGAAGCAGTGTCAGCAGACCAGATCTGGAGACAAAGAGCTTGTCTGGACACCACAGACATGGTGGAAACCCTAGCCACCAAACGGATGGCATTAAATAAGGCAGCAGAAACATAGTGTTGTGCCTCAGAAATGTTGGCAAGAAGGAGCAACTTGTCTGAAGTAGGTGCATCCTGAAGGACAGCCCGGGGAAGCTTTTCAGTCCAGACCGCAATGGCCCGGTTCATCCATGCTGCGGCAAACGCTGGACACATTGCAGAACCAGCAGTGGCAAAAATGGACTTGAGGGAAACCTTAAATTTCTTTTCTGTCCAGTCCTTCAGAGCGGAGGCATCAGAGACTGGCAAGGCAGTGGATTTAGATAGCCTGGATACAGGAGCATCCACTTTGGGGGGGGGGGATGAACCCACTGAGCAAGCGCAGCTTCAGAAAAAGGATAAAGCTTGGCGAATTTATTGGACACAGAGTGTTTCTTGTCCAGTGATTTCCACTCCTCAGACACAAGGCGGTCAAGAATGGGATTAGGTGGATAGTAAGTAAGGTGCTTAGCAGGCTCCTGGAACACATCAGAGGGATCAGGAGGAACCTCCTGAACTAGGGGAAAGTTAAGAGTAGTTAAGACAGCCCTGATCAGGCCCTCTGAGGAGGGCTCAGGATCAGCCTAAAAAGGTTCCTCAAAAAAACTGAAAGGACTCCAGCACAGAACACTCCTCAACATCCGAATCCACCAGCAGTTCCTCCTCAGAGGAATATGACATGAGGTTTGGGCAAGGAAGACTTGACTGGGGAGGGGGTCTGCCAAGACTGAAAGGCCCCCTGCAATTGGGATGGAAAGAGTTGCAATGTGGACCTAAGGTCCCTAGTTGCAGCCTTGAACTCTTGCACCCAAGCTGGCTCTATTGCATGGCTGGAGGTCCCTGGAATGCTGTCAGGGACATCAGAACATGCTGGGTATAAATGACCTGAAAATTCTCTAGGTAGCCCTGAGTGACAGGAAGAGCAATGCTCAATGGGGGATACAGAGACCCCAGCCTCCTTAGTCTTAGGCCTAGCCCCAAGCACCAGAGGTACAGACATTCTCACAGTGTCAAATAACCTTACTGTACAATAAATCACCCAATTATAGTGTGTAGAATAAACGTTTCACCCCAAAAATCGCTAAAATAAACTTCTGTCAGGCGAAGGGTTAATCTGCAGAGGAGAGAAGGAAAATTCAAGCAGAAATTAGTCTTGTGAATCCTAGTGATTATATGTATGATGTCTTTCCTAGCAGTACCATCTCCGACTGCATGAAACCAGCAGTTGCACCCAATATCTATAAGCCCTACCAACCCAGGCCATAGCCAAAGTGGGACTGCGGCCATAAAATGCATTCATAACAGAATCCAGATGTTTATTTACCATCCTTAAATGCTACCGCATGTTCTACCGACAAGGCAGTGTACTTGGATATGAGAGACTGAAGGGGGTCAGCACCAAGTGGTGTGCCCCACAGACCTAATGCTTTGGAGAAAAATTAATAATGGAGATCATACCACTGAGATAGGTATATCATGAAATTTCCATTAGTCCAAAATAATCTGAAAATCATAAAAAGGAAAGTAAACTTAAGTACTCTTCCTCCTCTTAACTCCTTAACGACCCATGACGTGCCAGGACTGTCATGGGTTTACTTGCATTAAGGACCCATGATGGTCCTGGCAAGTCATGGAATTCAGGGGTCCCCGCATGCCTGCAAACCATTAGGGGACCCCTGAATCTATTAGGCCAAAGAAAAAAAAATAATAATTGCCCATTGGTTCTTAATTGCCTGAGTGATTAAAAATGCCCTGACCTGTCAACAACCGTGCAACCCTGAATGGTATAAAAAAAAACTGTCTGAATCAGGGCCTCCGCAGACTCCCTGTAATCTTCCTCTAGTGTGTACCGAGGAGTAAAGGAGGAGTCTTCCTCATCCCGTTACGCCATCTCCCAAAGAGGTTATCAATACCAGGAGCAACAGAGCTGCGCTTTGCAAAAGATTGAGGAAGCAGGGGGCCCTGAGCTAGTCTATCTAGAATATGCTTCAGAGAATAGGATAAACTGGACAAGCCCTGGTGAACTGCCAGATAGGTAGCTAGGGCTCTTGCCCATGTTGGCAAGAGAAGGAAGCAGGGGTCCTCATGAGCAATATGCATGGGTACAGTGGTATGGAGCTGGACCTCAGTGGCTCCAGATCCTTCTCCAGATGGAACATTAAAAAAACAATAATAAATAAATAGGCATCAAAAAAGTCCCTACAACTCTGCAAGACACTAGAAACTGCTGCACTAGGAAGTGGTGCATTTCCTCTCATCCTTGCTTATCCCCCCAGTATAGTTCTTCTGTCTTCTGCTTCAAAAAAGGAGAAATCAGGGCTTGATTGGAGACCAGTTTTTTTTTTGTTTTTTTTGTGTTTTTTTTTTCTTCCTACATATGGGGAGGACTGAGAGGAGTCTAACTGTCCTCCTGGATGTCCTTACTCCTACGAAGTATCTCTCTATCACTTTGGCTCACCTTCTCAAACTGGAGAGAATAGGAATCAGCACAAAGGGTCACCATCTCAACAGGGAGATGGACTTGCCTGCAGTACAGATGTCTACAGGACAACAGTGATGAGTATGTCCCTGTCTGTCTGTTACTGGCAAAAATCTGTACTCCATGAACCAAGAAGAAATACATTTTTGTGAAGAAGCACAAAAATCTATTTTCTGCAAATATGAAAGATACTCTACCACACAGAAAATAGGAGAAACCTCAGAGGGCCACCTGTGGTTCACCACAGTGAACACAACTTAATGGAGACAGATATGGCAGTTCCTAGCAGACCACAAGACCTTAAACTCTAACAGGCAGAATTTACATGGTAATCTTAACCCTTTAAGGACCAGACAGGTATGCAACATATTAACCCTCTGGTCATTAAATGGTTAAGAAGACTTGTGCACTCTGCCTGTACAATATGAAAAAAAAATTGACAGAATCTGTTGTGTCTTCCTAAACAAAGCCCCAACTGAAAATTCATATGAACCATTAGCATTTTCTTTCCAAGGTAAAATAAGAGGTGTTGGTGGTTTATTAATAAAGCAGAACTTTCACTGCAATTACATAGAGCCGCAAATGATTATTACATTAGCGATATGCACTCACTTATTTTTATTTTCAAGTATAATTGCTGCTTTAATGAAAAATATAACCTGTTATGCAGGCAGGCACTGAGGAACAGCACAGACATCTTGCAGAGCCAGCAACCCTGCATCTGTGCAGTCCGTCCCCTTCGACTCCACTATTGGCGAGTTGAACACCTTTGTGCCGAAAGGCACCAGAAGGAACTGACATCGCAGGGAGCGCCTACTGCAAGATCCCAGCCGGTGCTTCCTTCATAAAAGGTTATATTTTTTGTTAAAGGAACAATTATACTTGACAATAAATCAAGTGTGTGCATATCGCTAATGTAATAATTTGCGGCACTATGGTATTGTACTGAAAGTTCCTCTTTATGAGGTGTTCATTCACCTTTAAAAAGCAAAAAATCATGAGAATTTATGACGAGGATAGAAAGAGAGAGAGAGAGAGAGAGAGAGAGAGAGAGAGAGAGAGAGAGAGAGAGAGAGAGAGAGAGAGAGAGAGAGAGAGAGAGAGAGAAGAGAGAGAGGAGAGAGAGAGAGAGAGAAGAGAAAGGAGAGAGAGAGAGAGAGAGAGAGAGAGAGAAGAGAAAGGAGAGAGAGAGAGAGAGAGAGAGAGAGAGAGAGAGAGAGAGAGAGAGAGAAAGAGAGAGAGAGAGAGAAAGAGAGAAAGAGAGAAAGAGAGAGAGAGAGAGAGAGAGAGAGAGAGAGAGAGAGAGAGAGAGAGAGAGAGACACACCCTTACCTGTTCAGTCTCTCTAATACAGAATCATCTGCTAGAGAGATTTCATCCATTAAGAAGAAGCCATCTTCTTTCATAGCCAAAACCAGAGGACCATCATGCCACTCAAACAGTTTGGAATACTCTACTTCATTCTGCAAAAATAAAGGACCACCAATTAGACACCACCAACCGGAGCACAAAGTGTCTTCTTTAAAGAGATGGCTGTTCATGTATGGGACTTACTTTGTCTTTAGACCTTTGTCTGACAGGACGTAATCCACCCAGAAAATCAGATGTCTCCATGTGTTGGTGGCAGTTGACAGAGTATAACACCTGGTTTGCCATAGCAGCAAATAACTGGCAGATAGTCGTTTTGCCACACCTATATAATTATAAGACAACACTAAGGACCTTTTTCATCAATCTAAAGAGGTGCAATTCTGGAACGAAATAACTACACCAAAAAGACTGAAAAGAAAATTATGTTCATTTTCACTGACTGAAATTAGCCTTTAACCCCTTTAAAGCAAGAATTCTTCAATGCACTGCTTCAGTACATTGTAGAACTCTAGAATTTAAAAGCCCCATATCAATGAGATTTTCTATAGAACCCACATGGTACAGTTGACTTGTTCCAGAACTGCACCTCTATCTTGATGATCAGCCTTAACTGCTTCTACTGAAGTATTTTCAATGTCAAAATTAAATCATATACACAAGCTATTAGGTAGCTTTGTCCTGTCTTAATGTAATCAATATGAATATTACTAAGGTGCTTCTTCCTCAATTTGCACATAAGCACAGCTTGGTTCTAAACATGAAAACTTTAATCAGCTCACAAAATAAAAAGCAGCACATACCCTGTATCGCCCACCAGAAGGATTGGCTCCCCAAACTCTAAGGCACGTCCCACAAGCACAGCCAGTCTTCTCATCCCTTGAGTCCACACAACATGAGAAAATTTACTATCTACTAGATTGTCACTGGCAGTAAAGGCTCCTGTACATGAACAAAACAAGATGTAATTTGGAGAGATGTCCCATCACTTGTGCGCATATAAACCATTACTGTGGTCTTTGTTTTACTATGACAAAAACATAGGGCTGTTCTTGCCAAGTGAAACAAAGATTCCCACGTATTACAGTTTCAAAAAATGGAGGAGCTGATCTTATATTCTCTGGAGAACTGTATCCAGTGTTTCACCTATCCCACAGAATGCAACAGAATAAGATCTGAACACTGTACAATATATGCTTTAAGAATGGTTTACGTCTCCTTTAAGTTCTAAAAGACTTTCTAAATAGAGTTCTCACCTAACTGCTTTTGCACACTTTCCTGGGAGAAAACAGTCTGCAGATTCACTTCCTTCTTGAAGCATTTTTTTAGGACCTTAAGGATAACATCCACCTCTTCCTGTTTCCTTACTCTACCTGCCAGGAGCATGAAACCTAGAGAAAGAAAGGACGGTAAAATCTCAAATTACTTTCTACACTTCAATACAGTGCTGTATTGAAAAAAATGTAAGAGGTATCATTCTGAAGCAAACCACCGGTACCATAGGGGAAATTTAGGATTTCAAACAATACTAATGTTTTAAGTGTGGGCTTTTAACCTGTTGAGTTTGCTGGAGACCTTTTTATCAAATAAGGGTTTAAAAGTCCCACGTAAATCAAAGGGAATGTTCATTCTCGCAGAACAAAATGAAAAAAAGCACACCATCGCTAAAAAAAAAAAAAAATACCTTTAAGACTGCAGCCTCATAAAATCATTGCTTTATTAATACACATATAGTTAGAAAATAGAAAACCACTTTGTGTGTGACCAGAACAGTGCAATCATCTGAGAGAGACTGTCAATGGGTGCAAGCTTCCTGTCCGCAGCGATGATTAGCGCATTTCATGGCAGCTGCACTTCTTTACGAAACGAGTTGATCATCTCTGGCAGCTGTGGACAGGATGCTTGCACCCATGGACAATGTCTCTATCAGATGATTGCACTGTTCCAGTGCTTTTCTTTATTATTAACTATATGCAATGAATTTATGATTTATATAATGATGGTGCACTTTCTTTTGTTTTGTTCTGTGGTAATGACAAAAGCTTTTGGGGAAGTTTAAAGCAGCGCACACGTATCCTAATATTTTGACTAGCAGGCCATATTTTTAGAGATACAACGCTGGTGTTTTTCTTCATTGATCGGTTTACATTCCTTGCAAAAAGTCATATTGTGTTGTTTGAGCTGTATTTTCTTGTTTTTTACTAAAGAATTTTCATTCTCACCTATGGTACAGTTGGCTTACTCCAAAATGTAACCTCTTCAGTTTAATGAAGATGGGCCAAAAGCTCATACCATCATTTGCCAAATGCTGAAGCCAGTCATAGTCTCTGTCTCTTTGCTCAGATAACCTGTACCTCTCAGCCCAACGAAAGAGATCACGCAGGGTTATAAAGCCATGCTTTCCAGCAAACACAGAGGACCCTCTTCTGTAGGACTAGAAAAGAGAAATGAGGCTCAAAATATTTTAAACGTATCAACTGCTTTAGTACCCTTACACCCCAATGTCCCTATGTCAAGGGCCAGATTTCCATTTAGGTAAAGTAGGCAACTGCCTAGATTTGCTAAATGTTGAGTGGTGGGTCAGCTGACCTGGCCACACTCAGATTTAACTGTGAGTGTGGCCAGTGTCATCACAAAGTTCCTGCACTATATATGAATGTATATATAGATATTTCACACTAATTTTGCTGTGGTGTTGCACAGAGTTGGAAAACCCTCTAGTATTCAAGGTGTTAAAAGATTCCCCTTGATTGAGTGGGGCTTTTAATAGGCTCCATGTTGACGCATTACTCCAGTTCTTGTTAATCTATCACTCTCAGTGCATATAATTCAAACAGTTATTACTAGTTATAGGTCAATGTAATCTCTCCATACAACAAAAGTGCCCTCAAGTCACCTGCAGTTCTAACATGACTGCAACCAGCTTGCTGCAGTAGGAGGGAGGAAGGCAGCAGCGCTTGTGCAGAATAGTTTCCAGTTCAACACTCGGTAACTCATCATAATGCAGTTCCACAAATCTGTTCCGGAAGGCCCTAGACAATACCTGTGAAAGACAGATTGGACAAGAGGAAAAACAATTTTCTACTTGCTATGTATGCACATTATATAAATTACCATAATTTAAATGTTGTATAGACAAACCTGTGGTTTAAAAATAAATAAATTACAAACCTTTCTGCCACCGTATAGTCCTGGGGGATTCTGGGTAGCAAAAAGCATGAACCTGGGATGTGCTTTCACCACTTCCTGTGTTTCTGTGATGAAAAGTTCCCTGTTATCATCCAGCAATCTGTTGAGTGCCTCCAGTACATCTGTTGGGGCCAAATTCAACTCGTCCAGTATGATCCAATAACCTTTCCTCATTGCATCAATTAGAACACCTAGAATACATAAATAAATGATGAACAAACAACTCTTATCATTGCTTGTTAATGAATATTTATATAAACAATATTTTAATGAGAATTAAAAGCTGTATATGTTGTGCTAGCCAACAGCTGGGTAATATAAGAGTTTTTAAGAAATATTTGTTGATGGTCCAAGGTTGTTGTAGAAGCCACAGTGCAAGAGGGACATGGAGTACATTAATGTCCCAACTGAAGCCTAGTCTGGCATTAGGAACAGTGTGCAAAATGGGACCCCTGAATCCTTAAGGCTTGGATTTCCCCATGAGTCCCTTGGGATCTGACACGTTCAGAGAAAGGCTCCCAAAATAAAACAAAAGTAGTTGTAAAGTATGCAAAAGTACTCAAATAACCAAAAAATTTACTTATCTGACTGCAGGGGGTTAGACTGGTTAGGTAGAGAGGAGAGATCAGCCTCTGCTTAGCCTGTGCAATGAGAAAAAAATGACTACCAAAACCACCACCTCAGATTCTGAAAGCCCAGGAAAAGGGAGAGTCTGGGACATGCAGTTTCTCATTGCCCTTGCCCAGCAAGTGGTTGCTCTCCAGGCATAAAATAATAAAACAAACACACAAAATGTTTCTTTTTGATGCTCTGAACACTGACCCCATGAGGCTGTGTGATAGGGCAGGTCCAACAATTAATATATAAGTAAATATTTATTAAAATTTATGTTGTCACATTTAGCCTTCTGAGCATGACAAGGTACTCCCCACTGCTGAGACGTGTTTTCTTCAAATGTTATTGCAGCTCAAACTTTTTTTTAGGTGAAATATCTCAATGGCCTGAAATTGTACAATGGAGTTCTGTTGCTACACCATCCTATGGAGGTTTATGGTCAATTGACCAGAGCGGTCCATAGAATGGTGTAGCAACAGCACAACTGTACAATTTCATGTCATTAAGATATTTCACCTAAAAATATAATTTGAGCTGCAACTACTTTTGAAGAAAACACCTCTCAGCAGAGGGGGGGTACCCTTGTTTTACTCCGGAAGATAAACCCCAACAATAATGTATTATATTTTACATATTAAATGTTACTATTCCTTAAAGAACCAGGTAATGGCATTGAGCCACTATCAATAAAGAAGACAGACTAGAGATGTCATTGAGAGCCACTTTACCTTCCTTAAACACAAGCTTTCCGGAAACATCTGAGGTGTAACAGCCAATGTATTCTTGAATATCAGTGTGCTCATGGTTATTTATTCTGACACACTGATTGCCGCTAGCACAAGCCAGCCATCGGATTAAGCTGGTCTTTCCCACAGAGGTTTCTCCCTGGATCAGAACTGGGTGGGTCCTAGGAAATATTAAATATGTGCATTTTATAGCCAGCATGGGCAGCCTGAGCCCTTCCAGTAGTTCAGTATTACAGCTTCCAAGCAACCCATAGTACATAACAGCTGGAGGGCCAGATGTCAACAACTCCTGCTTTATTGACTTTTAAAGTACAACAGTTATAGCCTCTAACTTTTAAAGTACAACAGTTATAGCCTCTATAGGCTATCTGTATACGTAACTTATCTACTCTCCTAACCCACACCTAGATAAATCTTATGTGTGAATTAGCTTTGTTGAAAAGCAACAGTAATGGACATTGGCTAAATTATCAACACTGCCTTCTCCATGTCCAAACAGAAGCAATAATTCACACAATCCACAAAATATATATAACTAAATAAAAACTAAAACTTAAAGCTAGTACCAGAAAAAGCACAAAGCAGCCTGGAAATCCATCCACAAGATCACTTCTTAAGGGACATTAAATTTGCAGTGCCTGATAGAAGGAAAAAACATTTTTCTATTGGGGTAAGTGACCCACCAACAGGAAGCAGGCACTAACAGTTAACTCCTCCTAGGTCTCTTTCTGGAAACCTATTTTCCCTTTATTTTTATTCTATATTCATCTAGATATTTGATGATCCCCTGGTCCTTGTGTCCTCAGTGGACCTGAGAAAAGTATGTTAAATACATACAGCATTGTAGAGCGTATCCATGGCAGCACAAACTTCAAATGTACAGTCAGTCAAAATTTCTACAAAGCCTATAAATTCAGACTGTCATCTTCCTGCTGCCCTTTAGGTTAACCATCCATTATTAAAAGCTAACTGTACAGGTGGGATTTAGGAATAAAGGCCCATATTTTATAAAAAAAAAAACTGGAGATATTCTGAGTAAACCAACTGCTCTTCTTAAAGGTATCATAATGTTTCAAAATAAAAGCAGCTCCAATTAATCTTCATAGTATTTGGGCCATGGGGAGTGTTATTTCAATACGGTCAGAGTTGTAGTTCAGGAGTAATTGAATGATAAATTATCCCCCTCCCTCCCCCCTTTACCTAGTGTAAGCTGCCTCTCCCCTCAGATGTGGAATCTGGTCTCTTGACCGGACAGGTCGCAGCAACGGACAATCTTCTTACTGTGAATATAAGGAAAACCCTGGCCCCACTGACAGGTTTTTCCCTTATGGTAAATGAAGATTGTCCCTCTCTGCAAGCCATATGGGCAGTTTTGCAGTGTTACATCAGTAAAATGGGCGGGAGGGTATACTTTATCATTCAATTACTCTTGAACTACAACTCTGTCAGTATTGAAATAAAACTCTCCAAGGCCCAAATAGTATGAATATTAATTGAAGCCGCTTTTATTTTGAAACATTACTATCCCTTAAACACAAAAGTATTTATTGCAATTGTCCTAGGAGGCCCTATATGTTTAAAAGCTGTGAATTATGTATCATGATTAACACAGGGGTATGTAATGCATTGCTCCCCCTCTGGCACTCAAATGGCTAACAATTCTGAAGCAGGCCCATGTTCCACTGAAGACCAGTGAAGATTATCCTCTCTCACCTTTTACCGAATATGGTCCATAATACACTGGTGACTATTAGTGTGTAGTTTTCTAGATTTTGTGCTATAGTGTAGTGGAGAATACATCATATGTAGATACTTAATGAGAGAATAACATTTGTGATTTGCCACAGCCAGGGCTATTTTGCTGGAAAATCAGAGCCAGTCCCATACACTGTATTCTTATTTTTGGAGAAAAGTACCATGTAGGATAATTAATAATTTAAAAAATGCCACCATCACTTGACAAACCAATGCATCAGTTTAATGTAAGGGTGAAAAACCTGAAGGGCTTTCATCTGTTTCTAGACAAAAACTCCCATCATCTACAGTCAGCCATTGGCTGAGGAGAGTTGTAGTCCCAAAAACAGTGAGCAAACAATGGTATTCAATGTTTTAAAGTAGGGTGGGGCCATAGCACTGGTGGCCCACTCATTTTCCACTGCTTATGAATACACAAACTTGACATACCCTGCAGAGACCACTCTAACCAGGTCCCTGAGATTCAGGTTCACTGAGGATGTGAGGATGTAGGTCTCATCTATAGCAGGGTCTTTATCTCCCACTGGAATCCAGTAGCCTTCTATTTGGACAAAGCGGCCGCCATGGGGCTCTGGAAGAGGCTGAAATACAAATATCACAGGCACAAGTCACAGGACAAGACCACAAGACTATCAAGTTTATACACAATGGACCTTATGTTGTAATGAAAAATGGAGTTATTCTAGGTCAAACCAACAGCACCATAGGATACAAATGATATACATTTAAATTGGTCTGTAAATCCATTGAATACTAGATGTCTTCACACAAGACTTCTTATGGAATAAAAGAATTAAAATCCCCATTTAAATCAATGCAAATTTTGGGAATTTTTATGTGTCCTCTATGGTGTAGTCACTATGCCTTAGAATAGCTCCAATTTTCTTTTGAACACAAGGCCCAGTATCAAATTATTTCCCCATGATGCACAGCCAGCTTCAACACAGTGACAATTATGTATAAAGGTAGTGCAGTACAATTCTGGGGCAAACAAAATGCACCACACAGGATATAACACATTATCCAGACCGTGAACAGTTTAAATGGGGCTTTTCAACCACTTCAATCCTAAAGGGTTCCAGTATATTGCAAAGCAATACACTGGAGACCGCTCAAGCAATCAATGGGTTTACAACTCCACTTAAATCAAGTGGAATTTTTATTTGTCCCCTATGGTGAAGGTGTTCTGAACCACAAAAACAACTCCGCACACAAGATCCAGCGAGCCTGGCATACAAAGCAAAATGGGCACAATTCTGGGGCACATCAACTTCAACATGGGGGACAAATAAAAATTCCAACAGATTTAAATGGGGCTTTTAACTCCTTGAATGTGAGAAGTCTAATGCACTGGAGACTTCTGTAGGACTCAAAAGGTCAACATTTTTATTTATTTATTTTAACCCTTTGAGTGTCAGAGGGGTACAGAATGTACTGCAAAGCAATGCATTCCGTATCACTCTGGCACTCAAAGGGTTAAATCAATGAGAATTTTTTTTTTTTTTTTTTCAATCTTTCATTTATTCTCTATGGTGCAGCAGGCTTACCCCAGAACTGCATGACTGAGAAAACTCAGTACCACATAAACAAGAAACTTATTTCATGTTAGCTCTTAATAATAGAGAAATATATAAACAGCTGAACCTTTCCACGAGGCAGATACCCGGAATACTGTGTAATAGAATGGTACATACCTGTTTCAGTAGGCTTTTAATGTTGCCTTGCACAATATATCGACATATCAATGCCTGCACAATGGAGTGGGAAGCTCTGTCTAGCTGGGTCAAGAAGCCAAGACAGAAGCCCTGAAATGGAAAGGTAGACAATGCTTCATGAACAAGATTATCTCCACTGCGTCCTGCTCTAAACAAAATGAAACGAGCAACTGTATACAACAATTACATGTACATAAATAATACATCATAGTTAAAAAAAAAAAAAAAAAAATTTAAGAACAGTTTATTTTAATTAAGGTCAGCATTACCTATAAACATTATTTCAATCAATAGTAACAGACAAAGATTCATACATAAAGAACTTCAGAAAGATATGTATGGCTATGAGTAGGTAATCTGGGGCCTGTGAATAGTCAGAGGGGTTGCTTCATCCCCATCAGGAAGAGACCCGAAGCTCGTCACCAGCAAACCCCCCCTCAGCAGGTTAACTGGGTGGACGTAGCCTATTTGCAACAGTTGTGAAGTACAGTCAAGATAGTGAAGACAAAAGAAAGAAAATTATAAATAAGCAAGACGAAAGAGTAGAATAAAAGGGATAGAGAGAGAAAGGGAAAATAGGGCAGACTGAGGACAAGAAAAGGGGGGGGGACAAGTGTTGACGATGGGGAAGTCTTGATGACTGGGTGGGCACACCAATAGACCAGGGAAGGGTCTGGGAACCCCCCTGTCCGGTTGGGGCAGTGGAAAGCTGTTACCCCAGAAATTACTGTATACTGGGAATATGTTGCCATATAAGCAGGGTCATATCTCGGGAGAAAGAATCCTTAGTATTGGGCAGGTGGCAGGCCAACGATTGTAAGCCAAGCACCAAATTCTTCAGAAAACTGGGAGGTGAAAAGTAGTGGAGATGCTCCATGTCTATGACTATTCTGATAGCTTGCTTCCAGTTTGACATGCCAGGTGCAATTGCTGAGCCCCACAGCCTCTGGATACAAGCTCTAGCCATTGTAACCAGGAGTAGCCAATATTTAAGAGGGCCGATGAAGTCAGGAGATGGTCCACCAGTATAATGAGGAGGAGGAATGTTTGAGCAGTGAAGGGGAAGGAGAGTCCAAACACCTCGGGGAGAAGGTCTTGTATCTTGGGCCATATTTTGTGCATATTGTTATCAGAAACCCAAAAGGTTATTCATTCTAAATGTTGCCAACTACTGGAGGTCTGTGAATGTGGTCTGAATGTATCTCCCAGGAATGTTGATGAGGGTTGGGGTTTTGGGAGACTGGTGACCAATGAGGAAGTAGAGCTTGGACAAGGGTAAACGAGGAGGATCCGGGAGAGTTATATTTCAAAAGTCATGAGCATCTATGCATGTAACCTTGAGGGTAAAGAGGGGAAAGGAGATGATGGATCTGGTAATATCTCCAGGCCTCGGAAGATGGTAAATTGTAGTGATTCTTGAGTTCCTGAAAGGAAGGAGATGGCGTCTAGAAACTAGTCGACATCAGGAGAGCCAGTTTTCAAAAGCAGTCCTCTGGGTACAGGGGGTGGGGGCTAGTCCGGGTGACCAATTATGGAGTACAGTGGTGAGGAAGAGACGGGGTAAATTATAAACAGACTGACATTTTTGCCGGACAGAGAGAAGGTGCCCCAAAATTGGCTGAGAGCAGACGTTACGCTGGATATTCATTAGACATGCCCAAAAGGATTGTGAAAAGCAAAGTGTGGGTAAAGAGGAGAGAATTAATTGAACCCAGTAAGATTTGGCGGAGGCATGACACAGGTCCAGGAGGAGTTGCAGCGATGTGGAGTAGTAGTACAAAGTTATGTCAGGTATTCCCAGGCCTCCCTGATCTGGAGGTTGTATCAGTATAGAATGGCTAGTTCTGTGACTCTTGTGGCTCCACACAAAAGTAGCTATCAAAGACTGTAATGATCTTATGCATCTGACAGGTACCTGGATAGGTAGAGATCTCAGGAGATTAAGGATCTTTAGGAGCATAACTAAAGTACTCAGATTAACCGAACCGGTCCAGAATATAAACAGGGAATCCCACCTGGAGAGTTCACTCCAGATGTTAAGATTCCAATTTGGGATAGTTGAATTCTTCCTCTTCTAGAGGGGTAAGGTAAACACCTAAGCAACAAACAGAAAAGTATCTCCAGTGGAAGGGAAACTAAGCCTCCAAGAACCGCTTTGCGGTGTCCAGAACATTGATGGACAGGATCTTGGATTTTGAAAGGTTGATCCTCAGATTTGAAACTGTACCATATTCGAATAGGAGCGATATTAGGGGAGGTAGAGAATGTGAGGGAGAGGACAGAAACAATAAGACATCATCTGCGAAGCATGAGAGTTTCCATTCCTAAGAGCTTCAGATGATACCAGAGATTGAGGTAGATTGTCTAATCTTAGCAAGCAACAGCTCTAGGGTTAATACAAAAAGAAAAGAAGATGAGGGGTATCCCTGTGCATGCTGTTTCAAATGTAGAAAAGCCCCAGAAAAACTCCATTTGCAAACACCCATGCTGAGAGAGAGTTTTACAGTGAGAGAATCCCTGAAATAAAGCATGGGCCAAGGCCAATCCAGCAGAATACAGAGGACAAACGGACCAGCTGACGCTGTCAAAAGATCTTTTTCTAATTGATGTCAAGACAGTACAGTAGTCTGCCTTATGCTAGAAAAAAGGATGCATATTAAAAAGCTAAACAATGAACTCATTTTCTGTTTTGTTTTGTTTTTTAATAGACCACCGAGCATTCTCCCAGCTGCCATACAAACACCTCCAATCCTAAGTAAACATGATTCTAAACATGAGGTGCAGAGCTTCATGGTCAAGTTCACACTCAATAAATTCTCCCTCCTTCTCATGTTTCTTCTTCCCAATAAAATGGAATGTTATTCTCACAATCACCTCCTGAATGGTTATCTATAGACTCAGTCGTATTCTCTAATAATCTACATTGTGCTGATTTTGTTAATGAGTAGACTCTTAGTGGTACTTGACAACTGTTGAGAAACAGTTGTGCATTTTTTTTTAATCATTATTTATTTTAAAGAGGAGCAAGTTTTCCTCTGCTTTTTAGCTTTAGCTCAATTAGTTTTAGGAAGAATTTTGACAGATTTCCAATGAAAAGAAGTCTCCAGCATCTACCCCAAACTCAACAACAGAAAGAGTGAGAGAGATCAATCATACCTCAGATCTTGATCATCTATATCAGTGGTTCTCAACTTGTGCATCAAGGGCCCAGTAACGATCCAGGACTTGAGGGTGTATTTTCTTGAGCACAAATAAGAGAATCAGAATGACAGCATCTGATTAACTCACCTGTGCTGAAGCAGGGAAATCCACAAGTCCTGGAATGTTACCAGGCCCTGAGGGCGCAAGTTGAGAACCAATGATCATGTGTATACCTGAAAGACAGACAAAATGTTTTGTCTTGCTTTTTATTTTTTATTATATTTTTTGACTAAATAAATAAAAATATTACTGGTTGTTAGTGGTCCTTAAACAGAGAAGCAGATCACATCCTTTTGTTATTTTACCTCATACAATGAACGCTGTATGTTGTTACATGGGTTGGCAGCGGCATATCTCAAAGCTCTGCATAGTGTACGCAAGCTGTAGTGAGGTCTGTGACCTGTGCCATCCACTAGCTCCGCATTAGACTTTTTGCGCAAGTTCAAGTAAAAGCTGTAAGAGGAGAAAGGATTACAAAATAAAACACATTCTATAAATACTCCAGCACCTCCATATTTTCAGTTTCCTGGATGAATTCAGAAACAGACATTGGACCAAGTGAATAAAGCCGTGATCCTCAATCTATCTTTGTTCATGGAATACCTAAAATGCTACTGGAATTTTCAGTGCACCTAGTATTTTATATCTAATGTATCAAGGGATCAATACATAAATGTATAGTTATTCTTAGGCCTCAGTCAGAACAAAGCATACCGTGCATAGTAATTAACGTAAATTTACGTTAAAAACAACAAATGTTTTTACTTAAGATTTCAAAGTAGGCGTCCACAACACACCAACATACCACTGCACACTAGCTAAGTACCAAGAGAATAAAGACAAAAGTGGACCAATTCTAGTTGAACCCACACGCATCATGGGAAACAAATTCCCCAAATTCCCATCGACTAAATAGGGTTTTTAACCCCTTAAGAACCGCCCTCTCCAGGGGTAGGATGTGCTGGAGGACCAAAGTTTTTTGGTTTTTTTTCCCCGGCCTTCCGGGTGATCAAAGCACACCTTGTAGGCACACTGTGATCACAAGATTTCTTAAGGGATTAAACTCTTGAATGTTAGAGAGCGCTCCAATGCATTGCATATCATTCAAGAGGTTAAAAGGAAATTTATTTGCTCAGTATGGTCTTGTTGAGTTACCTCGGGATTGTGCCACCTTTTTTTTTTTTTTTTTTTATACTCCTAGTTCTGAGATCATCTTGATTGTTTACAACCAAGTACATCTATTGTGCTTTGGTTCATAATATTTGCGTTCATTATTTCAGCAAAGAGAAACACACCATATAAGACTATATTGTACCCGGATATCTTGCAAACTTTTAATTATACATACATTTTTTCTTTTCAAATAAAAAAATGTAACTAATAAAAATAACTGAGGACAAAGTCCCCAACAACCTTTCTCCTGAGGCAGGATCATATTAATAACCTGCAATGGAAAGGATCTCTGGGGGTTATATAGGTAAGGGAAGCAGATGCCAAGGGTTTTGTTAGTGCTCAGCCTCCTAGTGGTGGGAGAGACCTATAACCTCACAGCCTCTGTAACCCCAACTGAGAATTAAATAAATAATGTTTCACATTGATTTAAATGAGCCCTTTAGCCCCTTGAATGCTAGAGAGGTTTTCAACTCCCTGCAGTCATTGCTCTAAATACATGTTAAGTGCAATGATAACTGAGTCAAACATGATAAAACCATAAGCATATACTTGTCTTGAGGTTTAAACCTTTTAATTTCAGTTTATATTATGTTTTTAATATGCTTTATAACAAATTAGTTTAAAAGCCCATGTACACAGGCCAAGGTCTGGATACTGTTAAACCTTTGACTGCCAGAGGGGTATGCAACGCATTGCTTTGCAATGCTTTGCGTACCCCTCTGGCACTCAAAGGATTAAGCGCCGCGTCATGCACAGTAGAGACTGCCCGAACACATGGGATTTCCCCACCTGTGCTCAGATGAACTAATCAGAATGAACGATCTACCAGTTACACATACATGCCCAAGAAGGGAAATCCCTAAAACCTGAACTGCTAGAGATACTGTAATCGAGAAACAAGAATGAGAAACTCTGGCCTATAGCATCTGTAGACATTCAGCCAGTAATCCACCAGCAGAAGGTTATAGTAAGTCTGACATGAGAGACTAAGCTGAGAAATCATACAAGTACAAAAAACACAGACAGATCCTCAGTTTATAGTTAACTAGCAGTGTGGGACGGTGTTACCTGTCTTTTTTTCTAATTCAGTTCTGTTAAGTGAAATGTTTTTTTAATAGAAGTGTGTTATGAAAGGTCTATTAAGCAGACTTTGTAGGACGTTCCAATTAAGTATTTATTTTGAAATAGCGCGATTTTGGCTCTGCTGAAGAGCCTCTGTCCAGTCAAATGACCAGATTCTGCAGCTGTCAGCTAGAGGGCTGGCTTCTCTTAAACAGCCAGGAAGAGGTAACTTTAGCAAGGTATCTCTCTCAAACCATAAAGGTTTGAAAGATAAGACTTACATCGTTGTTAATATTTTTTTTAATGCCTACAATATGAAACAAACATAAAATTAACCATTACTATCCCTTTATGGTATAAATGAAGTGGCCAATCAAAAATCCTTGTGTATAGAGTAGATGGTGACAGCAGCATTTACACACACAGTCTCCTGTAGACAGCGCATGGCAGACTCCACCACATTGCAAAGATGAAAAGAAGAAAGAGTAAAAAGTGTGAGAAACTATAAGGCTATAGAAGCACCAGTGCTGTGAATAGTTGAAAGGGTAATCACAAACTGGTATGGGTCAATCCGTCATTCAAAAGCATATGCGTTGAATAATGTCACGGGTGCATAATGGGTAAGAGGCATAAAGTCACCACAAATGTATGAGGAAAAGCAAATATAGCAGCATGGCGAGATAGAATTAACTCATTACATAAGCGATAGCAAACCATAAAATCAGTAACATTATGTTGTACCAATACAATTTACCTTAAAAAGTGGCACGTCTGTGTCTTGTGAACCCATGTGTCCTGTTGTCATCCACAGGTGTGGTGATCTGCATTGGTCCCTTATGTTGCTGTCAGTGTCTATGTTTGGAAATTATGAGAGACTAAACCCTTTCAGTGCCTGAAGGAAATGCAAGGCATTAGTGTGCAATGCTTTTGCATTTCCCTCTGGCAGTCAAAGGGTTATACAGTACATCAGCCAGACCAGCAAATTCTGACATGTAGGATTATTGGGTCGTAATTCTGTGGTAGCACAAGATTATTTGTATGTCAAGTGACAACTCTAGAAGGCAGGCCTCTGCTCTACTGACAATGGATGTTTAGGGTACAGAGCAACAGTGGGTAAGGTTCAGAGAATCATTGTAGAATTTATTTTTAGTGGCAATTAAGGAGTTAATCTAAAAAGAACAGCCTAATCCGGGGAGAAGGTGGCCTTTAAGGACTATGGCACTTTTTTTTTACATTGCAATGAATTCTGGAATGGCAGAGTGGCATGCAGGAACTGGCAGGTCAAACTGTCAAGGTAAGCGGGGGTAGGTGTCGGGGATTGATAGTACGTGTTCATGTCCCAATGACCTATGCACTGCAGAAGTTATATTTTAATTGTCCCATTGGCTAACCAGTGCAACAGATTCTGCTCTGCACTTGGTGGAATGTTATGCTTATATGGCAGTTAAAGGGATAGTAATACTTTAATATTCCTAATCCCCATAGTGTAGCTATTTAAAAAAATAATTCAATTGCTCCCAGGCTCATCTCTCAAACCTTTATGGTTTGAGAGAAAACCGTAAACAAAGTTCCCCCCTCCCTCTTCCTTTAAGACAGCGTTGTACTGACTGCAGGGATATCTGGTCTGATTTTCATCAGGCGGCTCTGCAGCTGAGCTGAGATCGCATTAGTGAAAAAAAATTATTTCACTGAACGGTCTTCTATATGTGCTTGTTTTTCAAGCACACGTAGAAGACCGTTTCAGTGAAATAATTTTTTTTTTTACCAACACAATCTCTGCTCTGCTGCAGAGCCGCCTGATGAAAATCAGCGTTGTACTGACTTCAGGGAAGAGGGAAGGGGGGGGGAAACTTTGCCTTCAGTTATCTCTCAAACCATAAACGTTTGAGAGATGAGCCTGGGAGCAATTGAATTATTTTTTAAATAGCTACACTATGGGGATTAGTAATATTAAAGTATTACTATCCCTTTAAGTCTGGGCTATTCCTGTTGAAACATTCTTCCTGGTTTTCCTAATTACTGGAAGCTTCAAGAGAGACCCTAAGTCAGTCTTTTACCCGATGATTCCTTGGACGACAGTTTTGTTCACATTGAGACCCCTCAGGTAGTCCATGATAAGAATTTGTAAGTCATTCTCATTTTCCAGTTCTTCCACATAAAGCTCTGTAAACCTGGATAGGAGAGAAACAAAAACGTAAGGTGAGAGATGGCTTAGTATTCACCAAGTCTGTCTTCCTGAATGACATACCATGCTGGTTCAGGATTTTACAATGCAAGATCTTAACTGTATTTACATTACCTAACCTACTTAGGGCCATATGTACAAATTAAAGTGACATCAATGTCTCTACTAAAGTTTATCTCCGAGTCTTTAGACTTATTTATTTATTATTTTTTTTTTTTATAACACTTAGCGCTAGGTTTAATGACTTACAGTTCTGTAGTTCAAAAGATATTCAAAGTAAAAGGATCCCACTCTTGCCGCCTCCCCTTAGAGTTGCAATGCGGTCGTGGGACCAGACTGAATCTTCACACAGAAGTAGAAGGAAAACCTTACACCACTTGATGAAGGAGGACATGATTTTCCTTTGCTTACTGAAGATCGTCTCTTGCCCTGCTCCATCTGGACCGTGCTTAGATGCAGTGTGCCGTGGCCAGAAGGGGCAGGAGGCAGATCATTTTACCTTGAAAAGCTGTTGAACAGATCTGTAAATCATTGAAGATAGCGCCAAATGTTATAAAAAGCCTAAAGCCGACTCAGAGATAAACTTTAATAGAGACATTACTATCACTTTAAAAGGAGCAATACTGGGAGAAGCAAAGTGCACCGCTGGAAAGAAATAAAATTCCCATTGAATTAAATGGGGCTTTTAAATGTTAGGCAGGACTCAAAGGCATTCTTTGCAAAGCTTAGGAGGCTTTTAGTATTCAGGGGTAAAAGGTCCCCTTTAAAACGATGGGAACTTTAGGAAGTTTTATTTATTGGTTCTAGAACCAGCATCTCCTCTTTCTACTACACCTTCCATTCTCTAAGTTCAACCCTTTTTAGTGCCAGAGGGTTATCCAATGCACTGCCAATAACTGGCTGGATACGACTTTGGTACTCAGAGGGTTAACCCTTTGATTGCCAGAGGTGTATGAAACGCATTGCTTTGCAAAACATTTCCTACCCCTCTGGCACTCAAAGGGTTAAAGTATGACATTCCTTCTGCGCACTCTCGCTACCTGGAAGAAGCTTCCTGTCTATTGTTCAATTATGCAGTTTCCTTTTGCTTTTAACCTTTTGAGTGCCAAGGAGGTATCCAATGTATTGTGTTGGAATGAGTTGGATACCTCCCTGGCACTCAAAGGGTAAAGATTTGATTTCACAAACTGATCACAGAGCTTAAGGCCACTACATTTCCAAAACAGTTTTTAAATTTAAAAAAAATGAATGCATGCTCAAATTCAGCTCTGTATACAGCCTAGCATATCAGCACACGTCTTATTTATTTGCTTTGATTCATTCTAATCAAAATGTCACAGTTTCCTCTGACAATATAATAAATGTACCTATAAAACCAGTCTGAAGTTGACTCAAAGTTGATTCAGAATTTCTATGTAATGGATTTGGACACAACTTCAGACTGAGGAAATTTTGACATTTTGATTAGAATGAATCAAAGCAAATAAAAGTGTGCCGATATGCTAATCTGTATACAGAGGTGGATTTGAGCATTCATTTTTTTTTTTTTATTTGAAAACTGGTTTGGAGATGTGTGTGTGGAAATTTTGATTCAGCATTTCTATAATGGATTTGGACACACAAAATCCTCAAAACTTGCTTAAAAGGAATCCCGTACATGCTAGAGATGTCTCCAAGACATTACTGTGTAACATTTTAAAAACATCTTTACCATGCAAGGTAATGCTTTTGAGTTCTCAAACAATGTGTTGTGTACCCCTCTGGTAATCAAAGGGTTAAAGGCGTTAAAAGCCCCACTCATCTCAGAAGGAATGTGTAGTGTTCATTTCCCCTAATGGTGCATATGGTTTGACCAGAATTGCACCTCTCCACCTTGATGAATACCTCCCTAAAAGAGGTGAAAAAACACACACTAGTACAGATCCCCAAGGTAGAACATCTGCAACCTCCACAATAATTTCCTATAGAACCTTGCCACCTAGGGTTTTGTGTTCAACAGAAGTGGAGTAATTTTGTGGCAAGCCAACAGGATAATAGGGGAAGAAACAAAAATTGTTATATTGTGATACAGAGATTGGTGTACATGATATTGGTATGGTTTATTGTTAAAGCAGCAGGTACTGCTGTAAGATTAAACAAACCAGGCACATTTTGTAAACCGTTCTAATTAAGTATTTCCTTTTGGACCATGTTATTTCGGCTCTGCTGAAGAGACGTCCGGTCCCAGGACCAGGATCTCGATCTGCCAGCTAGAGCACTGACATCTGTAAAAGGGGTGGGAGGGGGGAACTTTAGAAGCTTTTAACTATAAAACTATGTAACTTTAAACAACAGGACTTACATAATTTAATTTACTTTTTTTTTTAATATGAACAACATTAAACTTTCCAAAAATGAAGTATTACTATCCCTTTAAAGCTTGATTTCAAACAATAAAATTTTGGTGAGTTTTTATTTTTAAGAGCAGTTATGCATTAAATTGCCTACATTGACAGCACCATAATATTTTTCTCACAAAAAAAGTATGTTAAATCCAGTTTATGGTACACATTACCCCTTTTAAATACAAGAGAAGTGAATGTTGCCTCAATAGTGCATTGTATATAGCTCTAACATCCATTTGATTAATGGAAAAGTACTGCTTTATGTACACGTTTGTTCTTAGTAATATTATGTATTAAATAAGAGTTCCTTACATTGCATTGGCCATTTAATTTTTTCCCATTTCTTCCTCCAACAACATGAAGCAGTATGTAAGAAGAGGTCAAGCACTCAACTGTATTTTGCAAATAATCAAAAGAACTGCGTTATCTTGCTATTTATTCTCTATTGCCTGTTTAAACCTTTAAAGACCAGAGGACTGTGCAACTCATTGCTTTACAACATGTTGCACACCCCTCTAATCGCTAAAGGGTTAACCGAACAATTGCATATAGAAAACAGGAGTATGAGACGTACACAAAAGATAGAGCTCTTGCAAATACAGATCAATCACAGATTACACAAACTGCAGACAGAAGGAACCCACATCATTGAAATTGGAAGGAAGACCAGTGATACAGCAAACACAAAAACATTCTTTGTCCCCAATATATGTTAAACAGGTTTGCTTTTGTTTTATGGTTTTGTTGTTTCAAATCACTATTTTTATGGAGAAATAAGCTTCTAAACTGTAGGATTCCAACATCAAACAAGGAGGAGGGACCGAGGCACAACAGGGGAGGAGAAGACTGACAGCCTGCGGTACAGAGCTATGCCGCGGTGAGGCCTTCAGGGACGTAATCCGGTAACACTTTAATAGATTATTTCTCCATAAAATTAGCAATTTGAATAAAGTATTAATTTTAAAGGAGGTGAGAGTTTCCCTTCTAAACAATAAAAATGCTGTATGGAAATTAATACTTACGAAATACTAAAATAAGAAAAGTCATCTAAAAGGGTTATAAGAGCAAGAAATAATTTTCAGATATACTATACAATTTAAAATGCATTTTCATGTCACACAAAGCAAACTGTTAAGTGATAAAAGAATGCAGCTGAACATGAACTAGAAAATAGGATTTTAGTGTTACCTGTTAAATCCTTTTCTCTTAGTCCATACAGGTTACTGGTAACTTTGGGTAGGCGCTCCACCCCTTTAAGTAGGCAGGAACAATTCTGAGAAGTGAGTGCAGGGGTGAAGCCTACCTGTAACCTTATTGACGCTAACAGGAAGCTGCAACTAAGTTTTGGAACAAACTACAAGTAGTCCGTGGGGAAACAGAAGACTCCTGTGAGAATGAACCCAAAAGTGGTCCCCCACGTTCTGTCACAGGAGCGCCAAGCAAGGTCCCTTGACAGAGTGGGAGACTAGTAACCTGTATGGACTAAGAGAAAAGGTTTTACCAGGTAAGAATAACTTCCTATTTTCTCTGTCGTCCAATACAGGTTACTGGTAAATTTGTCCAACCATTAAGTTCCCCAGCGTGGGAAGAAAGGCAAGGACCACGCGGCAGGCCCCCCAGTCACCAGAGCACTAATGAACCTACAGATCATAAACAGCTCAACACGAACCGCAAAGGGTCAACAGACACTGAACAGGGGTAAAACAAACCCCATGAACTGTAGCACAGCACACTGAACTAGAGCCAACAGGGCTCAAAAATGTACTGAGAGACTAATGAGATCCTAGACAGGGAAGGCTGCCTCCAGGATCTCCTCCCAAAACTGGCATCAGCCGATGCCAGCACATCCACACGATCGTGTTTAGAAAAAGGTGTACACAGACGACCAAGTGGCCACCTTGCACAACTGATCAGCTGAGACCTGGTTCTTGTAGGCCCAAGAAGCCCCAATAGACCTCGTAGAATGAGCCATGACCCTGAAGGGAACAGGCTTCTTCCGAAGTTCGTAAGCCTTACGAATCGTGGACTTGATACAAGGAGCGGTGGTAACCTTGGAAGCAGGCTTACCTGTCCTAGGACCCTCAGGAATGACAAAAAGAGTGTCAGACTGCCTCAAGGACTCGGTGTGATGCACACAGAACTTGAGACAACACACAACATCCAACAGATGAAGATCCCCCTCTTTGTTAGAAGTAGGGTTAGGACAGAAGGAAGAGGCCACAATCTCCTGATTAATGTGAAACTCAGATACCACCTTCGGGAGAAACTCTTGTGAGGTGCGAAGCACTGCCTTGACCTTGATAAAGACTAAAAAGGTGGTCTACAAGACAGGGCATGCAGCGCCGCGACTCGGCGAACAGAAACAAATCGCCAGGAGAAAGCCTATCTTCCACATCAGCATACGTAGAGGAATGGTAGCCAAAGACATGAAAGGAGAACGGTGAAGTACTCCTAAAACAGAGTTAAGGTCCCACTGAGAAGCAGGAGACTTAAACACCCGATGGGTATGAGCAAACACCTGGAAGAATACCTTGACATCAGGAATGATAGCAAGATGCCTCTTAAAGAAGACAGAGAGAGCAGAAGTCTGAACCTTAAGAGAACTCAGACTGAGACCCTTAACCACACCATCCTAGTGGAAGGAAAGAACTGTAGGAAGGTCAAAATCCTGAGACAGGTCTTTGTCAGGACACCAAGACAGAAAAGCAGACCAAACTCGATGGTATACCTTAGAGGAAACAGGATTACGGACACTAAGCATACTAGACAACACTCCAGAAGAAAATCCTTTCTTCGTCAAAATTGAGGATTCAGTCTCCATGATATCAAAGCCAGACTATGAATGTCTTCCTTCCAGAGGTAACCCTGTAGAACAAAGTCCGGACGGGGAGGGGAATCTAAGAGGTTCCGCCACCGAGAGGTCCAGAACCTCCTGTCAGGGCCAGTACGGAGCAATCAGAATGACTGGGCAGCACTCCAGTCTCATCTTCCGTAGTACCCCTTTCAACAGGGGAACAGGAGGAAAGATGTATGCCACAGGAAATGTCCACGGGATCGACAAGGTATCCACTGGCAAAGCCAGGGGACCCGCCCAGCGTGAGCAGAATGTTGGAACCTTCCTGTTGTGCCTGGTTGCCATCAGGTGGATGCAAGGAAGACCCCACTGCTGGATGATGAGGATGAACACCTCTGGATGTAGCTCCCACTCTCTGCTGTCCACTGTGTGCCGACTGAGGAAGTCTGCTAGAATGGTCTACGCCAGGAATATGAACTGCAGAAATGGCAGGGACATGCTCCTCTGCCCACGATAAAATGGCCTTGACCTCTAGCCAAGCTGCGAGACTTCTTGTGCCACCTTGCTTGTTGATGTAGGCTACCGCTGTGGCATTGTCCGACTGTACCCTGACTGGGCAATCCTCCAGTTGCCGTGTCCAGAGATGTAGAGCATGAAATATCACCCGAAGCCCCAAGACATTGATTGGAAGGAGAGATTCCTCCTTAGACCACTGGCCCTGAACACTCAAGTGCCCCAGCACAGCTTCCCATCCGGAGAGGCTGGTATCCGTCATCTCTGCGGTCCAGAAGGGCAACAGGAAGGGTCTGCCGTTCAGGAGATTGCACAAATTGAGCCATGGAAATGAACTTCCCCACCAAGGATGACAACTTCTTGGCTGGAACTGGATCCAGTGACAAGTTAGCCTGGACCTTCAGTGATATCTGATGAGCCACTTCAACCATGAGAAACATCATCCCCCTCTGAGTGTTGAAGAGGAGGCCCAGAAAGACCATCCTCTGGGAAGGAACAAAGTCTGACTTGTCCAAATTGATGATCCACCCTTGATGGGAGAGAGCATGAATGCAGTTCTGCACCTGCTGGTGATGGAGTTCCAGAGACGAGGCCTTCAGATGGAGGTCGTCCATGTACGGAGCCACCCTGATGCCGTTCCGATGTAGGAAGGAGGAGATTGATGCTCCTAGGACTCTGTAGTAGACTTGAGGAGCCGTGGTTAAGCCACAGGGGAGGGCAGAGAACTGGAAATGCCCTCAGTCACAGGCAAACTGGAGATACTTCCGACTCTCTGGATGAATGGTGATGTGCAGATAGGAATCTTGAAGATCCGGAGAGGCCAGAAATTCCCCAGGAGACATGGCTGCTGTCACTGTGCGCAGAGACTCCTGGCGGTATTGGGACCTAACCACAAAGGAGTTGAGATACTTCAGATCCAAAATGGGATGACAGCCCCCATCCTTCTTGGGAACCATAAAGAGGTTGGAGTAGAATCCCAAACCCTTCTCCTGAGGGGGAACTGGCTCCAGGACCATCTTGTTTAGAAGGGCCTGTATAGCTTCCTCGAAAAGGCGTCTGTTTCTCATTCTCCCTTGGGAGCAGAAATAAAGGCCCTTGGAAGAGGAAGAGAGGTGAAGGGAATCCTGTATCCTGAGGCCACCACTTGTAAAACCCATGGGTCTGCCACAGAGGCCTGCCAAGCTGAAAGGTAGTCGCGCAGGCAGCCACCTACCTGCGGGTGGGGACCAGAGTTCGGTGAGTTATGCAGAAGGTGGTTTGAAAGCCTTGGGTGTCATGGAGGACTTGGATCACAATTGCCGCGTAGGCTTGGATGAGGAGCGTGGAGCCTGAGGGACCGTCAGGGTCGCCTGGTACGTGTCTGCCTGAAAGGGACTAAAAAGCAGATTCCTTTTGACAGGCGCCTTCTTCCTCAGCACCACTGGCAGGTGAGTATTCTTCCCTCCAGTGGCCTTGTTGAGATCCTTGAGCTCAGGCCCAAACAGGGAGGATCCCTGAAAAGGCAAAGACAGGAGAGCCTTCTTGGAGGCAGTGTCAGCAGACCAGATCTTGAGCCAAAGAGCCCTTCAGGCTACCACAGACATGGCAGAAGCCCTGGCTACCATACGCACAGCGTCAAACAGGGCAGGAAAGACATAATGCTGAGCCTCAGCAATGTTAGCGAGAAGTCGCAACATGTCAAAAGTAGGGGTCCCCTGACAGACAGCAGAATTGAGCTGTTCAGTCCAAACAGCCACAGTCCTATTTACCCATGCAGCAACAAATGTAGGGTGAAGGGCAGAGCCCACTGTCACAAAAATAGCATTGAGAAGTCTCAAGCTTCTTACCAGTCCAGTCTTTGAGAGCAGACATCAGCCACTGGCAAGGCAGTGGATTTAGAAAGCCTGGAAAATTGGGCATCCACTTTGGGGGGGACAATCCCAATGAGTGAGGGCCGTTTCAGAAAACGGGTAAAGTTAGCAAACTTCCTAGACACAGATGGTTTCTTGCCTGGAAATTTCCACTCCTCTGGCACAAAGCGGTCAAGGGTGGTGTTAGGTGGAAAGCAAGCATGGGGCCTATCAGGCTCCTTAAAAACATCAGAGGGGTCAGAAGACACCTCCTGCACCAAGGTAATATTCAGGATGGACAGCACAGCCCTGATCAGGCCCTCAGCCGAGGGGACGGGATCCGCAAAAAACTGAGATGAAGGACCAGCTGAACAGTAATCATCAGAGTCCACAAACAACAACTCATCAGAGGAGTCAGACACATCAGGTACACCCGGCGTTTTAGGCAGGGAAGATCTGATAGGGGCAGGGGTCTGCCATGAGTGGAAGACCCACTGTAAAGTGGACCGGAAGTCCCTGGCAGTAGCCTTAATCTCTTGCATCCAAACTGACTCTAGTGCATGGCTGGAGGTCCCTACAGGAGATTCATGGGCAGCAGAGCATGCTGGGCAAATATGACCTGAGTATTCTCTAGCTAACCCTGTATGACATGAGGAGCAATGAGCAATGGGGGACACAGACACCCCAGATTCCTTAGTCTCAAGTCTAGCCCCAGCCTCAAGTGGAATAGACATTTTCACAGAAGACAACTGGTCAATAAAAACACTGATCACCCAAAAACAATGTTTAAAAGTGATAAAATAGCCCAGAAAACGTTATAATAAACTTATCTGGCAAAGACTGCGTTAAGCAGCTGAGGAGAGAGGAAGAGTCCAGGCCCTGCGTAGGATACTCGATCGCAGAAAGGCACAAAATGGCTGCTGCAAGGGGAGCCAATGAGAAACGAGCACAGCTCATGGGATTTGTAGTTTTTCTGGAAAAAGTACCCCAACAGTGCCCGAAGCCCCACAGCATGTTCAGAATGTTGACCGGATGACAGAGCAAGGGCAGACCAGAAAATTAAGCCGTCTCTGACCTCACTGTGATAAGCGGTTGCAGAGATATGTCCCAACTGTACAGCTTCATTGAAGTGAATGGAGCAATGGTGTCTGAGTGGTAAAGCGCAGTCTTAAAGCCGCAGTACACAATTTCAACAAAAAATGAAAGTAAATTTTAAGCTAAAATTATACCAGAACATGCAATGAAAGCATAAAAAAACATTAAACCCAGTATGTGAAAGGGTTAAAGTACCTCAGAAACGTGCTTCAAACACCCAGAAAGACATACAGATAGACCCAATGAGTGCTGGAGTATGCAAAAGACCCCTGAGCGGAGGTATTCCATGGGAAATGTGGACCTCAGCACTCAAAGGGTTGCTCACTTTTTTTTGCAGAACTTCATTCTCAGATTACCATATAGCAAGAAGAAGCCTCGGTGGGCAACTCCTGAGGATAGAACTTGCAGCCAAAATTTCCCCCCCAGGGCTTAGGTCCACAAATAAGCTCCTGGTAAACTGAGCTATCCACATTTTGGTGATGGGAATTGTCAGTGATGGTAATCTGCCTAATGGTGGTATTCCATATCTAGCAGAAAATAATACAAATCTAAAACTAAACAGAACTGTCCTCTTGCCTTGTTGCTTGCAACGAGGAACAAAACTTAATGGACCTAACAGGAAGCTGCAACTAAGGTTACAGGGTAAGCTCCAGCCCTGCACTTCTCAGAATTGTTCCTGCCTACTTAAAGGGGTGGAGCGCCTACCCAAAGTTACCAGTAACCTGTATTGGACAACAGAGAAATCTTTTTTTTTACTGCGTTCTAACACCCTTCAATACAATTTACTGCATCATCCAACTCTTTAGAAAAGCACCAGTATTACTGGATGGGATTAGTCCAATTACAAAATGCTTTCCATATGTAAAAGCAAAGCCTGATCAAATAACTAGGGGCCAGTAAGGTCTGTTAAACTATGGAATTTTTACCCAAGGATTTAGTAATGGCAGATATAATGGTCACATTTAAGAGAGGATTAGATACATTTCTAGCAGAAGGGGACAGATTGATTTGCACTGTGCATCAGCAGATTAAACAGGAAGTTCTGGTAAACAAATTATCTGTTTTGAATTTGAAAAGAATTGTGTCAAAGGTTGAACTTTCCAGGCTTATTTCTGTTTTCAACCTTATTTAATCGCAACTTTCACCTGTTTCTTATCCCAGGAGGTAGGTTTCTCTTTCCCACATCAGTAGCTGGGTTCATGCAGGCAAATAATCGGAAATCCGGATGACGCACCAGTGGCTCTGGATAAGAGTAACAATGTAAAATCCTCAAGAAAAGTTCACATAGCCAGACTAAGGCTGCATTCTCTGCACTGTCTAATCAAAAGACTTAGGTTACACCTCACTATTATTCTATTAATCTCCGAGGACTTGCAGTTGAGACATTAGAATAACAAAGACATGGTTATCACCAGTGTGCACCATAAGGTAGTGGTTCCCAACCCTCTTTTTAGGGGCACCTGATAGGCTATATCGTTAGGATTTCCCTGCAGGAGTACAAGTCATTTAAATTTCTGCTCTTCTGTTTAACTCACCTGTGTACAAGCAAGGAAATCCTAAAATATGCGCTGTTAAGGACCTCAAAAGAGGGGGGTTGGGAACCACTGTTGTAAGGGTAGAAACGCTGAAAGTTAAAACGTAATTATGACTGGACAGGGCTGCATGATGCATCTATTATACCAATGTAGTGCTGCATGCAGTCAGTTTAATGTTTCACTTCAAGACAGAGCTGGTTTCAGTGCAAGGAGGGATTACCTTAGGAGCACGTTTCAGTGCAAGACTGCATAACGTAGGAGAAACACAGATTGTGCCTGAAATTAGTCACACCAAGCTAACTGACTGGCTACCGTTCTAGCCATTGCCATAACAAAGGTGAAGTTACTAGTTTGCTACTAGTCTCAGCAAGGGTAAGCATCTTTTCAGACAGTTGCACATTTACCTATCCCCGGAACTGAGACACAAAGACATCACACAACAGTATTACAGGAACAGCTCTGTAGAAAACAGTATGGTTGCTTCATAAAAGGGCCACAACTTGTAAGGGGGACTGCAGGTTTGAAATGCCAGGCACATAGCAAAGAAAGGTTATATTTATTTATTGAATTAAATGGAGATTTTAGTTCCATGAAATGCTAGAATGATCTCGACACAATGTGAAACCCCACAAGAGCACCAAAGTATCAAAGCAATATAACACTATTGAAGAGGAATTATAAAATAGAATTAAGTGGTTCTTTTAATTTGTTGATATATTGACTTACGGATATATATTTTAGGCAGCAATCATGTGTTTCTACCTATACGTGTGTGCAAAATATCTGCAGCTCAATGTATAGTGAAAAATCTCTGTTGAAATCAACCCCCAAATTGCACCTCCTCACAACAAAAGGCTTCAGTAGACATTTACAATAATTTCTAATTCGTTTTTATAGTATATTTTTGCATTTGATCAGCATAACAAATCAAATACAAATAATGACTCTATGAAGGACACCTAACTAGGCAAGTCCTTCTGACAAAGAGATTAAGAGCAACTCATTTCAAAGTTTCCCTTTCATATAATTACAGTAAAGTTTGTGTATAAATGTGAATAAAAATAATGTCTCAGTATTTCTGCCTCGACTCAAACTATGGAGCACATAAGAACAAATACAAATGCACTTCAAGCACAAATAAAGCCCTGCACTTGAATTAAAGGGATAGTAATACTTTATTATTACTATCCCCCATATTGTACACATTTGTAAAATAATGTAATAGCCCCCAGGTTTATCTCTCAAACCTTTATAGTTTGAGAGATAACCAAAGGAAAAGTTCCCTCCTCCCTCCCCCTTCCCTGAAGTCAGCATTGTACTGACTGCAGGGGTCGTCTGTCGTACGACAGGCTTGCGGCTCTGCAGCCGAGACGAGATCCCTTTAGTGAAAAATAATTACTTCATTGAAACGGTCTTCTACATATGCTTGGTTTGCAAGCACATGGAGAAGACAGTTTCAGTGAAATAATTCTTTGGCACCAACGCGATCGCTGCTCTGCTTCAGAGCCGCATAATTAAAGTCAGACCAGATATCCCTGCAGTCAGCACAACGCTGACTTCAGGCAGGGGGGAACTTTGCCTTCAGTTATATCTCAAACCATAAAGGTTTGAGAGATGAACCTGGGGGCTATTAATTTATTTTACAAATATGTACAATATGGGGGACAGTAATAATAAAGTATTACTATCCCTTTAAGCTTAGGTTTATAACCAATTGTAACTTACTTCTAAAGAGGTCTTTTGTAAAGCAATGCACTCTTTATGAATATAATTCATGAAAGGGGGAGGGGGAACTTTTCTCCAAAATGAAGGACAATTCTATTGCTATTGCACAAGTACGTATTCTTTGAGGCTTAACTAGAAAGAATACGTACTTGTGCAATAGCAATAGAATTGTCCTTCATTTTGGAGAAAAGTTCCCCCTCCCCCTTTCATGAATTATATTCATAAAGAGTGCATTGCTTTACAAAAGACCTCTTTAGAAGTTACAATTGGTTATAAACCTAAGCTTAAAGGGATAGTAATACTTTATTATTACTGTCCCCCATATTGTACATATTTGTAAAATAAATTAATAGCCCCCAGGTTCATCTCTCAAACCTTTATGGTTTGAGATATAACTGAAGGCAAAGTTCCCCCCTGCCTGAAGTCAGTGTTGTGCTGACTGCAGGGATATCTGGTCTGACTTTAATTATGCGGCTCTGAAGCAGAGCAGCGATCGGTTTAGTGCCAAAGAATTATTTCACTGAAACTGTCTTCTCCATGTGCTTGCAAACCAGGCATATGTAGAAGACCGTTTCAATGAAGTAATTATTTTTCACTATTTTTCTCGTCTCGGCTGCAGAGCCGCAAGCCTGTCGTACGACAGACGACCCCTGCAGTCAGTACAATGCTGACTTCAGGGAAGGGGGAGGGAACTTTTCCTTTGGTTATCTCTCAAACTATAAAGGTTTGAGAGATAAACCTGGGGGCTATTACATTATTTTACAAATATGTACAATATGGGGGACAGTAATAATAAAGTATTACTATCCCTTTAAGCTTAGGTTTATAACCAATTGTAACTTACTTATAAAGAGGTCTTTTGTAAAGCAATGCACTCTTTATGAATATAATTCATGAAAGGGGGAGGGGGAACTTTTCTCCAAAATGAAGGACAATTCTATTGCTATTGCACAAGTACGTATTCTTTCTAGTTAAGCCTCATCATTCCAGTAATGAAAACCATAGCCCACCAGAAAGAGTAGAACATTTAGCAATAGTTGTAGCAGCAGGTAACAGGAAATGTGTCAACCACTACTAGAGTAACACAATTAAATCATACCTGTGTCTCCTCTGTCCAATAAAACCAGAGTCCCAGAGGATCCCTCCAATAACCCGCACAAGCACTCCAGTGTTTCTGCAGCAGCCAGGTTAATTTCATCCAGTAAAATCCACTCTCCTTTCTTTACTGCCTGTGCTAGCGTCCCCTAGGAATAAATAATTCTAGGTAATGTACTGAACACCATCTGTGGCATCAACATTCACATAAAGGTTTAATCACCTTGGATGCTTTTAACATCTCTAACACGTTGCATTGGGGACAAACAATCAAGCAGTTAATTGAACTCTTTCCATAAAATATTTGCCAATAACATGGGCAGCCAACCATGGTCGTCTAGACTATGAAGAGGTCATGTTTTCAGGATAACGTGCTCAAGTATAATTGGATCAATTAAAGCAAATGGGCATCTTCTTGATTCACCTGTGCTCCAAAGCTAGGATATCTTGAAAACATTCACTCTTGGTAGTTCTTGAGGTCCAGGGATGGTTATCCCTGGCCTATAACATTGAATACAAACGAAGAATGAAGACGTATCTAAAAGGAATACCTCTACAAAGGCAAAGAGAAGAGCATTTTCTGTCATCCTCATTTGTTGCTGTGCCTGGTTCAGACGCAGGGAGAAACTCTCCCATTTTTCTTTTAATAGGAACTCTGAAAGAAAAATAATAATTTAATGATGACTTGATTATTAAAATATTCTTATATGTAAACTGTATCTTGACTCTGAATCAAAAGCATATAAAAGCAAGCATGGGATATTAGCCTCTCTCACATAAATCTGACTCTTCTTCCCCACACCCAGTAGTTTTGGTTGAACTTTATACTCAAGTGCCAGGGGTAACACCACAATGCAGGTGTTAAAGTCAGATGCTACTGATGAGGGCACTTCAAGATGACTGGTGAAAGTACCATTTCACTGAAAAAGTTAATAATGAAGACTCTGGCAATGACACGCCAAGCTGAAGATTTCCATGCACAGTTTGGCCAAAATATATTCAGACTTGCTTGCCATTTCACGATACTCTGTTTTAAAGCAGGTACTATCTGATACATTTTACCATATCACTTCAAATTTGAAGTTCTAACTTATGCCTTTATAAGCTCATGTCCAAGATAAAAATTTGGAAACTTAAGGTGGACATGGCTGGCAATATTATATTAAAGGATAATAATGTTTCATAATAAAAGCAGCTCTAATCAATCATAGTATTTTTGCCTTGGAGAGTGTTATTTCAATTGTCAGAGTTGTAGTTCAAGAGTAATTGAATGAGAAAGCATCCCCCTCCCGTCCATTCTACTGAGGTAACACTGCTCAGGAGGGAGTGTCCAGGTAGACTGCAGAGAGGGACAATCTTCAATTAAGATAAGGGAAAAAAGCTGAAAAACGTGTCAAGGGGGGCAGGGCTTTCATTGTTCTCACAGTAAGAAGGTTGTCCCCTGCTGTTATCTGTCTGGTCTTACAACCAGATTCCACATCTGAGGAGAGCAGCGTTACACTAGGTAAAAGGGGTGGGAGGAGGATACTTTATCATTCAATTACTCTTGAACTACAACTCTGACAGTATTGAAATAACACTCTTTGTGGCTTAAATACTGTGAAGATTAATTGGAGCTGCTGTTTTTGTGAAACATTACTTTCCCTTTAAGTGTATCTCTACATATATATAATCCAACAATTTTTCACAGTAAAACTACCCCTATCCTTTAAATCAATGAATGTTTATTTGGATACATCCAATATCCTCACTCTAGAATTGCTCCATTGTTATCACTGTATACATGCCCCTTCGTATCCACGGTACCATATTCTGGTTACCAGTTGGAGCCACTGTAGTTCCTGGACTCCACATGCTTACCGGTCTCTCCTGTCTGCACTTTATTCATGGCAGATTTCAACACATGTTGCATCAGCTTGAGCAGGTCCTGCCATCGCTTCTGTCTGTAACAAGTCTGGATGTGTCCTAGAAACGTGGTATTCTGTTTCCTAGAGAATGTTTGGGTGAAAAGTTCCTCAAAACCCTCTCTCAGAGGCAGCCAAATCAGTTTATGATCCACAGGCTTGTAGCTGTAACAGTGCACACAGAAAGAGTAAGTTACGGTAATGTCGTCACTTGCTCCTGACAGACATTGCAGAAGACTCTAGGGATCAATCTGGATGCTCTTACCCTCCTAATAGATCTGCAGTGTCACTCTGCTGATTCATATTCACAACTCTTAAGCGCTGACCTGATCAGAAAGAAAGGGATCTTGTTACATTATACAAGTACTAGTGTAAAAGCCCGTGTACACAGACCAAGATCTGGGTGATGTTAACCCTTTGAGTGCCAGAGAGGTATGCACGTGATGCAGTCTTGTGTCGCCTCACTCACGCGATGCAATCATGTGCAGTAGAGACTGCCTAAACACGGGCAGTGTCTACTGCGCATGACTGCATTGTGAAACACCCTAGCAAATTATTATATAGGATGATAGGCAAGGTCAACACAAGGATCTCACTAGTTAAGTTTTATTTTCAAGGCCTGGTCAAATAACTAGAGGCCACACCTCGCGATTTGAGGATAGGAAGCTTGAACTTCAGCAGATGTATGGTTTTTTTGTTTGTTTGTTTTTTTTTTTACAGTAAGGTCTGTTACACTGGAATTCCTTGCTCAAGGATATCGTTATGGTAGATACAAAGCATACATTAAAGAGAAGGTTAGATACATTTCTAGCAAAAGGGAACATACAGAGTTATACTGTGTATTAGTAGGTTAATAATGGAAGTTCTGGTAAACAGTCTAATACCCATTTAGGAGACGGGAAGATTTATACAATTCTCATTTTCTGAGTTATACTGTGGCAAAATTAGAAACTGATGGACTTCGGTCTTAATTCAACCTACTTTACTATGTATGTGTAATTATGAATGTAGAGAAAACTATATATTATACACACAGTAAAAATTATGGATTAGAACTGTTAATAATAAATAAAAGGGGGGCACACAAACATGGTAGTTAAATATCTTCTCCAAGTGAAAGGTGCAGTAATTTATAGAGGAATCATATTGTACGTTTTTTTTTTTTTTCATGCTAAATAACACAAGAGTATTCACACTATTGGGAAATTATTAATTCAAAAGTTAATACAGTTCAAGATTTTTTTTTTTTTTTTTTTTTTTAACCTTTTGCATACCAGAGGGCTTTTCCTCAAGCATTCAAAGGGTTCATTTTCTAATGAGGCCACCAGGGAGCTGTACATGTCCCACAAAGCATGTGTAATGTATTTTTATACCATGCTTATCACTTACCTGCCACATGAGCCAAGTACTGAACTGTAGACGTCTTGCCAGTTCCAGTTTCTCCCACCAGCAGAACTGGTTCTCCTTTGTTAACACACACTGCAAGCTGTTCAATCAGAACAGAAGAAGGACGTGTGGCTGCAAATGTGATCTTCTCCCTGTGAGCGATGAGGATACATTGCAATGAAAATAATAATCATTTGTGATCAGCATTCACAGAGAACATACAAAGACATCTGTTTATTCTGAAGGATACACTCACTAATGAGCTGCTAAACTACATTCTCTTGTGCTATGATGAAAGTCTGGATGGTTACTTGTTGCCAACTTCGGTCTAACTGATTTGGACCTATATTTTATATATATTCATTGGAGAATTCTCTGGTATTCAAAGGGTTAAAAAGCTCTGTTCAAGTGAATGAGAATTTAGTATTTTTTTTTTTTTTTTTTCTTTTATTTGTCCCCTAGGTGCAGTTGGTTTAGTCCAGAATATCTCCAGTTTGCTTTTATATGTACAGGGTTTGGAAACCAAGCATTTATGCTACTATTAAAGGGATAGTAATACTTCATTTTATCTTTATTTTATTTTGTAGGCATTAAAAAAACATGAAGAACAATATAAATCTTATCTCTCAAACCTTTATGGTTTGAGAGATATTCACAAGCAAAGTTTCCCCTCCCGCCCCTTTTACCTAGTGTAAGCCATCTCTTCTCAGATGGGGAATGCAGTCCATAGACTGGACAGATAACAGCAGGGGACAATCTTCTTTCAGTGAAAACAATGAAAGCCCTGCCCCCCTTGACAAGCTTTTCAGGTTTTTCCCTTATCTTAATTGAAGATTGTCCCTCTCTGCAATCTAACTGGGCACCTCCCTTCTGATCTGGCTAAAAATTGTTATATCAGTAAAAGGGGGATACTTTGTCATTGAATTACTCTTGAACTACAACTCTGACAGAATTGAAATAACACTCTCCAAAGTCCAAATACTATGATGATTAATTGGAGCTGCTTTTATTATGAAACATTACTATCCCTTTAAGTCAATTGTGTTAATTTTGTTTTGCTGTTCATGATTCAAATTAAAGTATATGCTGGTTTTTCTTTAATTCCTCATACTTGTCTTGAATTAGAGCTAATGCACTTCTCTCTCACTTTCAGTAGGCTGAGGACCCTCTAAGTTCTAAGAAGAACTGAAGAGATTCTAAGCAAACCAACTACTCTATAGGGGACAGTAAAGCTTACTATATTAACTGTTAAAGGGATACAAATAGTTTAAATGTAAAAAAAAAGTATGTTGTAGGGTACACAAGGGTGCTCCCTACTACTGAAAGATGTTTTATTCATACATTAATATAGCTCAGACTTTACTATTTTAGATGTGGTATCACAGTGGCCCAAAATTATGCAGTGGCGCTGTTGGGGTCAACTGACCATAGATGTTCATAGGATGGTGTAGCAACAGTGCCACTGTACAATTTTGGACCACTGAAATAATGCACCTTAAAAGAGTTAAAGTAGCAAATGCATCCATATAGCAACATTACCTCTTAATACGAACAGCTTCAATTTGCTTTCGAAGTACCTCCACTCTTCCAACTGTGACGCTGAGGTCTCTGACTGCAACGTCTGGTTTATAAAGCTGACAGTAATACTCTGCCTGCAGAGAAGATAGGTTGAATGAAAAGACAAGGATATTTTTACATACTACAGCCCAAAATGTACAATTTAAAAACTTTGTGTACAGATATTATGGCTAAACAGATAGACTAGCTAATGTCCATATTATCTAGACTAGTGTTACTCAATGTTAATCCTTAAAGCACACGAAAAGGCCAGCTTTTCAATACATCCCTGTTTGATCACAGATAAGTAATCAGTGGCTCAGGCATTATGATTGCTCTTCCAGTGTTCAGACAGGGAAAAACAGAAAACATTTCCTGTTGGTGCACCCTGAGAACTGGAGCTAGGAATCACTGATCGCAATAATATTCACATTAGACGTGTGTAAACAAAAAGGAACACGCTTTTTATTTTATTTTTATTTTTTTGCTCAATTCGTCATCATAATGTCCTATGTCGTAACACTAAATCAGCACCCCTAATACTATATTTAACATAACCATTTGTGTGCTAGTATGGTGTCCGTGAACAATGCGTTACAGTCCACTGGTACGTAAAAGGGTTAACGCTACCCAACTTTAAATCCTAAATTTTAACTCAAAACCAACCTTAATAAGCAACCCTTCACACTCCGCTCAGAACAAAACACTCAACCGTAAACCCCCCCCCCCCCCACACACACACACACACGGTTTTGATATTATCCAGAATTATGAGATACAACACAATCTTAACATGGTGTGAAATCTCAGCAACTGATGAATTCACACCAATCAATCCCATTGATTTGCAATGAACTGGACATCTTTAGCATCCAATATGTTTGGTCCAATTTAGGGATTGTGGCATCAAAAAACACAAAAATGCACAATTAATTATGTACGATAAGGAGGATGGCAACTTTACGCACAAAATTGTCAGTACATGACAATTTGTTCAGATGCTTTATCCAGTCAGTAATTTAAAGTGTATAAAAATTTGGGAGAGCGCTATACATATAAATACAATAACGTAAGAACAATAATAACCCCCCCCCCCCAATGAGCATACGGCAAAAATAGATAAGGTACAATTTATTGATATGACACCTCTATACAAAACACAACATACAAAAAATAAAATACAAATATACCTAAAAGTGGTACCACTATATATAAAATATCCTCAAGACACACTAAATGTCCCTAAAAAATACTGGATAAATATGTAAATCAATTTCTTCAATCCTGAAGAACTATCGTAGAGTAAAAGTCCAGATGCCCTCTCCCGACTAGTACACAAATAGATAGGAAGCGTGATGGTACTGCTCACCCGTCCTATAAGCATCTGCACTTTTACGCTACGATAGTTCTAACTTGGGTGATATCTCCCCAATATTTTTTGGGGACATTTAGTATGTCTTGAGGATTTTTTATATATATAGTGGTACCACTATTAGGTATATTTGTATTGTATTTTTTGCATGTTGTGTTTTATATAGATGTTTCATATTAATAAATTGTACCTTTGTATCTATTTTTGCCATATGCTCATGGGGGGGGGTTATTGTTCTTACATTATTGTACATATATATATATGTATAGCGCTCTCCCAAAATTTTATATTTGTTAGTTGTGCTGTTTTATGACCACACACACTGGTCTAGTGATTGTAGCCGCTTTTTAGGGAAACATTTCAGTATAACCTTTCTGGTGTCTTTTTGCTATTTTAGATTATTCATTGTTCTTCGATTTTTTCAGTTTATTGATTTACCCTTTAGAGTTTTACCTGTCGAGCGCCATATTTTCCACATAGGTCTTTTTCTTTTAGTAATTTAAAGGGTAATTTATCCAGATAAATAAATGGTTCTACGTTTGAATGTCTTATCTAGGTATGTGTCCTTCAAAAAGCATTTCTTTTCCAATTACTTTTATAGGTTTGAAATGAAAATGACACAAATTCTTATAAATTTAAATGGGACTGAACTGCTTGACTGGTGTGTATTGCAGACCTCTCTAGATTTCATGGGGTAAAAGTTCCATTCAAAGGGGATGTTTAGAATATTTACTTGTACCCTATGGGGAAGCTGGTTTGCCCCAGAATCATACCTCTTAAGCTCGATGAATAAGACTCAAAGAGCCACTTCCTCCTAGGGTTTATTTCCCCTCTAATCCTTGAGCTTAAAGAGGATGTCCTGTATTGCACAGCAATGTGCAACCTATTCCACTGGAATACCAAGGACGGCACACACCTTTGGGCCTCAGAGAGAGCTCCAGAGGGGTCATGAAACACATTGCTTAACCTCAAAGGGTTAATTAACCCAAATAAATTAAAAAAAAAAAAAAAAAATCTGCACCATACGGCCGAAATGAAAATTCCCAGGGATTTAAACAAAGGTCTTTATGCCTTGAATGACAGAGGTCGCCAAAGCGAGACCTCTAGCATCATTCAAGGCGTTCAAAGAGCCCCATTTAAAATCAAGAGTAATTCAGGGAATATGCCCCACCAATGGTGCAGATTGGCTGCTCCCGATTTGCACCTCTAGCTTACTGAATACAGACCTCTGACTTACCTTTTGCTTAGAAATGTTCAGTTTGCTCCCAATAACTTCCGCCATCTTGTGCCGCACACTGCGATTTGACAACATGGCTGTGAAACAGTCCAGTGCCTATCATACACACACATGAGAAAGTGAGTCCTCCACGTGTCCCAGCATTTCTATCACTTTGAATAAACCACAAGCACTGCATGTTTCTAACCTGTTCATCATACACATGATTTAAACCACCTGAGTGTAAGAGGGGAGTGCTAACACGTTGCTACTACCCTCTGGTACTCAAAGAGTTAAACTAAATTTGTAAATACAATGTAAAATTAGACTTGATGGATATCTGGTTCAAAAGCATAGAATGTAGTTGTGTTCCCACTTCAAATGATTGCATGGTTTAAAAAACAAAAAAAAAAAAAAAACAGAATCAATGAAGATATAATTAACCTACCATGTCTGTAACTGCAAGGCCAGATGCACTTTTACACACTGCTTATTTAATACACTGTTCCATATCCCCTGCAGCCACTATTATAGCAGTATCACTTCTTACCTCATGGAATATATTCAGTGCAGTGCTGGAGGCAGAAGCATCAAAATTGTGTACAATTCTGTTGCACCACTTCAATAAATCCCTAAAAAGAAAAAGCAATCAATTGTGCATAGGACATTCAGGATTTAAAGAAGCAGTAATGCTTTATTATTCAAAACCATATTGTAGGTCTTCACAGTCTGACTCACTGCAAATGCCCTCATAAGCTATGTGAATTATTTTCCCATAGCTCTAAACGCATCTGTTGTCTGAAGGTTTACTGTGCAGGTCACAACACTCAGCACAGCTGGGTGATACATCTCAAGCACCCCTAAGCACAGCACCCTCTGGCGTCTTTAGCCCTGTTGTGGACCCACCCCTAACCACACCACCTCATTTAACCACACTTTCTTGTAGTCTAACCCATTTTCAGAATTATTCTTCACAATATTATGGTAATTTTCCAGAGGCGGATGAACACGTAATAGATAGGGATGAGGTATATACAGCATCCATAAATGACCTTTATTAGATATGTAACTGTTAAAGACACTTTTATTAGTTAATCTGAAAACGTTATCTTTGTTATTTTTTCTCTTTGACTGTGGTGTCAACAGCAGCAATCCCACTGTAGTCATGGCATTTAAAACTCATTAGTAGGGTTCCACCATAGTGTATAATTTTCTAAAGCTCTTGTTATAACAAGACAAAAGCCTTGAATAGGTAATTAAAGCGATAGCAATGTTTTAGCTAAAAAATCAGCTCTGATTAAAGGGACAGTAATGTCCTATAAAAACCTGTTATAGTTTTGTAGAGGACGGAAAAAAACAGCTTAATGGCGCAAACCATATCTCTCAAACTGCTATGGTTTGAGAGATAAGCATTGGAAGTTCCCCCCTTTCTTCTGACATCAGCGTCTAGCTGACAGCAGGTCTGGGGATCAGCTTGCGGCTCTGCAGCAGAGCCAGAATATCGTTATTGCAAAAGAATTGCTTCTTTGAAAAGGTCTACAAAGTGTGCCTTGTTTACAAGCGCAATTTGTAGACCTTTCCAAGTTTGCAATGAAGTAAATATTTTGCAGTAATGCAATTTCATCTCTGCTGCAGAGCCTCCTTGTGTCAGCCGACACGGATCTCCTGCTGTCAGCTTTACAGCTGACATCAGGAGAAGGGGAGTGAGGGGGGACCTTTCAATGCTTATATGTCTCAAACCATAGAGGTTTGAGAGAAAGGGTTTGAGCCATTCAGCTTATTTTTTTGTCCTCTACAAAACTAGAACAAGTTTTTATGGGACACTACTGTTTCCTTTAATCTTCATAGTATTTGAGCAATGGAGAGTGTTATGTCAATACTGTCAGAGTTGTAGTTCAAGAGTAATTGTAATTGAATGATAAATTATCCCCCTCCCGCCCCTTTTATCTAGTGTAAGCCACCTCCCCACAGATGTGGAGTCTGGTCACTTGACCGTACAGCACACAGCAAGGGACAATCTTCTTACTGTGAGAATAAGGAAAAGCCTGCTCCCCTTGACAAGGTTCTTCCTTATGCTCACTGAAGATTGTCCCTCTCTGCGATCCATCCGGACAGTCTTGCTGCTCAGAGTTGAGCAGTGTTACATCAGTAAAGGGGGGGGGGGGAATACGTTATCATTCAATTACTCTTGAACTACAACTCTGACAGTAGTAAAACACTCTCCATGGCCCAAAAACTATGAAGATTAATCGGAGCTGCTTTTATTGTGAAAAGTGCTTTATTATATCAATGCATGTGCAACACCCTTAGCTACATACAGGAGATAATGATCAGGATATCAATGTACAAGCCAGATTAGGTTAACAAACTCTGATAGGCAGATTTTAAATATTTGATACCCTTAACCGTGTACTTTTTCAGAAGAAGACAAGGGAATTTTAGTCTTACCTGTTAAATCCTTTTCTCTTAGTCCATATAGCTCACAGGTACCATGGGGAGGCGACAGCTCCTCCCAGTGGGCTGGAAGAATTTTAGGATAAGTGCAGGGTGGAGCCTCCCCTTCCTCCATATCAGGTTACCTCACTAGACCCACCCTTACTACAAAGTAAGATAGCAAGAAGGAAGACAGGAAAACTCCTGTGAGCGATGAACCCAAGAGGATTCCCACATCCAGCCACAGGAGACCCAGAAAGGTCCCTTTCACTGGCTGGGAGACCTGTGAGTTATATGGACTAAGAGAAAAGGATTTAACAGGCAAGACTAAAATCCTCTTTTCTCTGTCTGTCCAATATAACTCACATGTATCATGGGGATGTACCAACATTAAGCTCCCAGGGTGGGAAGAAGGAAAGGACCAAGCGCCGGTCCCCATGGATTTTCCAGGGCACAGAACAGCCCAAATTAAGTGTCAACGGACACTGAACAGCACACAAGAACAAGAGTCAACAGGGATCAGACAGTTAAAGAGCTATAAGGCACAGGAAGGATAACATCCTATACAGGCAAAGATGCCTCCAGGACTTTCCTTCAAAAGCTGGCTTCAGCCGATGACAGAACATCCAAACAGTAGTGATTGATAAAAATGTGCACAAAAGACAAAGTGGCCACCTTGCACAGCTGTTCAGCGATGGGCCTGATTCTAATAGGCCCAAACAGACCTGGTGGAGTGTGCTGCAATGCGGAATGGAACAGGTTTCACTCGGAACTCATAAGCCTTGCGGATGGCACTTATCCAGGATGTAAGTCACCTTGGACGCAGCCAAACCAGCCCTGGAACCCTCAGGGATGACAAATAATGCATCAGTCATACAGAAAGACTCTGTGCAGCGCACATAGATCTTGAGGCAAAGCACCACATCAAACAAGTGGAGATCCCTCTCCTTATCAGATTTAAGGTCAGGACAAAAGGAAAGCACAACAATCTCCAAAATGATGTGGAACGCTGTACCTCTCAGGAATTTCTTCCTAAGGTGGTTTCAAAGGACAGCCTGATCTTTATGAAACACAAGGAAAGGAGATTTGCAGGACAAGGCCTGCAATTCAGCAACTCTGCAGACAGAGGCCACAGCCAAAAGAAACGCCATCTTCCACGTCAGAAGATGTAAAGGAATGGTGACCAAAGACTTAAAAGGAGGCAGTTACAAAACCTCTAAAACCAAATTAAGGTCCCACTGGGGTGTCAGAGCCTTATAGGCATGTAAAGCATGGGCCACCCTGAAAAAAAGACTAACTTTGACATCTGTCAAAATGGCAATGTGTCTCTGGTAAAAGACGGAGACAGCCGAGGTCTGCACATTCAAGGAACTAAGGCTGAGGCCTTTGTTAACACCATCCTGCAAAAAAGACAGGATGGAAGGGAGATCAAATTCCTGTGAGGACAGATCCCTGTCCACACACCAAGAATGGAAGGTAGACCAAACCCTGTAGTAGGCCTTAGAAGAGACTGGTTTCCTGGCTTGGATCATGGTGGAGACCACCTCAGGAGAAAAGCCATGCCATCAAAGCCAGACTCCCCACGTCCTCCTTCCAGAGGTAACCCTGGAGTAGGAGATCTGGTTTGCGTGGCAGAGGAAACAGGCAACGCCAACCATTCAAGAAGCCAAGGTTGTCTGGTATTAATATGGTGTGATCAAGATGATCACCACACCGTCCATCTGAATTTCCCTTAACACCCTGGGGGTGAGATCAAGGGGAGGAAAAAAGTAGGATAGATTAAAGTGCCAAGGAATGGGTAAGGAGTCTGCAGCAAATGCCACACGATCCCCCTCAGTGAAAGCAAAACATTGGAACCTTCCTGTTGTCCCCGGTAGCCATCAGGTCTATCCAAGGATGCCCCCATTCCTTGACCAGTAGGTCGAAGACCTCCGGATGGAGCTCCCACTCCCTGGGGACCACCGTCTGGCGAAAGACTTAGTCCACTAGAACGTTCTCTATGCCTGGAATGTGCATGGTCGAGATGACTGGAACGTGTTCTTCTGCCCAGGCCAAAATAGCCTTGACCTCTGACGAAGCGGAAACGCTTCTTGTGCCTCCTTGCTTGTTGATGTAAGTCACGGCTGTGGCACTGTCTGAGTGGACACGGACTGGACGTCCCCTTAGTGGAGAGGTCCAGTACACCAGAGCATGAAGAATCTCCCTGAGCTTCAGGATGTTGATGGGCAGGAGGGTCTCCTCAGCATTCCATCGACCCTGAACCCCCAGGCGACCAGGACAGCTCCCCAGCCGTAAAGGCTGGTGTCAATCACCACCAAGGCCCAGTACTGGACAACAAAGGGTTTCCCCTTCCTCATGTTGGAAATGTCTAACCACCAAAGGAGGTCCTGTCTCACTTCCTGGTGAAGAGAGACCAGGCGATCCAAAAGATCCGGATTCCCCCAGCAAGCTGGATAGTGAATCTCTGAAGCTCCCTGTTGTGAGCCATGGAGTATGGTACCACCTCCATGGTGGATATCATGTGGCCCACTAGGGACGAAAAAGTGCGAACCGGGGCTGTGGTCCAACACCAGTGTCAGGGACATCTTGTTCATGATCTGCTGAACAGAGTCCTTTGTCAGAGAGACCACGCCCTGATAAGTGTCTCATATTTGACAGAGGAAAATCAGGTCCTGAGACGGAATTGGAGCAGATTTGTCTATGTTCAGAATCCAACCATGCTGGAGGAGGATCTGAGCACATTTCTGGACCTGGCGGTCCAGAAGATCCCTGGAAGGAGCCTTCAACAAAAGGTCATCCATGTACGGAATCACCCGAATCCCCTTGGTGTGCAAGAAGACAATCAATGCCCCTAAGACCCGTGCAAACACTTGAGGAGCAGTGGTGAGCCCAAAAGGCAGAGTGGTGAACTGGAAGTGCCCCAAGCAGCAAGAGAACCTGCAGTACTTCGGACTGTCTGGATGAATTGGAACATGCAGGAAAGCATCCTGTAGGTCTAGAGGCGCCAGAAATTCCCTTGGACACATCTCTGAAATGATAGAGCGCAAAGACTCCATCTTGTAGGGAGTACAGACCACAACAGAGTTGAGGTCCTTGAGGTCTAGGATAGGAAGACTGGTGCCATTCTTCTCTTGGTAACTACAAAGAGGTTTGAAAAGAAACCTAAATCCCTCTAGCCGAGGTGCCGGAACCAGAACTCCCTTGTCCAAGAGAGCTTGGACCGCACTGTTGAAAAGATTGAGCTTTTCTTGGCCCAGAGTGGATCGAGAAATGAAGAACCTGAATACTCACTGATCCACAACAGAGCCTGCCCAAATGCTTGGAAAATGCTGCAGGCGGCCACCCACAAAACAGGTGCACACCAGGATTCGTTGAGCCACTCCAAAGGATGTTTTTGGTGGAAGTGTGTTTGGACCTCCACTGCTGCCTGGGCTTGGGGGTGGAGCACGGGGTGCTGGCCTGAGACGCACCCAGATTTGGCCTGTCAATTAAGCAAGTGCTGTCGTGCGGGAAAGCATGCTTTTAAAGGCACGGAATAAAATAAATAAATAAATAAATAATTAAAAAAAAAAAAAAATCAAAAGTTTTCACAAGACACAAATAGAACATATAATAAGCAATAAAAACCCTCATGAATCCAAAGGGAAAATGAGATACGAGTCCCAAAAAACAATAAAAACAGCAGGGGAGGTGTTAATACCACAAATGAGCACAAAATGCTCCAAACAAACAACGATCAGTCAGAGAAATACCCAACATGAGTGCAGGAGTTATAAGCAACTCTAGAATGACCATGGCACTCAAAGGGTTGCTCACTTTTTATGCAGGTCTATTTTCTTCAGATTACCACCGAGTAGGAAGAAGCCTCAGAAAGACCCTTTCAGGAGAGAGAGAGAGAGAGAGAGAGACATGGGTTGCATGATTCTCTCCCAGGGCTTCAAAGGGTCCACAACACCACCTGATAACTGGGCAATCCTCCAGGGGAAGCCAGTAATGGTAATCCACCTAATGGGGGAATTTGGAAACCCCTTATCCAAGAAAAAAAAAAAAATAACTAAAAACTAAGAAGAACTGTTCTCAGCCACCTAACCAGGACATGGAACAAATCTATCTGGGCGGAGCTAGCGAGGTAGCCCCGCAAGAAGGAGGGGGAGGCTCCACCCTGAAGTTCTTCCAGTACTGTTTCAGCCCAATGGGAGGAGCTGTCACCTCCTACGTGCCTATGAGTTATATTGGACAATAGAGAAAAAGAGGCATGGTATCAGATATAACCTCTAAATTGCCCTATGCACTTTGTCACTGCTACTGGATGCTTTCACATTGGCTACAGTGTTGCTGCTCTTTTCTCACTACATATATAAAAGTATCCTTTTTTATTGTTTTTATTGTTTTAAATCTGTCTGGATCTCGAATACACTTAATTACCTATTCAAGGCTTTAGTAGAGCTTTAGAAGATTATACACTGAACGTTTTTGGTGGTATCAGAACCCTTTTACTGCTAATGAGTTTTAAATGCAATGACTGCTGTGGGCTTGCTGTTACATTTTTAATAAAATTCTCATTTGACACTACAAATAAGGAGAACAAATAAAAATTATATTTTCAAATGAACTATTAAAAGTTGAGTTTTAACACTCTTTGGGAATTAAAAAGAGAACAAAGATAAAGAGCTGAACAGGTATATGGCTGCCTATGTTTTGGTAGGATTAAACTAAACAGCTTTCTCAACGCTTAGCACTTTAATTGCTGTTTTGATTGATCCAAGTCAGAAGCTGGGCATCATATTCGATTACTATAACAGGTTCCTGCTACCCCCATATTTATTGGTAAATGTGTCCCTGGTGACATCATCACCTTACTTGGTGGTCATGGGAGCTTTTTGATCTCTCTCCATAGAAGGCCACTGACTGTGGATTTGCTGACACAGGGCTTCTATGGGGAGAAGAAAAATCTCCCATGATCACAGGTGTCACCAGCTGTATAGATATCAGTGATCTGCACAGCAAAGCATCCATCAAGGGATGCTATAAAGCTATGGAAACTCTTTTGCACTGTACCTCTTTAGCTTTGTGATTATGGTGCTTAGAAGCCACCTGACATACCTCAGAGATAACCCTCTCCCCTCAAGGTTAGGTCTTTTGTCTTCAGCTTTTGGTACTTCAGGAACCTGTGTCGCTGGCTGTGTTCCAGGGCTAAAGATGGAGACCGCTGAATGTTTGTCTCCAGTGAGCTGAATGTATATATCTAGTAGTCTGTCTATTACAATGTCCAAGTTAGCATAGAGCTTCTGAAGTACCTGTGAAGAGAGAGAGCATTCATATACTATATTATAAAATTATAAAATCTACTTGAATAAGCACTCACGCTTAACATCAAATTACCGGGTGCTCCAGAGATATAACTCCATATATAATAACATATAACATGTTTGCTTGACAAAGGTCCCGATTTGCGGACCGAAACGTTGCAGTTGTATTATCATTAAATTGGTTTTTGTTAATAAAAATCCGAGAGTGCCCAGCTTGTTATTATATACTATATTATATATATTTACATTTATTTCACATATACACACGGTATATGCTGACTGATCAAAATAAAAATAGCCTCAGTTAATTTTAATTTAGTGCATTACAAATTCATGTGCAGATGTCTGGCACTCAAGGGGATAAAGGGTTAGAAGCACTTGAAAAATCCATTTACACACATGTGCGTGCTATACATACTACATGCAAAACGCTTACAAGAGTTCGGACACATAACAGTAACAGTGCTTTGCAATGCGTTGTGCACTTTTTTTTGGAACTGAAAGGGCTAAGCACTGAAAATTCAACAAGCCAGTCATTAAAAACATTGCCTCCTTTCTGGGTTCGACTGGATGTCAAGGGAAAAATAGTCCTACACATAAATCCACTTTTAGTTATTTAACACTTTTAGTGCCACACATGTATCCAATGCATTGTTTTGCAATGCAGTGGATAACACACATAATGGGTACTTATTTTAGGATGTCTTCTATGGTGTCTGCTTTCATAACACACTTCCTTTATAAAATAAATACTGTCAGTGGCCAAAGCATTCCAAAGAGCTCAGTGCCAAAACAATGTTAAGGTCACATAACTGCACCTTTGCAAAGTAATACTTCTAAATTAAGCATCATCCAGCAAAGGAATGGTTATATTCAACAGTTCAAGTGCTTCAAAAATGTTTTAGCCACATAAATGTTACTATCCTTTCAATGAGTTGTACCCCACTCTGGTCCTTAAACAGTTAATCTACTGAAACATGAATGGATGACTACTGAATAGGTTCACTTGGCTTTTTAACGCTAAAAATGTGTGCACAGCTCATTTCTATTTTAAAAATATACTTTTATTAATTGCAAGATTTATTTAATTATTTTCAGCAATGATAACAGCCAATACCAATTACTGCCCATCATTTTCAGTAATGGCTGCATTTCTGGCATTGGCCACGAAATCTACACAGTTACATTTTTATTGCCTGTAGCCAACTACACACTGTATTACTTAATGAAACAATGCAATACAATACATCCAACTATGATTATGCACACAACATCATACAATGAACAATACACAATTAGGGGGCTGTCTTAAGAGCCTACAGTAAGTATAAGTCAATTGTCGGTCCTCCAGCTGTTAGCAACTGCAGCTCCCAACCAGCCAACAGCTTATGGGAGTTGTAGCCTTCAACTGCTGGAGGTCAAAAGAAAGCTTCTTTAGACTAGGGAAAGAGTAGAAAGTCTAAGGACAAGCACAAATCCTCCACCTGTAGTTGGAACACAAATCCTAACGTGTTTGAGGATAGGAGTTTTAGTCCAACAAAAACCAGGTGGTGTCACGGTTTCCTGTACCTGCACTCATGAGAAACCTACCTCTTTCAGTTCTCCTCTGCTCATGTTATCCAGCTGTATTTTGGTCCAGTATTTATCTAGCAATGTAGCATGACTGTTCGGTGGTCGATACCAAGCACCTGCACTGGAGCTTAGTAATCTGAATGAAGACAGAGTTACTCAGATAGCACCATTTATATACAACACTTCAACAAGGATACAAAAGTACAAACACAAGAAGGGAATAATCAGTACAAGCAATAATAAATAATAATAATAATAAAAATAAAAAGCACTGAAAATGTAGCTTCTTTTCTGAAGAGATTACAATGTTTATTTATTTACAGTGGTAAGGAAAAATATACAGAGACAGACCAAGTGATAAGATCAGTTATAGGGAAACTATACAGTCTAAGCCAGCTCATTGTAGAGAAGAAAGTTGGCAGGAGCTGCCAAAATCCATTATTTCATAAAATGGGTAATACAAAAGTACTTAAGCAAAAATGCCTCTAGAGAGACCAGCCTTGTTCTCCTGAGAAGTAGAACTTAAAGGATTTGGTCCAGAAGTGGTCTCAGTACATCATTCTCACTTTATCAGACCCCAACAGTACCATTCATGCATGCCAATGTCATGGGTGTCTGGTCAGGAAGAAGTGCTGACCATAGTAAACAACATAAATAAATAAAGTGGAACCCAGAAAGCAAGAAAACCAACACACACACACACACACACACACACACACACACACACACACACAAAGAGGAAACCAATCATATATATTATACACACACAGAACATGAAATAATAATGCACAACAGAACACTCAATGGAACAGAAAGGAAAAGGGCCTTCTGGGCCCCGAGGGAACACAGGAGGGGGACCCATAGGCACAGCCGGCTCAAGGGAGGGACCCAGGGGCGCAGCCGGCTCAAGGGACCGACCCAGGGGCGCAACCGGCTCAAGGGACCGACCCAGGGGCGCAGCCGGCTCAAGGGACCGACCCAGGGGCGCAGCCGGCTCAAGGTCAGCTAGCCCAAGGAACTCAGGATGCAGGCCCAAAAGAAAAGAAACTGAACTGAAACTGAATAAACTGAATAAACTGATGAGTATAATCTGGCCAAGAGGAAGGGGAGAAACTGAACTAAATAGGGAGGAGGTGATTGCAAGGTAGGGCCAGCTGGGAACAGAATCAGATCTCTTTAGCCTGAGTGCAGCAGTCTACAACAGCACCACAGAAAGGTAGTGGCACTGTGAGGTACTGCAACAGGCTGAGGAGAGGACAGAATCATGACAGCCAACATGTTTAAAGTGATAAGAGGATTTTAGTCTTACCTGTTAAATCCTTCTCCCTTAGTCCATACAGGTTACTGGTAACTTTGGTAGGTGATCCGCCCCTTTAATTGTAGGCAGGAACAATTCTAGAGTTGTATGCAGGGGGTGGAGCCTACCTTCCCTCCTTGGCTGTAGCTAGCCAAACAGCTCCAGAAAGATTTGAGACACTAACTATGTGGAAGGGAAAGAAGACTCCCATGAGCATGACCCAAAAGGACCCCTACGGTCTGCCACAGGAAAGCCAAGCATGGTCCCTTGACAGGGTGGGAGACCAATAACCTGTATGGACTAAGAGAAAAGGATTTAACAGGTAAGACTAAAATCCTCTTTTCTCTGTCCAATACAGGTTACTGGCAACTCTGGGATGTCCAATCATTGAGATTCCCAGAGGCGGGAAGGCAAGGACCAGGCGCAAGGCCCCCAAAGTCACCAGAGCAGATATGAACCATCAGATCAAAGACAGCCCAACAACTAATGAAGTGTCAACGGACACTGAACAGGGGTAACACCACCCCAACTGTTACACAGCACACTGAAAGAGAGCCAACAGGGCTCAAAAGTGAAGGAAGCACCAAGAACCAAAGAAAATCCTAGACAGATAAAACTACCTCCAGGATTTCCCTCTCAAAGCTCCAATGCCAGCACATCAACATGTTAGTGCTTCGAAAAGGTGTGCACAGACGACCAGGTGGCAGCCCTGAACAACTGGTCAGCAGAGGCCTGATTCTTTTAAGCCCAAGAGGCCCCAGTAGATCGTGTAGAATAAGCTGTGACCCTGAAAGGGACAGGCCTCTTCCTCAGCTCATAAGCCTTTCAAATAGTGGACTTGATCCAAGAAGCAATAGTCACTTTGGATGTAGGTCTTCCTGCCCTAGGACCCTAAGGAATGACGAACAATGCATCAGAATGTTTGATTGACACAGTGCAATGTACATAAAACTTAACACAACGCACCACAACTAACAAGTGGAGATCCCTCTCCTTGTCAGAGGTGGGGTCAGGGCAGAAAGAGGGCACCACAATCTCCTGATTGATGTGGAACTCCGAAACCACTATGGGGAGGAACTCCTGAGAGGTGCGAAGCACCGCCTTGTCCTTGTGAAACACCAAATAATGTGGTTTAAAGGACAGAGCATGTAACTCTGCGACACGGTCGACAGACACAATCACCAGGAGAAAGGCCATTTTCCACAGGCGTAGCCAAAGACTCAAATGGAGGGTGCTTAAGAACACCCAAAACAAAGTTAAGATCCCACGGAGGAGCAGGATTCTTGAAGGCAGGACGAGAATGAGCAATGCCTCGGAAGAAAACCTTGACATCAGGAAGGATGGCAATGCGCCCCTGAAAGAAAACAGAAAGAGCAGACGTCTGAACCATAAGGGAACTCAAACTGTGGCCCTTATCCACATTGTCCTGCAAAGAGACCAGGACCATAGGCAGATCATACACCTGAGAAAGGTCCTTATCGGAACACCAAGATAGGAAGGTCGTCCAGACACGATGGTAGATCTTGGAATTAACAGGTTTGCGGGCATTAAGCATAGTAGCAATCACCCCAGAAGAAAAATCTCTCTTCTTCAATATTGACAGCTTGGAAATTGAATCCTCAGGGCTAGCCGATGAACATCCTCCTTTCACAGGTAATCCTGTAGAAGATGATCTGGACGGCAAAGGAGCCGGAATGGCTCCACCAGTGACAGATCCAGAAGCTCCGGAAACCAAAGCTTGGCAAGGCCAGTACGGAGCAATCAGAATGACTGGACAGAGATCCAGTCGTAATTTGCCTAACACCCTGTGCAACATTGGGAGGGGAGGAAAGATGTAGGCCAGAGGAAATAACCAAGGAATGGACATCGCATCCACCGCCAGAGATAAAGGGTCCCTCCATCGAGAGCAGAACCTCGGAACCTTCCGGTTGTGTCTTGTCGCCATCAGGTCAATGTAAGGAACAATGAGGGTGAACACCTCTGGGTGCAGTTCCCACTCTCCGCTGTCCACTGTGTGTTGACTGAGGAAGTCCGCCATGACGTTGTCTACGCCGGGAATGGGCACTGCAGATAAGGCAGGAACATATTCTGCCCAGGACAAAATAGCCTTGACCTCTAACCAAGCGGCGAGACTTCTTGTTCCTCCCTTCTTGTTGATGTAAGCCACGGCAGTGGCGTTGTCGGACTGTACCCGGACTGGACAGTCTTCCAGCTGAGACGTCCAATGACAAAGAGCATGGAATATCGCCGGAAGCACCAATATGTTGATGGGAAGGAGAGATTCCTCTGGAGACCATCGACCCTGAGCGCTCCATTGACCCAGGACCGCTCCCCCAGCTGGAGAGGCTGGCATCCATCCTCACTGTGGTCCAGAAGGATACCAGGGGAATTTGCCCTTCAGCAGTTTGAAGAGGTCTAGCCACCACAACAAACTCTGTTCCACATAAAGAGGGAGGGACACTGACATCTTCAGAAGGTCCGGCTGACCCCTGTACACCTGGATCACAAACCTCTGGAGTTCCCTGGTGTACACCATGGAAAACGGTACCACTTCTATGGTGGGAATGAATTTCCCCACTAGAGGACAGCTTCTTGGCTGGAACTGGATCCTGTGCCAGGACCGCAGAAACCCTGTGGGCCATCTGGTGAGCCACCTCATCATGCTCTTCTGGGTGTCGAAAGAGGCAGCCCAGGAAGACCAGACGCTGGGATGGAACAAGATCTGATTTGTCTAAGCTGATGATCCACCACTGATGGGTGAGAGCATGAATGCATTGCTGAACCTGCTGATGAAGTTCCTCAGAGGGGGTCTTCACAAGCAGGTCATCCATGTATGGAGTAACTCTGATGCCGTTCCGGTGGAGGACAGACACTAAGGCTCCCAGGACATGGTTTAAGACTTGAGGAGATGTCAGAACAAATGGAGAAGCTGAAAACTGAAAATGCCCTTCGTTGCAGGCAAATCAGAGATACTGCCGGCTCTCTGGATGAATGGCAATGTGTAAATACGCGTCCTGAAGATCCAGAGAAGCAAGGAATTCCACCAGGGACATGGCAATCACCGTACATAGAGACTCCTCGTGATAACGAGTCCAGATCACAAAGGAATCGAGATCCTTCAAGTCCAAAATGGGACAACAACCGCCATCCTTCTTGGAGACCACAGAGAGGTTTGAGTAAAAACCGATACCTCTGTCCTGAACTGGAACCGGCTCTAGAACATCCTTGTCCAGAAAAGCCTGAACAGCAAACAAACAAACAGTGTTTCTCTGCACCCTGAGGTGTATGAAAAGGAAGAAAGTGAAAGGGAGGAAGAGAGATGAAAGGGATACTGTACCCTTCGATCACTACCTGAAAAGCCCATGGGTCCGTCACTGAATCCTCCCAAATGCTGTGATAGTGACTCAGATGACCACCCACAGCAAAGTGTGGATCCAGGTTCGGTGAGTCATGCCAAAGATGGCTTGGAAGCCTTGAGCTTGGAGGAGGTACGCGGAGCTGAGGGAACCATCAGGTTCGCCGGACGTCTCTTATTCTGAAAGGAACAAAAATACTGGTTACGCTTAAGTGGTGTTTTTTTCCTAGAAACCAAGAGGAGAAGTGTACTCTTACCCCCTGTAGCCTCACTGATCAGATCCTTGAGATCTGGCTCAAACAAAGAAGTGCCTTGAAAAGGCAAGGAGAGCAAAGCTTTCTTAGAAGCAGCATCAGCAGACCAGATCTTGAGCCAAAGAGCCCACACAGACATGGTGGAAACCCTAGCCACCAAATGGATGGCATCAAATAGGGCAGCAGAAACATAGTGTTGTGCCTCAGAAATGTTGGCAAGGAGGTGTTTCTCTGAAGTAGGAGCATCCTGATGGACAGCAAGAGTGAGCTATTCAGTCCAGACCGCAATGGCCCGGTTCACCCATGCTGCTGCAAATGCTGGACGTATGGCAGAACCAGCAGTGGCAAAGATGGACTTGAGGGGGACCTAAAGTTTCTTGTCAGTCCAGTCCTTTAGACCAGACGCATCAGACATTGGCAAATCAGTAGACTTGGATAGCCTGGACATAGAAGCATCCACTTTAGGAGGATGAACCCACTAAGCTAGCGCAGCCTAAGAAAAGGGATAAAGCTTAGCAAATTTCTTGGAGACAGAAGGTTTCCTGTCCGAAGACTTCCACTCTTCAGACACAAGGAGGACAAGAGTGGGGTTAGGTGGAAAGGTGAAATTTACTCACCGATATTTGTGTTTCCTCTGTGTCCTTCCACGGCATACTGTGGGCTTTGGCTCCGCCTCTCAGCTGGGTAGGACCAATTATTTTTTCTTTAAATACTGCCTGCTACCTTCCCTCTGCAGTTATCTAGTTGACCAAGCTGAAAGATATGAGAGGTTAGAGATAACCAGACCAAATTTATGTTGTAATACGGTAGCAGATACATACGTTGAATTGAAACAGATACCAATACCTTCATACCCTAGGGTGGGTTGCCGTGGAAGGACACAGAGGAAACACAAATATCGGTGAGTAAATTTCACCTTTCCTCTGTGTCCGATCCACGGCATACTGTGGGACTTACCAGAGCAGTACCCCAGAGAGGGATGGGGCAGTAGGATTGGTATTAAGTCTGGATAGCAGCTTCAAGCACCTTTCTTCCAAATTTGGCGTCTGAAGATGCTTGCAGGTCCAGTCTATAGTGTTTGATGAACGTAGAGACTGAGGCCCAAGTAGCTGCTTTGCATATGTCCTCTGGGGAGGCCTCTGCTTTGAGAGCCCAGGAAGTGGCCATGGCGCGAGTTGAATGTGCTTTTAGACCTGGAGGAGGTTCTTGATCCGCAGTTTCATATGCTAGGGAAATGCAGTCACGAATCCATCTGGCAATTGATGCTTTTGAAGCTGCTGTTCCCTTAAATTTTCCTCCAAAATGAACCAGGAGGGAATCTGATTTTCGAAAGTCCTTAGTTCTCAGTAAATATGTTTGCAGTCCTCTGACTAAGTCTAGGTTGTGCAGACGTCGTTCTAGATCATGTTGCGGATTTGGACAGAATGATGGCAGAACTATTTCCTGGTTGAGATGAAACTGGGAAATCACTTTTGCCCGAAAGGAGGGTTTTGGGCGTAGTACCACCTTATCTTGATGAAATGAAAGAAACGGAGGAACCGCTACCAGGGCCTGAAGTTCACTGACTCTCCTGGCTGATGTGACAGCAATGAGGAATGCAGTTTTCAGAGTTAGGTACTTTAATGAAATCTGCTGAAGTGGCTCAAAAAATGGATGAGAGGCCAACTGTTGTAAGACCAGATTCAAATCCCAAGGGGGGATGGTTTCTCTGATGGTCGGTTTGATTTTTGATATGGATGTTAGGTAACGTCTGACTAGGTAGTTGTCTGCGAAAGGCGTAGCCAGTATAGCTGATAATGCAGACAACTGAACTTTTAATGATGCTGGTTTTAGCCCTTTCTGGAAACCTTCCTGTAGAAAGTCCAGAATCTTGGGTGGTGTTATAGTAGCTCTGTCCAGATTATGTGAGGAACACCATTTATGAAATATGGACCATACTCTGTAGTAAATCTTTGAGGATGATGGTTTTCGCCCCTTAAGAATAGTGTCGATGACAGATTCTGAAGTTCCTTGTAGCCTTAAAGACTGCCGCTCAGCCTCCAGGCCCAGAGCTGGAAGAATGTTGGGTCTGGATGTTGTAGAGGGCCCTGTAGCAGGAGGTCTGGTATTATTGGAAGCTGAAATGGATGTCTGACTAACATTCGAAGAATTTCTGGGAACCACGGTTTCCTTGGCCACCTTGGGGCAATTAGAATCACCTCTGCTTTGTCTTTTCTGATTTTTCTGATGACCTCGAATACTAGAGGTATAGGAGGAAACACGTAAGCCAGTCTGAACTTCCATGGAATCCGTAGGGCATCCTGCCCTAGGGCTTGTGTCTCCTTCCATCTGGACATGTACTTGGTGCACTTTTTGTTCTTGTTCGTGGCCATTAGGTCTATGTCTGGTAGTCCCAGATTGGCTACTACTTGTTGGAATATGTTTGGGTTTAGTTCCCATTCCCCTGGATCCACTTGATGTCGACTCAGAAAGTCTGCCTGTACATTTCTTTGTCCTGATAGGAATGACGCTGTAATTGAGTGCAGGTTGTTTTCTGCCCAAAGGAGAATCTTGAGCGCCAGATTGTTTAACTGGAAGCTTCGAGTACCCCCTTGGTTTAGAATGTACTGGACTGTGGTGGAGTTGTCCGATCTGATCAGGACTGATTGTTGTTGAAGATCCTTTTTGAAGTGTCTTAATGTGTTCCATACTGCCAGTAGCTCTAGGACGTTGATATGTAACTTTGTCTCTTGTAGCGTCCATGTTCCCTGAATCGTTTGGTTGTTCCAAATTCCTCCCCATCCTATCTTGCTGGCATCTGTATGAATGATCTGCCAAACTGGCTCCAGTAGGGATCTTCCTGTCATAAGGTGTGTTGGATGGGTCCACCAGCTTAATTCTTGTCTGATCAATTTGGAGACTGGGATCAACTGATGAACTTCGTTTGGATGTTGTTTGTAATAGGTTAGATAGTGTAGTTGAGTCCTGCGGGCATGAATCCTTGCCCATGGGATGATCTGATATGTTGATGTCAGATGACCTAGTAGTCTGGAGAAGGATTTTGCTGTCTGTCGACTTCTCTGCAGGAAGTGTTTGACATGATTGATGATCCGTTGTTGACGATCTGATGATAGAAATGCCTTGCTTATCTCTGTATTGATCTGTATCCCCAAGAATACCAGTGTCTTGGAAGGAACTAGAGAGCTTTTGTTGAAATTTATGAGCCATCCTAAGTTTTGTAGCTGCTCCACACATATGTTTGTGCTGGCCTGAGATCTTTGGAGTGACGATTCTATTATTAGTATGTCGTCCAGATAAGGAATGATCTTCAGCAGATACTGTTGTCTGAGAAAGGCCATGACATTGGCCATGATCTTTGTAAATATTCGGGGTGCTGAGGCTAGGCCGAATGGCATTACTCGATACTGGTAGTGTTTTCCAAATATGTGAAACCTGAGGTATTTGCGATGTGGCTGATGGATCGGTACATGATAGTATGCATCGCGCAGATCTATTCTTGTCAAATATTCCTCTGGTTGTATCAGCTTGAGTGTGGATGATACTGTTTCCATCTTGAAATGGCGTAGACTGAGACACGTGTTGAGATCTTTCAAATCCAAAATGAGACGGAGTTCCCCAATAGGCTTTATAGTGTAAAAAAGAATCGAATAGAAGCCCCGAAATCTCTGCTGTAGCGGGACCTCCTCTATCACTCTGTTGGTTAAAAGGGACTTTAAGGCTTGCTTCATCTGCTGGGCCTTTGTTCTCTGTCTCAATTTGGAGGTTAGAAAACGATGTGGCAGGAAGGCAGTATTGAATTCCAGCGAGTACCCCTTTTGAATGATCTCCCATGCCCATTTGTCTGGATGTATGACTGTCCAGGCCAAATGGAATTCCTCCAGTCTGCCTCCTACTGGAGAAGGGGTTTGGCTGGCTTCATTGGGAGAACTGGCCGCGTCGCTGGAAATCCTTGCGATTCCCTGCCCTTTGGGATATATGGGCACCTCTTCTCCTTTGATCATATCCTCTGCCAGGCTTGTAACTGCGAGATTCTCGAAAGGATTGTCTTCTATATTGTCCTGATCGTCCAGGTGACTTTCTTATTTTCTTATCCTGGGGTAGGAATTGGCTTTTCCCCCCTGAAGATCTTTTTATTATTTCCTCAAGTTGATCTCCAAATAACTTGGATCCTGCAAATGGGAGAGAGACCAGTTTATTCTTGGATGATGGATCTGCTACCCATGCCTTGATCCACATGGCTCTTCTGGCTGTTACCGAGAGTGAAGATGCTCTTGCTAGAAAACGGATATTATCCATTGAAGCATCACAGGAATAATTGATGGCGTCTTTAATAATGGTCAGGTCTTTAAGAAGTCGTGCCCTGGAAACCGAGGATTCTATTTTCTCTTCTAATTCAGTAAGCCATATGCGTAGAGTTCTGAAGATAGATGCCATTGCCGTTGCTGTTTTCAGATTCTGGCCTATTGTGGCGAATTGTTTCTTTAATACACTATCCGCTCTTTTTTCCATTGGATCTTTTAAGGTTGTCGCATCCTCAAGGAGAATTGTAGTACGTCTTGAGGTCTGTGCTATGGCGGCATCCACTTTAGGTGGAGTGTACCAATTGGATGTTTCGTTTCCTGTGAATGGATACATCCGGTGGAATCTCTTAGAGATGGCACCTCGTTTCTCTGGTTGTTTCCATTCGCCTTGAATGATTTCCTGTATTGAGCTATGGACCGGAAATTGAGGAGGTTCTTTTTTGTAGCCAACAAATGCAGTGTCCATGACATTTAAATCTTTTTGTACATCAGACAAACCCAGTGTCTTCCTCATGGATTTTACCAATTGATCCATTTTGTCAATACTGAAGCTGCCTGTTTCTTCCACCAATTCTCCTTCTTCTGCTGATGAAGCCGCAGATTCCATATCAATATAGGTATCATCATAATCATCTTGGATCCCTGAAGGTCCTTCCTCTGGGTCTGATTGTCTGGGACGTTTCCGTACTGACTCTTGCATTGACGTGAAGGTCTCCTGCATGGAGGTCTTCATCCAGGACAAGAAATCTTGGAATTGGACAGGAACATTACCTCCAGCCGCCTGTTGCAAGCATGCTGCACATAATTTAGCAGGGTCTGTGGCAGGTAAAGTGTTCTGACATCCTGCACATAATTTATCTTTGGATCCAGCTTTATCTTCCCTAGGTGGTTCAGCAGCTTTACTCTTGTCAGATTTGGACTCCTTACTGGTTGACATACTTGTTTCAGCAGGAAACCTGGCTTGCTGTAGTCTAACCTGTAGCTATTAACAATGCAACTAGCAATCTTTTCAAGTCAAAATGAAAACTGTTACATACCTGAGTTCCATTGCTCTGTTTCTTCTTATGAATGCCCCGGTCGGATGTGTGTTCCCCCGCGTGCGTTCCAGCAGTGGCACGCTCCGTGCTCCTCATTTCCTGTTCCTGCTGAGAAAGCTGTGAGCGGGCGCATGCGCGCGCTTAGTCAGCCGGCAACCTCCATGGAAGTGGCGTTTCGCTGTGCGGCCTGCCAGTTTCCCCTGCCCGCCTCTACCTCGCGGGCCCGTGATCTTTGTCCGGTATGTTTTTTAAAGAAAATGTGTCCGCGGTTAGGCAGGACACATTAGATCCTTCTGTGTTCGGTCCGGTTAGAGAGTGAGGCTTAGCCTCCGTCCTCCAGCTGGGTAGGACCAAAAATAACTGCAGAGGGAAGGTAGCAGGCAGTATTTAAAGAAAAAATAATTGGTCCTACCCAGCTGAGAGGCGGAGCCAAAGCCCACAGTATGCCGTGGATCGGACACAGAGGAAAGCAAGTAAGGGGCTTTTTAGGCTCCTGAAATACATCAGAAGGGTCAGAAGGAACCTCCTTCACTAAGGGAATGTTTAGGGTATTTAAAACAGCCCTGATCAGGCCCACAGTCAAGGGTTCAGGATCAGCCTCAAAAGGGCCCCCAAAAAACTGAGAGGAGCCCAACCCAGAACATTCCTCAACATCTGAATCCACCAACAGTTCCTCCTCAGAGGAATCTGACACGTCAGGTACACCCTGAGGCCTTGGCAGGGAAGACTTGACGAAGAATACAAGACCCCCTGTAACTGGGATGGAAAGAGCTGCAAAGTGGACCTAAGGTCCCTAGTAGCAGCCTTGAACTCTTGCACCCAAACTGGCTCTAATGCATGGCTGGAGGTCCCTGGGAGACTCTCAGGGCCATCAGAACATGCTGGGCATAAATGACCTGAGAATTTTCTAGGTAACTGTGAATGACAGAAAGAGCAATGTGCAATAGGGGATACAGAGACCCCAGCATCCTTAATCTTAGGTCTGGCCCCAAAGCTCCAATGGTATAAGACATTCTCACAGTATCAATAACCTTATTGTATAAGCAATCACCCAATTACAGTGTGTATGATTAAAGTTTCACCGCAGAAATCGCTAAAATAGACTTATCTGGCAGGTGAAGGGTTAATCAGCAGAGGAGAGAAGGAGAGTCCAAGTCCTGCGTAGGATACTCGTTCTGGAAATAGCACAAAACGGCTGCCGCGGCGGGAGCCAATCAGTAATAAGCAAGCGCTCATGGGAAATATAGTTTTCCCAGAAAAGTACCCCAAACAGTGTCCGAAGCCCCCTGAGCCTCCCAACACACTAGAAACATGAACTGGATGATAGAGAAAGGGTAGACAAGTAAAATGAGCCATCTCTGAAGTCGCTAGGTTAAGCTGTTGCAGAGATATGTCCCAAAATGTACAGTCCCATATGAGTGAATGGAGCAATGGCGCCTATGCAGTAAAACGAGCGGGAACTCAAATTTTACAAAATTGAAACAGTAAAATAAAAATGCATGAAACATCAGTAGAACATGTTAGGATACCCAAAATACACAACCAGTAGGAAACGTGTCAGAAGCCCCCCACCCCCCACCAAAAGATGCAAAACCAGCAGCTAAAGGGTTAAAGTATCACGTAAACCTGCTCCAAAACACCGAACAGGCATACAGATAGACCTAATGGTGAGGAGTGTGCAATAGGAACTCCAAAGGTAAACCCCTGTGTGGAGGGGCATTGTGGGACACGTGGACCTGCAGCACTCAAAGGGTTGCTCACCTTTCCTGCAGATCTTCTGTCTTCAGATTACCATGTTTAACCCCTTCCCGTCTGGCAACGTACCCGGACCGTCACGCTGGTCCAGCGCTTAAGGACCAGTGACTGTCCTGGTACGTCACGTGCTTTTACTCACCGCGCTCCTGCAGGAGTAAGACCAGAGCGATCTCTTTCAGTGCCTCTGTTCGGCGTGCCGCTCCACGTGATCAGTCACGTGGGGCGGCACGCCGAAATTCCCTATCTGGTCCTTAAAGGACCACACACCCTGGGACCGCTGGTCGTTAAGGGTTTAAAGAAGAAGCCTCGGTGAGCAACTCCTGAGGAAAGAACTTGTAGCCAAGATTTTCCCCCCAGGGCTTAAGGTCCACAAAAAGCACCTGGTCACTGAGCTAGCCACATCTAAAGGCATTGTCAGTTATGGTGGTATTCCATTTCTAACAGAAAAATAAAAAACTTCTAAAGCTATAGCAGAACTGTTCTTTTGCCTGTGTTATCTTCACCAAGGAACAAATCTTTCTGGAGCTGGTTGGCTAGCTGCAGCCAAGGTGGGAAGGTAGGCTCCACCCCCTGCATACAATTCTAGAATTGTTTCTGCCTACTTAAAGGGGCAGATCGCCTACCCGGAGTTACAAGTAACCTGTATTGGATGACAGAGAAACAATGATAACCACCACCCTGATCCACTCACATAAATAAAAGTATGGACTTTAATTTGTATAGAAAGAGACTTGTGGATTTTTAAAGATAAACTAACAGTAGGCTTGATTACGTGTGCAGGCACTACCTGCATTAGTATATATGACCTTCGCTTCTCACAGAAGCTTAACCCTTTCAGTGCTAGGGGAGATGGAAAATGCTTTGCAGAGCAGTGTATGTGACTGGGCGCAAGGAATGTAGGGTTTAGACAGGACGTGCCTGAACTGCACACATTAATAATAAAAATATAAATAACGCATAATCGTTTTCTAAATAGAAAATGACTAATACAACATATGTGTGATTTTGAAAGCCCTTTCCAAAATCCCCAAAATTGTTTTAGGTATTGTATAACAATCCCTTTAGATACATTGTCAAATTCATACAAAACAAGTTGTTCTTGTCACATACCTTCTTGTAGCAAATAGCTGAAATCCTGGTGCCACTTTTATACAGTCTCCCCTTCCAGAAATCAGCAGTTCATGATTTTCCAACACGGGAATTAACACGGATATCTAAAAGGAGTAACACATTGGAATAAGTTTCTTGGTAACGGGTAAGGAAATGCCTAAGAGAACAGTCTGTAGCTATGTGGAAAGATTTCCGAAGGGTGCTGCAAAAGAGGGACTGCTAAAGTATGTTAAAACAAAAGGATATGTTTATACTTCCAGGTAGATCTTAATCCATCATCAGGGACACATGAACAGGGTAAAAAGTGTCCTCCTAGTGGAGGGAAATATACATCAAGGTTCCTGTGTTTCCCATTAAGTGCAAAAGAACATTATTTTGCAGTTACACACCAAGGATCATATTCAAAAAGAAAGAGGAGTAATTATAAGGCTAAGTGCTCCCAGTGTGTAAATCTAAAATTCAACCCTTTGAGTGCCACAAGGGTGAGCAACACATTGTGAAACTATGTGATGCATAACCCTGTTGCACTGAAAAGCCCTATAGAATCCTTTAACCACTAGAACGCTAAAGAGGTCTTTAATGAGACAAGGTATTTGAGACCATGCTAGCAGTCGTGGTTGAAAGCACCACTTAAAGGGATAGTATTACTTCAAAATTACTATCCCTCATATTGTAGCCCTTAATAAACTGAGTTAAATGACACCAGCGGCATCTCTCAGACCTTTATGGTTTAAGAGATAGCCGCTTTCAAAGTTTCCTCTCCCCTGCTGTCAGCGTTCTGCTGCCAGCAGGGGAATCTGGTCCCGGGACAGGCGGAGGCTCTTAAACAGAGCAGATATCTTGTTACGGAAGGAAAAACGATTCATTGAAACAGTCTTCTACGTGTGCTTAGTTACAAAGCACACGTAGAAGACTGTTTCAATTAATCATTTTTCCTTCCATAACGAGATATCGGCTCTGCTGAAGAGCCTCAGCATGATTCAGAGACCTGATTCCCCTGCTGGCAGCAGAACAATGACAGCAGGGGAGAGGAAACTTTGAAAGTGGCTCTCTCTTAAACCATAAAGGTTTGAGAGATGCCGCTGGTGTCATTTAACTCTGTTTATTATTACAATATGCGGGATAGTAATTTTGAAGTAATACTATCCCTTTAACACCCTTCTGGCATTCAAAGGGTTAAGACAGAATACACATCTAGCACTCTAAGAGTTAAATCAATGCCCATTTCTATTTGCCCCCTTCCCATAGTGCAGTTGCTTTGCCCCGAAATGGTCTGCTCATTATTCATAAAGGACCATGTGTACAAATATAGAAAAAAAACAAAAAACAAAGTGCTGTGAAATCCTTGGATGCTGCAGACTCTAATGTGAGCAATCTCTGGAGAAATCTCCAGCACCCAAGGGGTTAATACCTGCAAAAAAAGACCAACTATTACACTATTCATATGGTTCAGTTAAAATGCTGGTCTTTTGTTTTCCAGGTATTAACCCCTTGGGTGCTGGAGATTTCTCCTGCTCTTGCTCACATTAGAGTGTAATGATGAACAGTCGATCTTTGCGTGTGAATGACTATAATGCAGAACTGCAATTTACACTATTCACATGATTCAGTTAAAGCCATTCACAATGCAAGGATCTACTGTTCCTTCCAGCACACACAGATAGGAGTGCTTTGTACTGGGCAATACCTTTATATTTGGACATACCGTTCTAGATTTTAACCCTCTGAGTGCCAGAGGGATACGCAAAGCAAGGAGCTAAACGTCTCTCTGGTACTCAAAGGGTAAAGCAAAGCTTCTGAGAGTTCAACTCTTCCTCAGTTCAAGCAACACTTGACCTGAGGAAGACAGTTGATCTCTCAAAAGTTTGTCTTAAAATATATAACTGAATAGTCCAAATTAAAAAAAAAAAAAAAAAGTCATCAACCAATAACAAAGTACTCATACCTTTGGATTACTAAAACTGGACTAATCCGGCTACTACATATTAATTATTTCCATAGAACAAAACAGAGTGAGTGTTCTGGCCATTACTTTAAATAAATAAAGAGAAAAGAAAATGACAGATAAGCGTGTCTGACAACCTGTAGCAAACCAACTGAAAAAGTGTATTTCCCATTACCCTCAGCTAGCTGTTGATGGATGGAAGATGGAAATTGCAGACCAAAAACAGTAAGCAGTCAAAGGCTGTCATCTCTGATCTGAGAACAATATATTTCAAAATATATTATGTTACAAGTATTTTCTGACAATAACTTAAAAATCAAACTGTAACTACATACCACATCCAAGGGTGCATAATCAATATCCTCAAGCAGGATCCAATGCCCATTGGCAACAGCCTGTGTCAGAGTTCCTGGCTGCCAAACAAACTCTCCCGGAATGTCTGTGCATCGGTACATTCCCAGCAGCATCTAGACAAGAAAGGATTAGCAAAACATTATTAACCCTTCAAGTACCAGAATGGTGTGCAACACATGAGGACAATACTCTGTACACCCCTGTAGCATTCAAAAGGTGTCAACAAAAGAAAAGTCTAAAGTGAAATCGTATCATGGGCATGCCACCAATTGGGACAATGACTAATGTGCCAAATTCCCATTGATTTAAAGGGATAGTAATGTCAGAAAAAAGTATTAACTATATGGTAGATACAATTAAAAGAGTACTTGCACTTATTCATATCTCTCAAACAATTATGGTTTGAGAGATACATGAAAATAAAGTTCTCCACTCCCTCCCCTTTCTGCTTGACAAACTGTAAAGCTGTCAGAAGCAGATTCTGGTCGCTTGACCAGACGTGGCTCTTCAGCAGCGCTGATATAACGATCTCTAAAGATAAATACTTCATCAGAAAGGTCTACAAGATGTGTCTGGTTTCAAGCACATGTTGTAGATCATTCCAATTAAGTGTTTATCTTTAGATATCATTGTATCGGTTAAAAGGTGCAGAACATTTGTATTATGAAGAATAGGGTTTGTTTTGCTCAGTTAAACCAGGATGCTCCCACTTCTGGGTGATTTTTCATTCAAATGTTATTGAAGCTCAGACTTGTCCAAAAGGGAATTTTATTCATGTATTTATTTTCAGTTAAGCACTGTATAGTAGAGAGGCTATCTGAAGTTAATGATACATTTTATTAAGCCCTTGGATACGAACGAGATCTGAGAAGAGATCAATAAAATACCTCTCTAGCATGCAACTGGCTATTTATTAAAAAAAAAAAAAAAAAAAAAAAAAACATACTACTACTATTCCTCTTTAGTAGTGTGATGGAACAGACTGAGCTCAGAGGCATCTCTTGCAGCCTCCCAATCTGTTCCAACAGGATCAACAGACACTTTCTCCTCATAATCACCCCAGAGATAACACACTCTGCCTCTCTTTTGCCTCAAGACACAATGCTCTGGAGACTTCTCTCACCCAAGAGGTTTTTCTCTTTCCAAGCCACACAACTGCAAATAGTTTGCTACTTGTCAATCAAAATAAGACTTAACTAAAGATGTGGCCTATAACTGCTCTAGTGCTCATAACATTTTTAAAAATTATCAAACAGGTGGCTTGGGAGAAAACCAGCTTGGCCAGGTGTTCACTCTGTGCCAACTGTACATATTGTACGTCCATAATGTGGCTGCTGTATAAGATGATATAACAGGCATGCAGCAGGCCACAATAAATAAATACAATTAAAAATGTAAAGACACCAGACGTGGTGTCCCTCACCAGTGACATGGAATGCTTTCAATGAACCAACCCACTCTACCCAGTAGTTCTGGTAGGATTGACTGCACTGTATTGGATACCTCTGTAGCAATGTTAAAAAAAAAAAAAAAAAAAAAAAAAAAAAAAAAGTATTATATATTCATTAAATGCTGAAGTGCAGTGGCATCTGCCAAAGGAGAAGCATTGGATTTAGACAGTCTGGAAATAGGGGGGTACCACCTGAGGAGGTATAGCCCACTGAGCCAAGGCTGCATCAGAAAAGGGATACAGCTTAGATAATCTCTTAGAAAGATTAAGACGCTTGTCCGGAGTTTTCCACTTATCCATGATAACCTGATCTAGTGTGGGATTAGGCGGAAACATGGTACTGGACTTATTATGCCTTTGAAAGACGTCAGAAGTAGACTGTGAATCTACAGGGTTAACAGGAATGTTAAGTGTAGTCAAAACAGCCTTAATGAGACCATCACAGCAGAGGTTTCGGTGTCAGCCTCAAAGGGGGTCATCATTGGTATGGGATGAAGCCCCTCCTGCACAGTCACAATCATCAGACTCTTCAAATGAATCCTCCTCAGAGGAATCAGGAATGCCAAGGGCCATAGGGGCCACAAACCTGAAAGAAGTGGGGGGCTTCCAAGACTGAAGAACCCCCTGAAAAGAGAGAGGAAACTGTGCCATAGAGGACTTGACCCAATGTGGCTCTTGTTCAATACTGGAGAGCCCTGGCGGAGAGGCAGAGGCCACAGCACATGAGGGGCATAAATGTCCTGAATACTCTCTTTGACATGATGAACAGTAACCAATGGGGGTCCAAGACACCCCTGAATCATTAGCCCCAGGTCTAGCACCATGTCCCTTTGGATCCAACATCCTAACAGAAGCAGTGTCTTACAGTAAGTAATAGGGAATCCAAATACTGTCACCCAGATTAAGAAAATCACCCCAGAAAGCCAAATACGTACTTATCTGGCAGACGAAGAGTTAACCTGTAGAGGAGCGTAAGGGAATCCAAGCCCTACTCCAAATTCAGAGCCTATCAGAGAAAAGCCCGCGGAACGAGCAGTATGGGAAATGTAGTTAATCTCATTGAAAGTACCCAAAAGCAGAACCTGAACCCCCCCAGGGACCCCCAAGACACTCAGGACGTGAACCGGAATGAAGGGCAAGAGGAGACAAAAAGAATGAGCCCTCTCTCAACTTGGCAAGTGATGCGGTTGCAGAGATATGTCCTAAAGCAGTCTATCCCAAAGAAGGCAATGGAGCATTGCAGTAAAGCTGCCCTTGAAGAAGTGCAATTCAAATAAAACAAATAAGTGTCTAAAAAGTGCCAAAACACCTATAAAACACTTTAGAAACATGAAAAACACATGAATCCAAAAGGAAAGTGAGAAAAAAGTCCCCCAAATCACCAAAGCATGGCAGGGAAGAGGTTTAATACCACAAAACAGCCCAAATGCTCCAAAGACGCAGAGAGATAAATTACCCAACATGATTGCAAGCATTATAATTAACTACAGAAAGACCCCTGTGCAGAGGGGAACTGTGTGACAAGTGGACCATAGCACTCAAAGGGTTGCTCACTTTTTTTTGCAGGTCTTCTTTCTTCAGATTACCATTGAAAAGAAAGAAGCCTCAGAGAGACTTCTTTGGAGAGAAAAAGACATGTGTTGCATGATATTCTCCCGAGACTGCAAGGGTCCACAGACAGCATCTCTTAACTGGGCAATCCTCCAGGGGAAGCCAGTAATGGTAATCCACCTAATGGGGAACTTTGGGCACCCCATACCTAAGAAAAAATAATAAAATAACTAAAAACAGGCTAAGATAGCCTGATATGGAGGAGGGGGAGGTACCACCCCTGCACTTCTTTCAGAATTGTTCCAGTCTACTATAGCTATATGTCATATTGGACAACAAAGAAAGTCCAGTAGCAGGTGAATGTCTGTATTCCAAAATGGTATGGATTACCGACCTTTTCTTTAGATCTGTGATTGTTATCAACATTTTAGTGCAGGCAGGTCCTTTCACAGACGAAAACTGGCAGGTTTAATTTGTGCTTCTAGAACCCCCTATGGTATGTCAACACAAAGCAATGCAGTAACATTTTTCACGGATGAGTAATAGCTAATGAATGCACCAAGAAATGACACTGGAGCCATGAAAAGGGAGAGTACCAAAAAAATACCCCCAAGCCTCTGGAACTGAAAAAGCTAAATGGGGCTTTTGACCCCCTGGATGCTAGAAAGGTTTTGTGTTGGAGTTCTTTAGCATTCAGTAGCTTAAAACCACCATATAAATATTTGAAGATTAAGGTAAAATTGTATTTGACGCCTGTGGTGCAATTAGTTTGCTATAAAATGTATTCTCTAATTACCTGAATCAATCAAAATCAAGAAATATGTACTGTCATTTGACAGTTAGTATGAATTTTGTTGCAACTGATACAGTTCTCAAAGGTTTTAGCCATAAACGTCAACAGAAATCTGTTCAATAGAACCAAGTGATAATATTTACCAAATCTAATGTAATCTTGGCCTAGATTAGAAGGTTTCCTCCTACAACAGATTTATAGTTACCTTGCTATCAGTTTGATCTCCGAGTTGAACCTTTAGAATGTCAGGTGGCTTGAGGCGTCCAGTGACAGTGGCCAAGTGCTCAACCAACGCAGTTTTGCCACATCCTATTGGCCCTTCTAAAAGCACTGGATTGTGTTGGGCCACTGCCAGAGCGATACTGTGGAGATACCTGCAAGTAGTCTCCACTAGCACAAGATTGCTAATGGGTTCCTCCTGAAATGGAGACAAATACATGCGGCTTATTCATGTAACAATATGATTAAATTGGTTGTTTATTAATGTACTAGTGTAAAGGCCTGTGTACACGGGCCAAAGTCCGGGTAATGTTAACCCTCCGAGTGCCCGAGGGGTACGAAACACATTGCTTTGCAATGCGTTGCATACCTCTCTGGCACTCAAAGGGTTAAGAGGCCACTACCTCACTGCTCCACACAATGTAGTCTTGCGTCACCTCACTCACGTGATGCAATCATGCGCAGTAGAGACTGCCCGAACGCAGGCAGTCTCTACTGTGCATGACTGCATCATGACAAACATCCTAGCGAATTATTATATAGGATTGCTTTTGCAGTAAATAGACAATGGCAAGTTTTAAAAACATATAGATCTCAAAAGTGTCACCCTAAGAACATAGGCAATTGTGTGTAAACCAACAAGTCCCATTTAATTTAAACAGGCATTTGTTTACTCCAAAATTGCGCCCATATATAAAAGCCTAAAACAAACGTTGGGAATTGTCAACTTTCCAGCAGTTATTGCGCTACCGTACCCATCAGATTATGCAATTCAGTCCATCAAGAGCAGGGAGCCAAAACAGCCACCCATGGGCTAATCCAACAACGTTATCAAGTATCAATAGTAAAATCATATACCGATTAAAAAAAGGCTGCAGCAGGTTGCTGCTTTATAACATTTCAAGGAATAGCTGCAAGAATGTCCCTGTAAAAGAGTGGCTATTGCATGAAAGAGTGAACTTAAGTTTGTGAGGAGAAAAAAAAACAAAAAAAAAACAAAAAAAAAAAACACACACACTCGCGCGCGCACACACGCACGCGCGCACACACACACACACGCACGCACACACGCACACACGCGGGCTGCAGATCCCCATTATCCTTTTAAAACGCAAAAGAGCATGCGACCACATGGCGCATTAACCATGTCACCATGATAAAAGTGGCAACATAAGACTCTCATTCCTTGAAAGCATGAGATTCTCAAGTTGCGCCATGAAACGTCACAAATCAGCCTCTTATAATTATTTCCTTACCTGATGTCGGTCCCGCTGAAGTTTTGGTAGTATAACTCCACATACTGGTACAACATGGGCACAAAGGTCATCTGACACAATGTGACCTTGTGTATATTGCTGGCTCTTTTTTCTGTGCCACAAGGATCTCTCTGGGTTTGCCATCAAAAGACCCCTCTCAATGTTCTGATTCTGCAGCTCATCTAGAAACCTAAAACAATTAAATTGTCACTGCCTGTTCTTCCATTTGGAGGCATCTACGAGAAAACATGAAGTCTCACTTACTGAAGCTTAAAATTAATCAATTCATCCACACTGAACATTTTCTTCAGAAAGGTCTGTTTATTTGAGTCAGACATCCGGGTAACCAAAGACAGACAGTGGGCTGTGTACCTAGAACAAGACATAACATCAGGAGCACCTCATGCCAACTCTCAGAGGTTGGCAACATCTGACACTAAGATAACCCTGTCGTCCTCAAACTACCATTGACTGGTTTTGGCTTACTGCAGCTGTAGTCTACAAACATCATAAAAGGGAAATATTGCCTACAGCTGCATTACCAAAACTGAAAGAAATATTATTTATATGCTATGCAATTATTAAGAGATCAGATCCCAGAAGAAACACCTATACGCTCTAATAATGCCTTGAATAGGAGTGAATATATAAATGAAATGTAATAATTGTAAAAAAAGATAAATGTATTTTACAAGTCTTTTCGCATTTTTTTTTTTTTCTTTTTCCTGCTCTTTTTTTTTTTTTTTTTTTGGGGGGGGGCACAATTACATGTGTAGCCAGGTAGCTGTTGCAGTTTGTAGGTTGATTGTACCAGTTGAAATAAATACCTAAAATAAATTACAACATAAAAATGAACACTTATGTTTGTATATTTATTAACAAGTAATTACCCAAATCTTCATTTTGCAGAGTACAGTTTTACTTGTAGAAAGCAGAAACTTCATAATCACAATTAATTAGCAATAAAACTAATAATTTAATTGTGTAAAAATTCTGAAAAAAAAGCAGATGTATAAAAACAGAGGATTTACCATCGGACAGTCAAATCATGACTTTTAAGCAAGGGCACACAGACACTCCAGTCCCATATTTCTCGAAAGGAAGACTTATCCTGTTTCAGGAATCTGTAGGCAGCTTCCATTAAATCTCGTAGTTTCATGCGCCTCCTACCATATCGGACAGAACTGGAATCACAGCTCTCCAGGAAGAGCCTGTGGAACACTGGAGCGGCATTCTGAAAATACTTCAATGCAAAACTAAAAAAAGCAAAGAGAAAAGCCACTGACATACATAAGAGAAAAAAAACAAAGCTCTTATACCGTGATAAAATGATATACCTTACATTATAAGAGTTGGTACCGTGTTAGCCGTAGAAATACAGGAGGCAAATATAGTTGTTGATACCTTTTTATTGGCCAACTAAACAGATTTAAGATGCAATCTTTCGAGACCTTAGGTCTCTTCCTCAGGCATGTTATACAGATAAATATGAAAACATCTCGCTTATATACAAGTACACATTGCATTGTTTAGAATGGAAATCAGATAAGAGAACTCATCCCAGATCCAGATACTTTGACCAGACAATGGTAAAATGCACTCTTCCTCTGAGGCTTTTGAGGTATTTACGATGCTCTTGAGTCTGTTGCAAAGGTCAATCCATTAAGTGATAAAGTGACAAGAATTCTTTGTCCTTATTCAATCCATTACAAATAGCATTACATTTTAACATTAATTTTACCTCCCATACTTTTCTGTCCTTCTGAGTGCGGAACAGTCCCATCAATACAGTTAACTTAAAGGGATAGTAACACTTCGTTTTAACTTTATTTTATTTTGTAGGCATTAAAAAAAATGAAGAATGATATAAGTCTTATCTCTCAAACCTTTATGGTTTATGAGATATTCACAAGCAAAGTTCCCCTCCCCGCCCCTTTTACCTAGTGTAAGCCATCTCTTCTCAGATGTGAGTCTGGTTGTATGACAGTACAGATAACAGAAGGGGACAATTTTCTTTGTATGAAAACAATGAAAGCCCTTCCCCCCTTGACAAGTTTTTCAGCTTTTTCCATTATCTTAATTGAAGATTGTCCCTCTCTGCAGTCTACCTGGGCATCTCCCTTCTGATCTCGTTGAACAGGGGGGGAATACTTTGTTTGTGAATATCTCTTAAACCATAAAGGTTTCAGAGATAAGACTTATATCATTCTTCATGTTTTTTTAATGCCTACAAAATAAAATAAAGTTAAAATGAAGTATTACTATCCCTTTAATGTCCCTGATACTGTGCCCATTTTGACAAAAATATTCTCCCACAGGTATCTCTCTCTTTTTGTTGTTAACACTGGATCTGTGGGAATGAAACCTCTTATGTAGTAGTTGTCCAGTTTCTCCCACATTAAGAGCTGTTGGGCATTTTGCACATATGATAAGATATATTAAATTGGATGATTTACAGGTGACGGTACCATTGATCTTATGGTGTAACTGGGTGTTTGGAATTGGAATCTTGCCGTGGTGTAAATGTGTGCACAAGTTTCACATCTCTTTTGTAGGCAGGGAGATGTGCCATTTTTGGTATTTTTATTCAAGGCACTCCTTACCATCAGTTGTTTCAAATTGGGAGGCTGTCTGAAAGAGAGTGAGGAAGGCTGTGGGAATATGTTCTTAAGTCTTTCATCTGTATGTAATGTTGTTTGAAGTTCTCTTGATATTTTGCGCAGAGCTTCAACCTGAGGTTGGTAAGTGACAAGTGGCACCCAGTTTCCCTTATGTTGTTCTCTGTAGCTCAACAGATTTTTTTCTTGGTATGTGGGTAGCCTTCTGTATCTGACTGTCAATGATATTTGCACTGTAACCGTTTTATAAAGTCTCCTCTGAGTTTCTGGAGGTGCTTGTCACGGTCCATCATGTCAGAAGAGATGCGATGGATTCTGACGGCCTGGCTGTATATGATGGAGTTCTTTGTGTGTTTTGGGTGGAAGCTATTGTTTTTCAAGTAGGCTGGTCTCTCTGTTGGTATGCGGTACAGGGAAGTGTGGATGGAGTTGTTCTTAATGCTGATAGTTGTGTCAAGGAAATTAATGTTTGTGCATGAGTGACTGAGTGTTAGGTTGATATAGGGGTGGAATGTGTTGTAGTTCTCATTGAATGGTTGTTATTATGAACACTGTGGACTAAATTCAAGAAGCAAATAGGCAACTCTCTGATGAAAGATACTATACTATGTGAAATTACAAGATTATCCCACAAAAAAATCATACAAAACAACTTAACAGGATCATAAAAGAACTGCCCTCCAACATTGGACAACAGATAAGGCCCCTAATACCAGCAGATCCGAAAATAGGCTCCTTCTACATGCTACCAAAAATACACAAAGAAGGAAACTCAGGAAGACGCATAGTTTCAGGAACTGGTACACTCACAGAGAATATCTCTGGCTAGGTAGAAAATACCCTGAAACCCCTGGTAAAACAAATACCCAGCTTCCTTCAGGACACCACGGATCTTTTAAATAAATTAGCTCACTTGGGCCCAATTCCAGAGAGCACCATCCTGTCCACTATGGATGTAGAATCCCTTTACACCAACATTCCACACACGGATGGCATAGCAGCATGCCAAGAATATCTGGAACAAAACAACACACCCATGGAACCAGTAACAAAACTCATACAGTTTATTCTCACCCACAATTGCTTCACAGGACCTCTACCTTCAGAAAATGGGGACTGCAATTGGTACCCAAATAGCACCACAATATGCCAACCTATTTATGGCAAAATTGGAAGAGGACTTCCTGTCCACCTGCTAGATAAAACCCCTGGTCTATCTCTGCTACTTATCATCTGGACCGCCAATGAAGAGGATCTTCTCAAATTTCATGAGAACTACAATACATTCCACCCCAATATCAACCTAACACTCAGTCACTCACGCACAAACATTATTTCCTTGACACAACTATCAGTATTAAGAACAACTCCATCCCTGTACCGCAAACCACCAGACAGACCAACCTTTCTGAAAAAAAAAAAAAATAGCTTCCACCCATAACACACAAAGAACTCCATCATATACAGCCAGGGCATCAGATACCACCGCATCTGTTCTGCCATGATGGACCGTGACAAGACTTTATAAAACATGGTTACAGAGCAAATATCATTGGACAGTCAGATACAGAAGGCTACCCAAATACCAAGAAAAAAATCTGTTACGCTACAAAACATAAGGGAAACCGGGTGCCACTGGGGATCAATTACCACCCCCAGGTTGAAGTTCTACGCAAAATATCCAAAGAACTTGAAACGAAATTACATACGGATGAAAGACTTAAGAACATATTCCCACAGCCTCCCTTACTTTCTTTCAGACAGCCTCCCAATTTGAAACAACTGATGGTAAGGAGTGCCCTGAATAAAAATACCAAAAATGGCACATCTCCCTGCCTACAAAAGAGATGTGAAACCTGTGCACACATTTACACCCCGGACAAGATACCAATTCCAAACACCCAGTTACACCATAAGATCAATGGTACCTTCACCTGTAAATCATCCAATGTAATATATCTTATCATGTGTGCAAAATGCCCAACAGCTCTTTATGTGGGAGAAACTGGACAACCACTACATAAGAGGTTTAATTCCCACAGATCCAGTGTTAACAACAAAAAGACAGGGACACCTGTGGGAGAACATTTTTGTCAAAATGGGCACAGTGTCAGGGACATTAAGTTAACTGTATTGATGGGACTGTTCCGCACTCAGAGGGACAGAAAAGTATGGGAGGTAAAATTAATGTTAAAATTTAATGCTATTTGTAATGGATTGAATAAGGACAAAGAACTCTTGTCACATTATCACTTAATGGCTTGACCTCTCCAACAGACCCAAGAGCATCGTAAATGCCTCAAAAGCCTCAGAGGAAGAGTGCATTTTACCATTGACCGGTCAAAGTATCTGCATCTGGGATGAGTTCTCTTATCTGATTTCCATTCTAAACAATGCAATGTGTACTAGTATTTAAGAGAGATGTTTTCATATTCATCTGTATAACATGCCTGAGGAAGAGATCTAAGGTCTTGAAAGCTTGCATTCTAAATCTGCTAGTTAGCCAATAAAGGTATCAAAAACTATATTTGCCTCTTGTATACCTTAAATTAATCTTCGTCTTTAACAAAGGTGATTTTTCCACCCTTTTAAGTGCCTATCTATAGATCTCTCTATAAACTAATTTTTTAAGTTGCATGATTTGCTTCTAGATCTGTACCGGCCAATCCTCAGGACTGGAAATAGGTGTAGTACTGAATTCTGGGATTTGCAGTCCTGATTTGTTAAGTATGTATATATTTCATGGTAGATCTTTACCTCTGAAAGACTACAAACAAGCAAAACTGAGAATTTTTGTGTTTGTTATGCAGCCAACTCCTTTGAATGTATTGCTTTTGGCATAAATGGCTAAAAATTAGTGTTAAAATGGATCTGCCCCATCACCTTTTATTCAAATCAAGGCCCACACCTTGTGCTTTAATTTCAAATCAATGGAATGATGTTTGATATTTTTGGTTTAGCTGGGGATTCATAAGCCTCAGCAGAGCTGATCTCGCATAGCTGACTTTTACAATCTGCATAATTTAATGACTACCTGTCATGAATTTGCTTCTCTCCTCCATCTGATGCTGCTGGAACATATCCAGTCCCATCAGAGGAGATAAATAAATCAGCGGGGAGGAATACTGTTGCTTTAAGACAACTATACATATGTCCTCAAAAGGAGCAGTAACTGTTTAAAGGGAGCAAAACAAAGACAAAAAAAATCCACACCACATACGATGATGAGTAAAACAAGGGTACTCCCACTGCTGGGAGTCTGTTTAAACGGTTATCTTTCTGCATTAACATTACCCTCTAATGGGCCAATTTTATAGTTTTTGTTGCATTCTGTGTGAAGCAAGTCATTGACAACAGTTCTCCACAGAATACGATAACAGCTGAGTAACTTCCTGACAGTTTGAACTGGATCTCTGGTTTCCAGAGAATACACAGTTTTGGCCATTTACAAATCTTTTGAACAAAACAACTGCCAGTAGTGTGAGTAACTGTTTTATTCATCAGTGAAAGCCCTATAAGAGTTATGGTGTCAATTAACAAAACCCCAAAGAGTTTACGGTTCCTTTACGTACTAACTTAGGACAGATAGTGTACATATGATAGGCCAATAGATCTGCAGAATATTTCAACACCCAGGAACTAACTAGAACTAAATGGGCCATATACACAAAAAGACATTTTGTGACAAACCATTTGCACCATAGGTTCTCTAGCATTCAAGTAGTTAAATCAAAAAATCATCAGTGTGAATTTTGATTTGCCTCTACAGTGCAAATGGAATACTCCAGAATAACTTCATTTTTGTATATGGTCTGATGTATAATAAATGCAAGACAAACTGAACTGATGTTGACTCACGGGAGGACATCAGGGTGGCTACTGATTAACTTGCTCATGGCCACACACAGCCTCTCGTGGAGATCATGGTTAATCTGGCCTCCAGCTCGAATAGACTCAACATTCCTCTCCAGTAGTTCCAGAAGCAAAGGACGAAGCTGCCGACCAATCATCAGCGTGCATTCCTTGTCCACCAGTAACTGGGCTAAAATGTTGAGGATGGCTTCTCTGTCCTGGGGAGTCCATATCTGCAAGAAAAGAAAAGAAAAAAAAAAGAAAAAAAAAAAAAATGAAATGTTTTGTACCTGGCAGTTTCTGAACATGCACACTTTGCAGCAAATAATCCAGTGCATTTGTGTAGCAAAAACAGTCATATTTCTCACTAGGCAGCATCACCAAAGGCCTAGAGCAGTCATACTGTCTTTTTTTTGCTCAAGACACCCCTGCTATTAAATGTGGAATTTTCAGGACACCCCTAACATTTTGTACACCCCTGGTAAAAATGTGTAATGACAGGTACTATTAATACAGTTGGTCCTTTAGGACCAAGGGTTTTGTGTGGCAGTGGACCAGGGACTTTTTATTTGCAGAGGCAGCATATGTGAGAGATCGTATGTACCAGCTCGTAGAGAGGGAGTGTGAGAGAGGTTGAAACGGACTACTCCGTTCTTGGAGCAAGATAAAAGAACAAACCCTAAGTGTAGTCCTAGGAGGCTATCAGTAAGTGTCGGACCAAGGGAATACGGAAGACAGGACTGCAGCCAGTCACAATGGTACTCTATCCAATAGACAAACACCAATACAAAATACCTGCACACGTCCCTCTACCAGCTCACCTAACCTAAATTGAATGGAGGCAGGCTGTTAGAAACAGAGTAGAATAATAATTGATAATATCACTTCCTATTGGATGATAGAAACATCAACAGAAAGCAGAACAATGGGGAATCGAGACAAGCTATCACAGTGAATGACAATAAAGCTTCCAATTAGATAATAGAAACATCAGTAAAATAACAAACAACACAGCAGAATCACGTACTTAAAGGGATAGTAATACTTAAAATGTAAAAAAAAATATGTTGTAGGGTTTATCCCCCTGAGTAAAACAAGAGTACCCCCACTGCTGAAATGTGTTTTAATTTTTTAGGTGCAATATCACAGTGGCCTGAAATTGTACAGTGGCGCTATTGCTACACAATCCTATGGACAGCTCTGGTCCTGGGACCATAAATCTCCATAGGATGGTGTAGCAACAGCGCCACTGTACAATTTCAGGCCACTGTGATATTGCACCTAAAAAATTCAACTTTGAAAATTAATAACTTTTGAATGAAACACCTTTCAGCAGTGGGAGTACTCTTGTTTTACTCAGGGGGATAAACCCTACAACATATTTTTTTATACATTTTAAGCATTACTCTCCCTTTAATCCATACAATGCTCTAAGGAAGAATTCCCAATGTTATAATTGGGCAGACTAGATGGGCCGAATGGTTCTTATCTGCCGTCAAATTCTATGTTTCAAATTCTATGTTATAGGAGTTTCCCTTAAGTCCATAGAGAGATCCTTGATTTCTTTCAAAAAGGTTTAACTCTTCAAGATTCAGGCATGTTTCACAACTGTAGCAGTTCTCTATTACAGGTGCCCTAGACCGTTCTCAATCACCCACACTAGAACAGACAAAGGATCACTCTTCCACAAAATTCCTTAGGGTATCTGAGAAAATCCAAAGATAGTGTGATATCTTCACATTTAAGGGAACTTTTCCTCCCCACTCATACTCACACAGTGGATAATTCTTATATCTCAACTGAACTGCTTCACAGCAATGAGAGGTCTCTTGCTTAAACACCATTTCTGAAAGTGTACCTATTTTCTACAACAATGTCCTATAATTATAGCCTTTGCACAATTCCTGTTCTGCACCAGTGTCAGGATTTGATTCTTGGAGCAGTCAGATTTAACCTCCCAGTATGATCACCACACGCAGTCCTGGCACGTCCATGGGCCTCAATAGGGTTAAAGCTATTATTTGGTGTCACAATCGGAATGACAGAAACAAGTGCATTTACAAAATCTGCAGGGGAAAAAAAACAAAAAAACAAAAACAAAAACAAAAAAAACACACCACCAAGAAGTGTTTTCGGTTACCAATAGTGTTTATCTTATGTTTTGCCATTGCCTCATATCCATATTTGGATTGTTTCGTTGTTGGTCGCCGAGCTACATCTTCATCCCATCCCTTTCTTCCCTCTGTTAGTATCCTCCCCTCGTACTTTCCTCTTGGTTTCCCCTTTGCCTCTCCCCTAGGGACGGAGATGTGGCTGCATTGGTTCAGGCCGAGGTACTAAAAGTTCTGTTCTTTCTTCGGTTCTCTGTGCCGATGGCCAGGGGGGGTTGACGTTTAGGCGTTGTGCCCCCTCTGGCATCGTCTGGGTACTCTGTGGTTTCCGTCTGTGGGTGGATTTAGTTTATCCTGACTCACCATTAATGGTTACCTTATTTTGTAATGGCATTATATGACTGATGTTTTAATCCGGCTATATTTTGGATCTGTTTTCACAGCCATACTTTCTGTAATCTTGATAAGAATGTCGAATTAATGTTTGATGGCCTACTGTTTTTAGGGTTGTTGCTCCGTGTCACCATCTCCTCCCCCCCTCTTCCCGCCTTTCCCCATGTCTTTGACTGTCCCCTCTCGTCGTATCTCCCTTCACTGTCTCTATATGGTTCAGCAGTGGTTTTAGCCTTCTTTTGACTTGCTTAACGCAGATTTAATCTTCTCCTCGTTACTAGAAACTGCAGCTCTTGCGGCATTTCCTCTTTGGTATTCTAATACCCATCTGTGCTATACGTCTTTTTCCTTCTGCTCTTTCTACGTGTTCTTTTTAATTCCCCTTCTGTTTTCCCTCTTTTTTTTTTTTTTTTTTTCCCTCAACTCCCTTCCCTACGTCCATTAGCAAATTGGGTGACCCTCACATATTTTAGCTAACTTACAAGACAGTCATTGCTTTGGGACTTCTCAATAATGTATTTTGTTTTCAAAGTGGTGTCGATTAATGCCAAGGTGCTCAACTCCCCATTGAAACGCTCGCCGCTATTCAGAGATTTCTCTCGGCTAGGGGGTCAGGTGTGTTTAGTTCAAGAGACCCACTTTGCGGCGGGCAGGGTACCTTCACATAGTAAACATTTTCCTACTTCCTTTTTGAGTAGCTCTCCATGTAAGAGATCTGGTGTTGCTATTTTCCTACATAAATCTTTTGGGTTTGATGTGCTGAGACGAGATGGGTAGTGTTTTTGTCAAGGGCAGAGTTGGTTCCCTGCACCTTACATTGGTCAATATCTACTCACATAATACTGGTCAGTTAGCCTCTCTTCTCAATGCTCTCCAAGATTTAAATTCTTTTGGTGAAGGAGTCCTAGTAGTCAGTGGTGACTAACACTGTTCTGGATCCAATCGTGGATTGTTTTGCTGGTTCAGCCAGCTTGTCCACTACTCATAAGAGGAGATGGCTTCTACTAGATCATTCTCTTATGGATGTTTGGTGCTTATTGAATCCTTCCACACGCTCTTATACCTATTTTTCCAATCCTCACACGTCCTATTCCAGGACTGATTTTCCCTTGTTGTCTCAAGAGCATCTACATTTTGCTTCCTCTGCCTCCATTCACCTGGCAACATGGTCAGATCATGGTCCCATTGATCTTACTGTACAGTTACCTATGGCCTTGCCGGTGTCTAGAGGGTGGAGGATGGATGCTTCTCTCCTTTCTGATCATACTTCTTCGCTACGCATCAAAGAATATATTCAGGCATACCTGGCGATTAATGCAGATTCTGTCTCTTCTCCGACCGTGTTTTGGGAAGCACTGAAGTGTGTGTTGCGGTGTGCCTCTATCCAACTTACCGCTCGTCGTAGACTTCAGGCCAAGGAGGAACTCTCTACTTTATTGGGGGCTCTGGCCACTGCAGAATGTGCTCACCAGTGTAGGGGTGGTGCTGAGGCTTTGACTCACATAAAATGTTGCAGGGAAAGGGTTTGATCCTTTCTCACAACTCAAATTAATCACTCATCTGTATGGTCTAAACGCTACTTCTATGAACACGCCAACAAAGGAGTAGGTGGCTTTCCCGGCAATATAAAGGTCACAGGACCATTAAACCCATTTCTTCTAACCAGGCCTCGTCTGGTGACATTGTTCGAGAATTAGCTGCGATAGTTTCCTCTTTTAAGGATTTCTATGCTATTCTTTATGATCTGAAACCTTGTAGGTTCGCTTTGCCCTTAGAGGCTCAGCTGACTTTTGTTGCTGGGTCCTATCTTCCAAAAGTTTCTCCAACCCAGGCATTTAAAGCTGGATGGGGAGATTCAGCAACAGGAGGTTGAGCTGGCCATCAAACAAATGGCTCTAGGGAAATCCCCTGGCCCTGATGGATTCCTCCTAGTTTTTCACTGTCGTTATATGCATCTAATTGCTCCAATGCTAGCTGCCTCTTTCAACGATCTTCCCGACGTTATTCACCAACATCCTGGCATAGCGGAAGCCCACATTTCACTCATCCCCAAGGTGGGTAAAGACCCCTCCTGCATGTGCTAGCTTTCGGCCCATATCCCTCCTTAATAATGATTTAAAATTACACGCCAAGGTCTTAGCCAATCGTCTCCGCCCTCTCTTGTCTGACATCGTACACACTGACCAGGCCGGCTTTGTGCCGGGGCAAGAAACGTGTGAAAACACCATCAAATTGCTCCATCTACCCCATCAATCTCACTCTCATGGGGAACCTGCTCTCCTTTTGTCAGTCGACGCCAAAAAGGCTTTCGACAGAGTGGATTGGGGATTTCTAGAAGCATCAGTTCGGGGATTTGGATTAGGACAGGGCTTTCTTTCAAAGGTTATTGTGCTATACGCAAATCCATCTGCTCAGGTCTGTGTAAATGGTTTATCATCAGAGTCAATTAAGTTGTTTATAGGGGATAAAGAACATCCTTCCCTTGTTCCATTCATTTTTTGTTTTGGTCATAAAATCCTTGGCATCTAAGATTCAGGCTCACATTGCCGTCTCTGGGGTCCGGGTGGGGGATGTGGAGCACAAGATTTCATTGGTTTCAGACAATGTCATTTTTTTCTCAACTTACCCCCTCCTTATCTGATCTGTTCAAATGTAATTACGTTTCTTTGGTCTGTTCCCTGTCCGATCTTGGTAGATGCTCCACCCTTCTGTTGTCATGGACTGGTAGGATCAAATTTGCTCAAATCTGTTTTTCTTCCTAAAATTCTCTCTTTCAGACACTTCCCATCTTTCTCACTCGATCAGATCTTAAAATGTTGCAACAGTTGTTCAACAATTTCGTTTGGGGAGGTGGTTCTTCGCACCTCAAATTTTCTCACACATTGAGCAGTCACAAACATGGTGGATTGGGTGTACCAGATGTATGACGCCATCATAGAACTACGTTTCTAAGTGCCACACAGCTCATTGGTTTCATTCAGGGGCTTCGAAAGCCTGGGTGCACCTCCACCTATGTGTCACCCGCTGCCTCTCACATAGCTGCCATGGTGCCCCGTGTCTTATATCCCTCCTACTGTCTCTAGGCACCCTTTGCTCTCACCAGTGCTGCAATGCTCGAATTCTGCGGTCCTACAGTTAAAGCATTCCTTCCACCCTGAACTCTTTAGTTTACAATCCGGACTTCCCCACCCCTCCCGGGATGTCTAGCACTACCTTTTTGGGATGGGGCCCGAGATCAGATTTGTTGGTGGCCAATGTTCTCTACAATGGCGAATTAGCTAGTTTTGCTCACCTGACTCTTGGGATCTACATTTCAATGATTTTTGGAAATTTATACAAATTCGCCATTATAGATCTTCACATCCTGTACGGTCCCAGTCTGCTACACACTCAACCCATTTGAGCTGTTCTGTCGTCCGACACCGAGACCCAAGGGATCACAGGCCCTGTAGCCCCAACAAATCATTACCAAACTTTATTCCTGGCTAGTGAACTCGTCAGATGCCTCTCATTGCCATTCATATACAGACATGGGGGTTGGATCTTCAGGCTTTGATCCCCCCAGAGACATGGGAACAAGCCTTTCGGGGGATCTCTTTCCTCATCTAGGAACACCACTGCAATGGAGGCCAATTATAAATTGGCCACTCGCTGGTACAGATCTCCTCATCTCTTACATTGATACTACCCCCAGGTTTCTCCGTTGTGTTGGAGGTGTGGTCAGGCTGATGGTACCCTGGGCAGTCTTTGGTGGTCGTGCCCACTGGCGTCAGCTGGTTCAAGCTTTGTCGACAATTCTCTCCATTACTCTACCATTGGATCTGTTGCGACTTCTTTTCTCTGTAGGACTCTCAGAGTTAAACTGTTCTCAAGCCCTCAAGGTTTTGCTTAATTTTCTTCTTACCACTACCAGAATGTGTATTCCGTTGCATTGGAAGTCTTCTTCTCCACCCTCTTTGGATGAGTGGAGAAAGTGTGTTGGCAATATTGCTCTTTATGAAAAACTGACACCTGCTCTCTGGTGGGAATCCCCCTTTCTCGGTGGTTTGGGCCCCTTGGCTTACCACCTCTCATCCACTGTCCCCATGAACTATCCAAGACTATCACTACCACTGATTTCTGTGCGATTTTCCTTCTACCTCCCTGTTTCTGGGAGTTAGCAGCCTTCTTTGTATTTCTGGCAGAATCTGCAAGTCATTTTCTTTATTATTGCATCCTAACCCTTTTCACAAAGTCTTTGTCTTTATGGGAAATACTTTTTCCTCCTTCTCTCTCCCCCTTTACTGAAACTTTGGGGACTTTTAGCCTCCAAATCTTTGGCATCTCGTCGATTTCTCCTCGCTCTGTCACTTTCTGCTTTTGATTCTTTTCTCCTTTTAAGGGTCCAGTGTGGGATCTGGATATCACCTCAGATTTTCTACTGAAGCTTTCCCTGCTTCGCTCCTCTATTTGTGCTTATGTACCGCACTTTGCTCAATCTGCAGCTTAGAGGATGTCTTTAGTAGTTGGTGGTGCTTCCAGACACTGATCACTATTGTTATTTCATACTTTTACTTATGCTATGCCCCTTTATTTTTCACTACTATTGTAATAGACCAGTGATAATTCTAATGTATTATATGAAGCCTTTGCCTAGGCCCCAATATCTTATTTTTCTTACATATACTTTACTTAATTCTCTGTACTTCGTTATTGCATTATTTTCAGTAAAAATTAGGCCACTCCAGCATCCTCTCTGTTCAACTGCATATACTAGTAACTAAATGGGAACAGTTTCTTCCTCTCTACCACAGAGATGGACAACATCCAATAAACTGACAGCCACTTTATACAGGCAAGTTAGCACAGAGGATATGTATGGGGGAAGTGTCCTATGGTAGGGTTAGAGTATTATCAATCATTTTGATACAAGCAGAAAAAGGGCATTTATCATAGGAATTCCCACAGAAGAAAGTTACATTGGCAATCAATGGCAATACTGGGGTTTATCTCTGGCTCTGCTGGTAGGACCAATAAACTTTTCTATATAAATCTCTGCTCCACCCTGCATCCTCAGTTTTTATTTGGTCCTACTAGCTGGAGGACTGAGGCAGAAGCCGCTCTTCGGCAACTAAGCGCTGTTACAGATGCCGGAGTTCAGCTTTCTTGAGAAGCAGTGGAACACATGCACCAACAGGAGGCTGGACGCCTGTGGCATATATAAAGCATGTTGGAGATGGTCTGTAAAACGTGAGTAATAAACTAGGCATTTAAAAGTCTGCATTTAAAATTCTGCTTTTCTGTTAAGTTTGCCTAATGCTTTAACTGGATTCATTACTATGAATACCTCTAAGGAAGCCAAGGTGGATAATCCTAAACCAGTAGCTGAATCCTCCAAGGAGGAAAGCTACTTCTACGACCAAGGTGTGTGTAGAGGCTGTGATACTAAATTGACCATGTCAGATTCCGTTAAACTCTGCATTGAATGTCTTAGGAAAGCTCCTGGAAGTGAGATCCCAATTCAGTTCCATGATTTTCTGGGTTGGATGCGCACTTCCATGTAGGAAACATTTTTCCTCAGTGCAGGAGTCAGCCAGGAAAACACAGAGTAGCTGATCCAGAAGAAGGCCCATCTAAAAACTATGGAGGAAGAAAAGGAAAGCCTTATTGACTCAGCCCTGTCTTTAGCAGGGGAAGGAGAGATAACAGAAGACATTGCAATTTTAGTGTTGACAAGACTGATGGTCTCATCAGATCCACGAGAAAGTCTCTGGGCCTTTCTGAATTTCAAGAGGAGAAGAAAAAAGGAAGAAAAAGAAGATCTAAATGTAATGGATGCCGTATTCATAGGTTAGAAAAAGACATCACCAAAGTTACCTGTTCACAGCTCCATTCAAGAAATTGTTCAGAATGAATAGAAACAGGGTGACAAGCGCTCCTCTATGACCAGACGATTCCAACGAATGTATCCCTTTGAAGAGGAAGATATTTCAACTTGGGCTACCCCTCCAAAAAGGTAGCAGCAGCAATAGCCCAGATATTGAGTAAAACAACTATATTATTAAAGGATGGCACTACCCCGAGAGATCCTATGCCACCATAGGTCACAACATGAAAACAGCTACTGCTATGGCTTGCATATTCCGCACCCTGTGCATCTGGCTCAATTTATGGAGAAAATTGACTCTTTGGTAGCTAGATCATGCCTAATTAAAGAGATAGCAGCAATCAAGGATGCTGTAACCTTCTCTCATGCGACGCATCCCTAGATAACATCAGATTTATGGCAAGATCTCCAGCTTTAATCAGTTACCACAAGAATAGTCCTTTGGATTAAGGCATGGAATGCCAATCCATCCTCTAAGAATAGGTTGGCTTCCTTGCCCTACACAGGTTCCAAATTATTTGGTGACCAGCTAGAACAAACCATAAAGAAGTCATCCAGGCGAGAGAGGTTTTTTTTTTGTTTGTTTTTTGTTTGTTTTTTTAACCGCAAGACAGGAGTCAGAAAAATTCTCCACCTAGATCAGATGGAAGTCCTTTCTCGAAGAACGCCAATACAGACCAGGGACATCCTATGTGCAGGAGAAAAGAGCAACAGATCAAGGCTCCCTGGATTGGTTTACTTTTGAAATGGCACTTTTTTTATATTGCACTGCTGTTTGCCGCATTCAGTAGGTCGCAATGACAATCTCACATAGCATATCAGCCCCAGATTGTAACGTCGCTTCTTTAAAGAGCGCGACCGGGCAGTACTGAACTCCCTTGGATGCTGGATACCTTCAACATATTGGAAACCAGTGCTTTCGCCTGTTGCGATTATTACTTTTGCTCCACTACGTATTCACGATCTTCTTTGGTGCGCATGTATGTAGCATGAGAAAGACTGCTCGTGAATATGTAGTGGAGCAAAAGTAGTACTCGCAATGCGAGAAACCACTTTTTTTGCCCCACAAGCAGTCTCTCTCTTTGTAGCTGGATATAACAAAAGTACCGGTTGTCATTAATATTCATCTGGGTAAATATATAAAAGGAAATAATACTGACTTCATTTAGAAACTCTCTCATACTAGATAGTTATTTTTAGTGTCTATTGTTACTTCACTTTCTCTATATCTCAATTTAGATCTAGGGACGGTATGTACTGGTAAAGTGCATATCCACGTAGTTTGGGGGTTGACTCACCAGGCTAGGTGATATCTCAACAAATCTTTCTTGTGTCACTTTCAAAGTGGGCCTGAAAATGGTTTGTGCCCACCTCTCTCTATGATTCTTGGTCTATTTAATTTTTTTTAAATCACATGCAAAAATGTTACTTTTCAAATCAAACGTCTAAGAAATCAATCTAATTCACATTGATTGTTACATTCAGGTATTTTATAATTTTTTTTTTTTATTTTTTTTTTTTTTTAACTCTTGTGAGATGGGATCAACTTCAAAGAAGCAACCCCTAATTGTTCATTTTTGGGTTTGAATAGATTTGTGTGTTATTTTTCTGGTACTGAACATATAAAGAAAATGTTGTAATATTTAACAGTGATAAAAGTTTTGATATCACTCTAACAACAATCAATAAAGTACAAATATAACAGGGAAAATATATATATTGATATAATCTCTTGCCGGTACTGCTATTAAAGATAACATACATGGCACTGAATTCCAATCTCTGTGATTAATGTTTTCACTGGCTTGATCTTACAGATTCGTACTAAAATCTATGCAGAAATCCTATAGAATAATTCACTAGAATGTTTGTCAGAAGCCATCATGCGCAGCAGAAACTGCCCAAACGCAAAGAATGCTGGGAGTTCTGTGCTGGGAGCATTCTGTGCTTTCGGGCAGTCTCTACCGCACATGACTGCATCGGCAGCAGGACCAGCCTCTTAACCCTTTGAGTGCCAGAGGGGTACGCAACGCATAGCAATGCGTTGCATACCCCTCTGGCACTCAAAGTGTTAACATCATCTGGTCCTTGGCCTGAGTACACAGGCTTTTACACTAGTTCTATGTAAAACCAGTGATGAAGTTATTACCTGCAAATGAATACAGTTAATTGGGATGATAACTTTATCACTGCCTTTTATGTATAAACTCCATAGAAATCTAAGATAAATCACTGCGAGTTATCACCTGCAATTCAACTCAGCAGCAATTTAAGAGACATGTTTATTGAATACAGGCATATTTTTTTTTTACTATGCGCTTAAACATCAAAACTTCATTAGATAAGAACCAACTGGTCGATCTAGTGTGCCCATTTCCCTATCTAAATAAACTCATTTGATGCTAAAAGCATCCCCAGTCAAAGGCGGCATGTATTTCTATACATAAGAAAGGACAAGATGTTAATAAATTAAACTACACATCTCTACACAGGGGAGTTTATTTAAAACACAAACATCAAGATCACTGCCAAATACACAAAAAACATGAGTCAGAAACCCTTAGCCATCAGCAGGGTGGATAAAAAAAAAAAAAAAAAAAAAAAAAGTCAGATTTTTTTTTTTTTAATTAAAAATCGGATTTTTTTATATTTAAATCAAATTTATTTTAATGAAATGCTTTTGGAGGAAAAATCTATCTAAAGATAATTTTCTATTTAAGATCCATTATAGTTTAAAAGGTTATTCAGAATGAAATAGAGCTTAATTTTTGTACTTGAGGCTGTAAAGTCATGCAAATAGGATTTTAGTTTTACCTGTTAAATCCTTTTCTATTAGTCCATACAGTTTACTGGTAACTTTGGGTAGGTGATCAGCCCCTTTAAGTAGGCAGGAACAATTCTGAGAAGTGACTGTTGTGTGGAGCTTACCTCCTCTCCTTAGCTTGCAGCTAGCCAATTCCCAACCAGTAAGATTTGCAGACTAACTAGTAAGAAGGTAAAGGAAGTCTCCTGTGAACATGAGCTCGAAAGGACCTCCACGTTCTGCCACAGGAGAGCCAAGCATGGTCCCTTGACAGGGTGGAAGACTAGTAACCTGTATGGACTAAGAGAAAAGGATTTACCAGGTAAGACTAAAATCCTCTTTTCTCTGTTGTCCAATACAGGTTACTGATAACTTTGGGATGTCCAACCATTAAGTTCTCCAGGGCAGGAAGAAAGGCAAGGACCACGCGCAGGCCCCCAAAGTCACCAGAGCACCAATGAACCTACAGATCATAAATAGCTCAACACGAACCGCAAAGGGTCAACGGACACTGAACAGGGGTAAAACAAACCCCATGAACTGTAGCACAGCACACTGAACTAGAGCCAACAGGGCTCAAAAGTGAAAGAGTACTGAGAGACTAATGAGATCCTAGACAGGCAAGGCTTTCTCCAAGATCTTACTCCCAAAGCTGGCATCAGCTGATGCCAGCACATCCACACGTTAGTGTTTAGCAAAAGTATGCACAGACGACCAAGTGGCCACCTTGCACAACAGATCAGCTGAGGCCTGGTTCTTGTAGGCCCAATCAGCCCCAATAGACCTTGCAGAATGAGTTGTGACCCTGAAGGGAACAGGCTTCTTTCAAAGTTTGTAAGCCTTATGAACCGTGGACTTGATCCAAGAAGCAATGGTTACCTGGGAAGCAGGCTTCCATGCCCTAGGACCCTCATGAATGACAAAAAAAAGGTGTTAGACTGCCTCAAGGATTCAGTGCGATGCACACAGAACTTTAGACAATGAACAACATCCAACAGATGAAGATCCCTCTCTGTCAGAAGTAGGTTAAGGACAGAAGGAAGGAACCACAATCTCCTGATTGTTGTGGAACTCAGATACCACCCTGGGGAGAAACTCTTGTGAGGCGGGAAGCACCGCCTTGTCCTTGTGAAAGGCCAAAAAGGGTTGTCTACAAGACAGGGCATGCAGCTCCACAACTCGGCAAACAGAAACAAATCGCCAGGAGAAAGCCCATATTCCACGTCAGCATACATAGAGGAATGGTAGCCAAAGACTCAAAAGGAGGAAGCTGAAGTACTCCCAAGACCAGGTTAAGATACCACTGAGAAGCAGGGGACAAACCAGGTATGAGAAACCCCCTGGAAGAAAACCTTGACATCAGGAATGATAGCAAGGCGCTTCTGAAAGAAGACAGAGCACAGAAGTCTGAACCTTAAGAGAACTCAAACTGAGGCCCTTATCCACACCATCCTGGAGGAAGGAAAGAACTGTAGGAAGGTCAAAATCCTGAGACAGGTCTATGTCAGCACACCAAAAGAGAAAAGTAGACCAAACTCGATGGTAGACCTTAGAGGAAACAGGCTTACGGGCACTAAGCATAGTAGCCACCACTCCAGAAGAAAATCCTTTCTTCATAATTTAGGGGTCAGTCTCCTTGCCGTCAAAGCCAGACAATGAACGTCTTCCTTTCAGAGGTAATTAGGAGGAGGTCCGGATGGGGGGGGGGGGGGGGGGGGGGGAGTCTAAGAGGTTCCGTCACTGAGAGGTCCAAAAAGCTCTGGAAAGCAAGCCTGTCAGGGCCAGTAGGGAGCAATCAGAATGACTAGGCAGCGCTCCAGTCTCAGCTTCCGTAGCACCCTCTTCAATAGGGGAACGGGAGGAAAGATGTATGCCAAAGGAAATGTCCATGGGATCAACAAGGTATCTACTACCAGAGCCAGGGGATCCCTAGCGAGAGCAGAACGTTGGAGCCTTCCTGTTGTGCCTGGTAGCCATCAGGTTGCTGCATGGAAGACCCCACTGCTGGATGAGGATGAACACCTCTGGATGGAGTTCCCACTATCCGCTGTCCACCGTGTGCTGACTGAGGAAGTCTGCCAGAATGTTGTCTACGCCAGGGATACAAACTGCGGAAATGGCAGGGACATGCTCCTCTGCCCAAGATAATATAGCCTTGACCTCTAGCCAAGCTGCAAGACTTCTTGTGCCGCCTTGCTTGTTGATGTAGGCTACCGTTGTGGAGTTGTCCAACTGTACCCTGACCGGACAATCCTCCAATTGCTGTGTCCAGTGTTGTAGGGCATGAAATATTGCCCAAAGCTCAAAGACGTGGATGGGAAGGAGAGATCTCCTGAGACCACCATGAACACTCAAGTGCCCCAGCACTGCTCCCCATCCAGAGAGGCTGGCATTCATCGTCACTGTGGTCCAGAAGGGCACCATGAAGGGACTGGTCTGCCTTTCAGGAGATTGTTCTGGTTAAGCCACCACAAGAGGCTCTGCTCCACATGAAGAGGGAGTTAGGGATCTTTCCAGGAGATCCGGTCAACCCCTGCATGCCAGGATTAGAAGCCTCTGAAAATCCTGGTGTGAGCCATGGCAAACAGGACTGCTTCTGTGGTGGAAATGAACTTCCCCACCAAGGATGACAGCTTCTTGGCTGGAACCGGATCCTGAGACAGGATAGCCTGGACCTTCAGTTCTATCTGATGAGCCACTTCGTCCATGAGAAATGCCATCCTTCCCTGAGTGTCGAAGAGTAGGCCCAGAAAGACCATCCTCTGGGAAGGAACAAGGTCTGACTTGTCCAAATTGATGATTCACCTGTGATGGGAGACAGCATGAATGCAGTTCTGCACCTGCTGGTGAAGGAGTTCCAGAGACGAGGCCTTCAGATGGAGGTCGTCCATGTACGGAGTCACCCTGATGCCGTTCCGATGTAGGAAGGAGGAGATTGATGCTCCTAGGACTCTGTAGAAGACTTGAGGAGCCGTGGTTAAGCCACAGGGGACGGCAGAGAACTGGAAATGCCCTCAGTCGCAGGCAAACTGGAGATACTTCCGACTCTCTGGATGAATGGTGATGTGCAGATAGGCATCCTGAAGATCAGAGAGGCCAGAAATTCCCCAGGGGACATGGCTGCTATAACGGTGTGCAGAGACTCCTGGCGGTATTGGGACCAGACCACAAAGGATTTGAGATGTATCAGATCCAAAATGGGATGACAGCCGCTGTCCTTCTTGGAAAGCACAAAGAGTTTGGAGTAGAATCCAAAACTCCTCTTTTCTGCTCCCAAGGGAAAAAAGAGAAGAGAAGGTCCTGGGAGGAGGAAGGGAGGTGAAGGGAATCATGTACCATGTAGCCACCACCTGAAAAACCCATGGGTCCACCAAAGAGGCCTGCCAAGCCGAGAGGTAGTGGTGTAAGCAGCCACCTACCTGCAGATGGGGACCTGGGTTCGGCGAGTCATGCAGAAGGAGGTTTGGAAGCCTTGGGCTTCGGAGGACTTAGATCCATTGCTGCTTAGGCTTGGATGAGAAGTGCTAAGCCTGAGGGACCGCCTGGGTCACTTGCCGTGAGTCTGCTTCAAAGGGACGAAAAAGCAGATTCCTTTTGACAGGCAGGTTTTTCCTCAGGACCACTGGCAGGTGAGTACTCTTCCCTCCAGTGGCCTTGTTGAGATCCTTGAGCTCAGGCCCAAACAGGGAGGATCTCTGAAAAGGCACAGACAGGACAGCCTTCTTGGAGGCAGTGTCAGCAGACCAGATCTTGAACCAAAGAGCACGTCTGGCTACCACAGACATGGAAGAAGCCCTGGCAACCATACGCACAGCGTTGAACAGACCCTCAGCAATGTCAGCAAGAAGCTGCAACATGTCAGCAGTAGGGGACCCCTGATGGACAGCTGAATTGAGCTGTTCAGTCCCAACAGCCACAGTCCTATTCAACCACGCTGCAGCAAAGGCTAGGCGGAGTGCAGAACCAGCCCTTGCAAAAATAGCCTTGAGAGAGGTCTCGAGTTTCTTATCAGTCCAGTCTGAGAGCAGAGGCATCGGCCACCGGCAAAGCAGTGGACTTAGAAAGCCTGGAAACTGGGGCATCCACTTTGGGTGGATGGACCCACTGTGTGAGGGACGTTTCAGAGAACGGGTAAAACTTAGCGAACCTCCTAGACAAGAAGGTTTCCTGTCTGGAAACTTCCACTCCTCAGACACCAAGCATTCAAGGGTGGGGTTAGGTTGAAAGCAAGTATGGGACCTAACAGGCTCCTGAAACACATCAGAGGGGTCAGAAGACACCTCCTGTACCAAGGGAATGTTCAGGGTGGTCAGCAAAGCCCTGATCAGGCCCTCAGCAGAGGGAATGGGGTCAGCCTCAAAAGGGTCTGCAAAAAACTGAGATGAAGGAACAGCTGAACAGTCAGAGTCCCCCAATAATTCCACCTCAGAGGAGTCAGACACATCAGGCACACCCGGCGGTTTAGGCAGGGAAAATCTGATAGGGGCGGGGGCCTGCCACGAGTGGAAGACCCCCTGTAAAGTGGATGTAAGGCGTTGTAAGGTGGACTGGAGGTCCTTGGTAGTAGCCTTAATCTCTTGCATCCAAACTGACTCTAGTGCATGGCTGGAGGCCCCTGCAGGGGATTCAGGGGCAGCAGCGCATGCTGAGCAAACATGACCCGAGTATTCTCTAGGTAACCGTGAGCGACATGAGGAGCAATGGGGGACGCAGACACCCCAGTATCCTTAGTCTTAGGTTTAGCCCCAAGGTCTAATGAAGTAGACACTCTCACACAGTCAAACTATCAAAACACGCACAAAACAGTGTGTATGATAAATTCACCCCAGAAACGCTAATTAAGACTTATCTGGTAAGCGAAGGGTTAAACTCCGGAGGAGAGGAGGAGTCTCCAAGCCATGCGTAGGATACTCGATCTGCGAATACACAAAACAGCTGCTGCGATGGGAGTGCGAATCAAGCGCTCAAGGGAAACGTAGTTTGGCTAATTGAGTACCCCAACAGAGCCCAAAGCCTCCAACATGCCCAGAACGCTGACCGGATGACAAAGCAAGGGCAAACCCACAAAATGAGCCATCTCTGACCTCGCTACGTGGAGCAGTTCCAGAGAAATGTCCCAAACTGTAAAATCCCATAAAAGTGAATTGAGCAATGGCGTCCATGTGGTAAACGCACGCTGGAACAAAGTAAACAATGTGAGTACCAAAAAGTAAAACCACTCAAAATCCCACTAGAATGAAACAGTAGACCCAGTAGGGAAAGTGCCCAAAATACCCCAAAGGTGCTAACCAGAGGCAAAAGGGTTAAGTTACCACCGAAACTTGCTCCAAACACCTCACAGACATACAGATAAACCCAATGAGTGCAGGAGTATGTAACAGGAACACCAAATGAGACCCCTGTTTGGAGGGGAAGCATGGGACATGTGGACCTCAGCACTCAAAGGGTGCTCGCCTTTTTCAGCAGGTCTTCCTGTCTTCAAATTACCATATGTCAAGAAGAAGCCTCGGTGGGCAACTCCTGGGGAAAGAACCTGCAGCCAAGATTTTCCCCCCACAAAAGCACCTGGTAAACTGAGCTATCCACATTTGGGTGATGGAAATTGTCAGTGATGGTAATCCGCCTAATGGTGGTATTCCATATCGAACAGAAAAATAATTAAAAAAAAAAAAAAAAAAAAGCTAAAAAACTGTAGCAGAACTGTTCTCTTGCTTTTGTCTTGAACAAGGAACAAATCTTACTGGTTGGGGATTGGCTAGCTGCAAGCTAAGGAGAGGAGGTAGGCTCCACCCAGCAGTCACTTCTCAGAATTGTTCCTGCCTACTTAAAGGGCTTGATCACCTACCCAAAGTCACCAGTAACCTGTATTGGACGACAGAGAAATTATATTTTATGTTCCAAATATGAGTGATTAATCTATTAAACTAAAATAATTTCTGATATTGCTGTTTTACTAATCTGACAAGTTATATTCTAAATAGGACTTCACCTGGTTGCAAATATTGATGGTTTTAACTACCAGCAAGAATGAGTTTTTGCATTTAAAAATCATGATTTAAGTAGAGTCTGACTAGTGATTTCAATCATGATGTAAATAGATTTGATTTAAATCAAACCCACCCTGGCCATCAGGCAGCTTTGTGGAAATGTTTATCCAATTAGAGATGGTTCGTGGAAAACAGTGGTTTCTCCCGTTGTGATTACTACTTCTCCACTATATATTCACAAGCAGTCTCTCTCATGCTACATACATGTAGAAGCTTGTGAATATGTAGTATAGCAAAGGTTGTAATCACAATGGGAGAAAGCAATGTTTTCCCGATGTGATGAAGGTATCCAGCATCCAAGGGAGTTCAGTACTGCCTGATCACACTCTTTAAAGAAGTGGCATGACAATCTGGAGCTGATATGCAATGCGAGTGTCATTACGCCCTTTGAACATTGCGACCTACTGAATGCGGCAAACAGAAGCGTGATATAAAAAAAACAGGGTTGCACCGATACCGAAACTGGTATCTGTAATTGGTATCGGTGAGTACTTTAAAAAAGTATCCGTACTCGTACTCAATGGTTGGAAGAAAATTCAACCAGATAGGGTACTCTTTGGAGTTTCAGACTGTCCCAAGAAGTCCATTCAGAACTCCACCGATCAGAAACAAGACCACGACTACAAAGTTGAAATCAGCCATCCAGAATCTACTCTTGCAGAAGGTCCCAGAATATCAGAAATTCAAGAATCTATTTGATGCTTTTCTCTGTTTCCAAGCCATCAGGTGATCTGTGCATCATTTTGGATCTGAAGAGAGTAAACTCATTCCTCAAACTCAGACACTTCACTGCAGATGAGACTGTTTCCATCTTGAAGTGAATCCAACCCAGGGCATATCTGACACGAATCGATCTCAGAAATGCTTATTACCACATTCCGGTAAGAGACAAAATCGCAAACATCTCAGATTTCATATATGGGGCACCCATTACCAGTAGAGTCCTGCCCTTCGGGTTAGAGTCAGCACCATGGGTATTCACGGGTATTCAGGGCATTAGCAGTAGCAGCTCTCTGGTCATAGGGGATTCGCACTGAAACGTCTCTGGATGACATCCTCCTTTTAGCGGACTCCCAAGAACAGTCAGATGTAGCCACTCATTCCTGCATATCACTTCTGAACAGTCTGAGATAGATTATAAACTACATTAAAAGCCAGCTCTCTCTCTCTAAATATTTCTAGGTGTCGACATAGACAAGATCATCCCTGGTGTCTCTGTCCCAAGAAAAACAGGACAGACTCCTACAGAAAGTCAGAGTTCAGAAGAAGAAAGCTCCAGACAGCAAGGCCTTTCTCCCAGCTGCTAGGCAATCTGACATCAGCCCAGCAGATAGTTTACCATGAAATCTGGCCCATGGTATCAACACATGCCAATTATTTAAAGTTCCAGAAGCAAGATCCCTTCAACCTCTCTCAGTATCCCAATGCTATCTTTCACCAAGAGGGAACTACGGTGGTGGTGCAATCCTTACAATCTAAGGAAAGGCAGAATATGAGGGAGTGCTGATAAGTTTTGAGCCTTACCCAGAAAAAAATTGAGCTAGGAAGCTGTAACTGCCACAGGAAGTCAACGCACTTGCAACATCTGTCCTGCAGCTTCTTAAGTCCCTGCAAATAAAATTCTTCCGACTGCTGGTGTAACCACTCATTTGCAGAATTAGTTGCCTCAAGAACACTCCCAAATTGTTGTCCCTTTAGGTATTTTTTGAGATTGGGGAACAGATGATAGACAGAAGGAGCCAGGTCGAGTGAATAGGGTGGATGGGGCAGCACTTGAAAGGCTAAGGAGGTCAGTTTTGCCATTGTGTCACCTGCAGTTTGTGTTGTGGCGTTGTCATGCAACAGGATGGACACCTTTGGAGAGCTTTCCTCTACGTTTTTCCTTGATGTTTTGCCTCAACTTCAGCAATAAAGCACAGTAATATGTTGCATTAATGGTTGAACCCTTTTGGAGGTAGTCCACCAGCAGAACTCAATTCTTATCCCAAAAAACTGTTGCTATTTGCTTCTGCACTGACCTTTGACCATGGAACTTCTTTGGCCTGGGGGAACCACTGTGCCTCCATTCCTTAGTCTGTTCCTTTGTCTCAGGATCATACCGCAAACATTATTAACCTTAAAAGGTGAGAAGTGTAAAGGACAAGATACTTCCTACCGGGTTATGAAGGGATGATAGCCTCTAGGACCTTCCTCCCAAATCTTGCTTCTGCAGATGCAGTAACATCTAGTTTATAGCGTTTTATGAAAGTTGAAGCTGAAGACCAGGTAGCTGCTTTGCATATATCTTCAGGTGAGGCATTCACCTTGTATGCCCAAGATGTTGACATTGCCCTTGTAGAGTGGGCTTTAATTTTTATAGGTGGTTCTTGCTTAGCCTCCGAGTATGCAGTTCTTATACACTGTATGATCCAGCGTGCAATAAAGGCCTTGGAGGCTCCTGACCCCTTGTACTTTCCTTGAAAATGGATGACTAAGGAGTCAGATTTCCTGAATTCCTTGGATCTCTGAAGGTATGTAGAGACATCTGACTAAATCTAAAGTATGTTCTTTTGTACATGTAGGGTTGGCACAAAATGATGGAAGATTGATCTGGTTTAAATGGAATTCAAATATAACCTTGAAACTAAAGTTGGGTTTCACACGCAATACAATTCTGTCTTGGTAAACAGCAAAGTAAGGTGGCTGGCATGAGAGGGCCTGTAGCTCATTGACACTTTTTGCCAATGTAATGGCTTTTTGAAACACAGTCTTCCATGTTAAGTGGCAAATTCTATCTGTTCCAGGTGTTCAAATAAAGTAGAGTCTGCTAGTTGATTTAATACTAAATTAAGGTCCCATGATGGAATTACATCTCTTATCCTGGGGCGAGTTTTTTCAATGGCCTTGACAAAGCGTTTGATCAACATCTCGTCCACTAATTGTCATACTAGGATTGCTGAGAGAGCTGAAATCTGAACATTGATAGTAGCTGGTTTAAATCCTAAATCAAACCCTCTTTGCAGGAAGTTCAAGATGATAGCTGTAGAAATACGGTCTTCTGTCATTATATTTTGATTAGTAAATGTTCTCCATACTCTGTTATAAACAGTGGAAGTGGATTTCTATTTACCAACAATGCGTTAATCACAGTCAGAGATTCCCTTGTCCTTTAGATACTTCCACTCAGCCCCCAGGCCGCTAGATGAAAAAAACCCTGAATTGGGGTGGTGCAATGGACCCTGTGATAGTAGATCCTGTCTTACCAGAAGAATCCATGGGGGTTCTGCTGACACTAGTTCCGAGAACCAACTTCTTCTGGGCCATTTTGGGGCTATGATAATGAGTTCCACTTTCTCCAGTTTGGTCTTCCTCAATACTTCCCTTTTTAATGGAATAGGAGGGAAGATGTATCCCAGAGAGGAAGTCCAGGAATGCTTGAGGGCATCCTGCCCCTGGGCTGCGCCACCTTGAGAAGAACTTCCTGCACTTGGTGCTGCCATCAATTCTATCTCGGGGAGACCCCATAGTGATGTTATCTGATGATAAACTTCCTGATTCAGGCACAACTCTCCTGTGTCTATTTGAGTTCTGCTCCGAAAGTCTGCTCTGATGTTCTGTACTCCTGAGATATGAGATGCTGTGAGAGCCAGTAATCTCCTTTCTGCCGATTTTAGGATGGGGGTAATTTCTCTGTTTAGGGGAATTTTCCTTGTTCCCCCTTGATTTCTTATATACATGACTGCAGTACTGTTGTCGGATCGGATATGAACCGCCTTTCCCTGTAACAGACTGAAAGTGCTTCAGGGTATTTGCCACTGCTCTTATTTCTAATTGATTTATATGTAGTTTCTGCTCCTCTTTGGACCATCTTCCTTGTGCCGTCTCACTGTTCCAAATGCTGCCCCAACCTGATAGTGTGGCACCTGTCGAAGTTACCATCCATTGAGGATCCCATAAGGATTTCCCCTTTATTAAATTCTTCCTTTGTCTCCACCATGACAACTGGGTCTTGGTGTTCACTGGAAAGATTATCTTTTGGTCTGGGTTTCTGTAGTGCTTGTTCCACTTTCTCAAAAATATGCTTTGCAATGGTCTCATGCGGAACCTTGCCCAGGGAACTACCTGGATGGCTGATGCCATATTCCCCAGACATTTCATGACTGCCTGGGCCGTTTGGCTTTTCCTGGCCTGAAGTCTGGCAGTCACCCTCTGAATGTTTTCTATTCTTTGTGTTGATAGAACAACCTCTGCTTTCCTGGTGTCTATGGACAATCTCAAGAGAGACATTCTTTGGGTTGGAAGAAGTTGGCTTTTTCTTTGGTTGATTACCCAGCCTAAATCTGTCAGGTGCTGTACTACTCTTGTAGTCTGAACTCATGCTTGCTGATATGATTGAGCTAGGAGCAGAAAGTCATTTAAATATGGAACTAAGGTTATTCCATCTTCTCTCAGGTTTTCCAGTGCTGCTGGCAGAAGTTTTGTAAAGACTTTTGGTGCTGTGGCTAGACCACATGGTAGGACTCTGAACTGGTAGTGATGTTCCCCTATTGCAAGCCTCAGAAACGTCCGGTGGCTGACTGACTGGAACATGGTAGTATGCATCCTGTAAATCTACCTTTTCCACTATTCAATCACCATCTTGTAACATCCAGTACTCCTGATATTTATTCTGCAATCCCTGACTCCACAAAAAAAAAAAAATTATAATAAACAATACTCACAGTTAACAGGAATAAAACCAACCCTCGCCATCTTTTCTCTACGTTAAACGACTCCTTCCACCCTCATTCTCAAATTCTATACTACCACATGAATTTCCCAACTTCTTTAACCCCTTAAGGACTGGCGGTCCTGGGACATTTCCGTCCCATAATGACCGCATAGGAGCACTTGGACGTGCCGGTACACGTGACCTGTCGCGTGTAACGGCGCGTCATTATGGGGCCTGATAGAGATCGCTCCGATCTTGGAGCGGTCAATTTCACGCCCTATTTTTACTTACAGCGCTCCCGGTAGAGCGCTGTAAGTAAAAAGTACGTGACATACTATGACCGTCATCGGTCCTTGAGTATTTCAAGGACCGTGACGGTCCTGGTACGTCAAGGGTCCTTAAGGGGTTAAAGCCAAGGTAGATTCCATCAGGGAAGATATCCCCCTCCTTGTAAATACCCTCCAATACTCCCTTGATCCCAAACTGCCACACTAGACTCTCTCAACAGTCGTGAAGGAGGAGATAACTACAGATTTTTAGCTCCTCCCCTTACTTCTGCAACATATCCTAAGGACTTCAAACATGCCACAGTGACACCTGCCCTCAAGAACAATTCCCCTGACAACCTCAGATCCTCTAGCTATTAACCTGTTTCTCTCCTGGCTTTTGCATCTAAGCTCTTAGAACTCCTAGCCTACTCACACCTGCTTGATTTGCTGAACCCATTAGAATATGGCTTTTGCACTGCTCACTCCACAGAAATTGCTCTCACAAGAGTTATCAATGATCTACATAATACTAAATCGCAAGGATTGCTATTCAAATCGTACCCTGCTTGCTCTCTCAAATGCTTTCAGCATTTGAGAGAGCAAGCAGGGTACGATTTGAATAGCAATCATTGCGATTTGGTATTATGTACTGTCTCTCGTGCTCTCCTCCACCAAATCCTTCATCCTTAGGAATCTGTAATTTATCCCTATAGATACATGGGGGGGGGGGGGGACAGAAAGTGCCAGATAGTGCAACACTGTATTCAATCTTGTTGAGGAGATACACAATACTAAACTTACTCACAATTTTCTTTGATCACGTGTGCCTACTCCAAACAGGGGGACTGAGTGATCGATCTGGTCTTTGGAGCGGTCAATTTCAGTTCCCGCTACTACTCACAGCGTTCCCGCAGGAGCACTGTGAGTAAAAAAAATGCATGACATGCCAGAGCCATCACTGGTGCTTTAGGGAAAAACAGCAGTGACTGTCCTGACACTTCACTGGATGTCAAGGGGTTAAAGGAAGGCCCTCTATTACTGTGTTTCACTTTGCAAACAACTTGTAACCTGTACAGACTAAAGTGCAGCATACACTTGTGGCATTATTTAAAAAAAATGTTTCATTAATGATTTCCAATTGAATAAAACTAGGTTACCACAACTGCCGTGAGAGTTTTAATTCAAAAGGTTATTACAGCTCAAACATGTTATTGCATACAATCAACTTTTTTAACATGCACAATGTGCATGTTTAAGCTTCAGCTACAGATTACATGTCTCCATAGTAAGTGACAGCACCCACTGATAACCACAATAGAAAACTTTGCACTGTAATAACTTTACACCAGGACATCCTGCAAAACTGTACAATTTCAGAACTCAAACTCATGACACTTAATGGATACAAACTGCAGAGAAACTTGCTCATGAGAGCTTACAATCTAAATTAAGTGTCAGAGCAGTCATAGTACCATTGTTTTATAACATTTTCCCCCCCACTTAAAAAAGAAAATTAAAGAAAAAAATGTGTTAATGTACTCCTGAAACATTTCCCATTTCACTTTTCAGATGTTACATTTTTCTTATTCAACCTCTTTATCATACTTTGATCTTTTCACCCAAATTGTATTGTAACATTACTGTTACGCTAAATGGCAACTTGGTTTCGGAATCTCTCCAAAACATTTGGGCAATGTTTAACATTGAAGAAGGGGACAGGTGCACAATGCATTTAAAAAGCAAAGCGTTGATTACATCTCTTTTAGTAATAAACGATGCTTTAAACGCCAACAACCCATGTACAAAGTAGGGTTTGACTCAGTACATAGATCAGATTAGGGGCAGAGGGAACGGACAAATGTTTTACATTTATAGAATGCTTCAATCCTATAATTCCGCTAAAACAATAGGCCATTCGGATTCTGGCTGGCTACACAATGTTAACTACCCTTATTGTGCGAGTGCTCTAGAGATTGCAAGCGCATAAAGTGGTAACCGACGACTCTCCAGCTGTTCTTAGACAACTCCCACCATTCACAACTGGCCAGTGGTGGTGGAGGAGGATGATGATGATGATGATGGTTCTTGTAGTCCGACGAAAGATGGAGAGTCTCAGTTTGGCCACCCTTTGCACTAACTAGACAGCTTACTTGTGGTCTTGTCCTTCTTTGCCTCCTTCTCACCTGTTTAGCTAAGAATTTGCTTAGCTCCCCCCCGCTCCTCTGGGCGATCGTGCCTAACCCAGGCAGGCTAAGCTGAAAGTTCTCCATGCCCGTGGTCCAGATGAGAGGAAGCCAGGAGACCTGGCCGTGTATACACCACAAACACTGCTCCTGTTCCACACGTGGGGAAAAGCCACCAGAGAAACGGACCACTTCCAGGTCTATAGTGACGTCATCACCAATGCGACCTCAAATAAGGAAGAGGGAGGGATTTAAAAAAAAAAAAAAAAAACCGCGGGGCTGACGCCATGTGATCGGTCAAGGAGAGGGATGTTTTGTTCTATAATTTTTCGCAAGATACAGATACAGACTGGCAGAAGCAGTTGTCGGACTACAACTCCTTTCATCCTCTGCGAGCTGAGAACGATGAAAGCTGTGTGACAGTATCTCGTCAGCCACGGGATGTTCACTTTTTCTCTTGCCTCTATGGTGGTTAACCGTTTTGAGAAAAAAAGTATCATTTCTAGCTGCATATAATGAATGTGAGCAGAACTCAATTTTAAAACCTTCAATGCCAGATGTTTGGATATTTTTGTACCATGGCCACACACATTTCAGCAATTTTGCTATCCAGCTGTTCAGGCATGATTTCTGCCTGTAACGTTCCAGTTGTATAACCCTTTATAACAGCCTGATCTGGAGGAGGGAAGCTGTTAAAGTGGAACTTTCATCCGATATAAAGTCACCCTGCAATAATTAAGCAGGTACCGACTAGCATTATAATAAATATATATATATATATATATATATATATATATATAGGGTGACCACGGGTCCCGGAACGTCCGGGACTGTCCCTTATTTCAGGGACATGTCCCGCGTCCCGGGTCCCCTTCAACCGGGACAATGAAGTGTCCCGGAATGAAGCCAAGCCGCCCTGAATGTCAGCCTGCAAGCGGTGTGTCACATCATGGACGCCGCTTGCAGGCTGACATCCACGGCGGCAATGCAGCTTACCTGATCTCCTGGAGGTAAGCGCTCTAGTAATACAGAGCGCTGGGAGATGACATCATCTCCCAGCGCTCTGCATTACTGAGCACAGCGCGCGGGAGCTTCAGCTCTGTGCCAGAGGAGGCACAGAGCTCCCTCTTGACACGCCGCTAGACCACCAGGGACTCAAGGTAAGGCAATAGGGTGACCACGTCCCGGAATGGCAGAAGGGAAATGTGGTCACCCTATATATATATATATATATATATTACCCCTCAAATGTAGCCGATTTTAAATAAATCCTTTATTTTAGGAGAGCGCTGCCATCTTGATGACATGTAGAATGATTGACAGCGCTTTCTCTCTAAGGAGTACCAGTCCTCGTCCATAAAGGGACAGTAATGTCCATACCTGGGCACTTTCAAAATGAGCTGACCCTGAGATTGTGTAAATATTAACCCTTAAATTTCCCATAATCTATCCTGGATCGCTGTAATCTAGAGTCCCTCCAATCGGCATTCAAGCAGCCATTAATACACAACTTACAGATATCACTGCATGAACACACATAAATCAAGCAGGACTTCCTCCTCTGCCTTCCTGGTACAAGTTGCATCAATTTAGTGACTAAAGAAGCATTTAACTGGAGCAGAATATATAATAGGTAGCACTGAACTCTCTCACCCTGAGATTTTGGCTCTTCACCCTGAGATTTGGGCCAAAACTCTGAGTCTCAGGGTCAAACCCTGAGAGTTCCCAGGTATGGTAATGTCCCATAAAAATGCTTATAGTTTTGTAGAGGTTAAAAAAATAGTATACCACAAATCCTATCTCTCAAACCGCTCTGGATTGAGCAATATTTGCATTCAAAAGTCCCCCTTTTCCTGACATCAGGCAGTGCTGACAGCAGTAGATCCCAGTCCAAGGACTAGCCGGTGGCTCTGAAGCAGAGCTGAAATCTCGTTATTGGAAAATAATTGCATAATTGGAAAGGTCTGCAAAGTGTGCCTGGTTTTGCTGAAGAGCCTCCTCGAGTCAGCTGACTTGAATCTCCTGCTGTCAGCTTTACAGCTGACATCAAGAGAAGGGGGGGGACTTTGAATGTGAATATCTCTCAAACCATAGCGGTTTGAGAGATAGGATTTGTGACATATAGTTTATTTTTTTAACCTCTACAAAACTATAAGCATTTTTTATGGGACATTACTGTCCCTTTAAGCTCCTCCTCTGTGTATCGGGGATGCACGGAAAGAGGCGGCGCAAAGCTGCTCATCCAGATGTACTCACATCTGCCCACGGTGGTCCACATACAAACTACCCATAAAACATACAATATTGTATAACCTAAAATATCAAGCTAAAAATGAAGCATCCTGCTAAAAAATTGCCTGCAGTATATGAAAAATTGTCCATATGTGTCTGCTATAATAGATCTCTCCCGTCGATCTGAATAATGATATTCAGGCATGTGCACACATAGACACCAAGGGGGGCTTGAGCACCTGCCCTTTTTATGCTAAGTGCCCTTTTAACAAAAAAAAAAAGTTGCCTCGCCGCCAGCACTAACCTCCCCACCGCCCAGTCAGGTCTGTGCCTCCTTCAGGACAATTTTAATGAGTTCCCTATCAGTATCTCCTCCACGAATTCCAAGATTGATTTTATACAGTCCCCAAGCTTTCAATAGTTGTGAATGAGAATCATAGTTCAATAAAAAATATTTTGCAACTAACGGTATTTGTTTTGTTCTAAGATTTGTTTGGCTCTTTCAATATTTCTAATGTGCTCTCTGATTCGTATGCACAAGGCTGCAAGGACATTCCAAGCAGTATATAATTCCTTTGGTTTAACAGTTAATAAAAGAGTCAATTGTATGACTTTTCCCAAATCTGTCTTCATATTGTTTGCCAGTATTCATGTGTTGACAACCAACACAGTTTCTGCAGGGAAAAGATCCACTAACGGTTGGTTTGAATTGTTTTTTCTTTTTGAAGTGGCTTGGGACCAAGATGTCCCTCAGACTTGGAGATCTCCGGTATGTAACATCTGTGTTGTTAACAAGAGAATTTTTTAATTCTATATCTGTCTGTAAAATTTGGAGGTTTTTGTTAAGTATCTCTTCAACCTTACACCATCTACACGTGTATGTAGTTATGAACTGTATCTTGTTCGAATCTTCCATTGGTGGAGCTTCTTTATTGTATAGAAGGAAGGGTCTAGAGGAATATAATGCACGTTGAAACACAGTCAGATTAGAGCAATTCTGTCTTAACCGTAGGAATTCTCTTGACGGGATGTTCTTTTTCATACGAAGAGGGTGATTGCTACTGAAATGAAGTAAGTTGTTGGTTATGTATTTTGTTTTTCTGTATTGTGATCTCCAGAAAGTTAACAACAGTTTTACTCATTTGAAATGTAAGTTTTAAATTGAAACAGTTAGTATTCAGAATGTTCATGAAACATATCACAGTCACCCTGCCAGAGAATAAAAAGGTTGTCTATGTATCTTTGCCACAGTAGTATACAATCTGTGTATTTACTGAGGTCTTCCTGAAAGACCACATTCTCCTCCCACCATCTGAGGTACAAGTTGGCATAAGTGGGGGCACATGAGCTCCCCATTGCAGTACCTCGGAGTTGGAGGTACAAATGGTCATTAAAGATTAAATAGTTTCTCTGTAAAACAAAGTGAAGTAAATCCAGAATGAATTCTTTCATTTCTGCTGGATAATGCCCATCTCTATCTAGAGGCGCACCGAAATTTCGGTAGCCGAAATGTTTTGGCCAAAAATGGCATTTTCGGCAAAAAGCCGAAAAAAAAAAATGGCTAAAAATCCTTCATTCAGACACATGCCCCTCAGCATCGGAATAAAACTCCCATCATATCCAGCTGATTAAAACACCGCTGAGCACTGGGTGAAGCGCAGTCCAAAAATATCTGCAGGACTTAGAAGGCAGCATAGTAATGTCGTAGATCGTTGTTATGGTGGTGAGGTGGGAATAGCAGCAGTTCCCAGCATGCTGCTGGTCCTTGACCGGCTTCCCCTCTGCCTCTTCTCCTCCCCTTCTCTTGACAGTAACCATGGCGCCGGTGTACAGCAAGTACCAGACTGCCCGCAACTCAGCGGTGGCCGGGGCCGCACTCATCCTGCTCTGCCTGCTGAGCAAGTGGAGGGGAGCGAGCGGGTGAGATGCGGGGGTTGAGGGGTAAAATGGGGCAAGGTGTGGGCATTGCTTACTACTCAGGCACGCAGAGGGTTAACATTGAAACGTAACTATAGCAAAACAAATGTACTGCTATACACAGCTATTATTCAAACATTGCATGCCATGATACACTGGTATGTCAAGCAAATTTCGGTATGTCCAAGCTTCTCATTTATACTTTACTGTTGAAATTTCCCAGGGGTAATGCAGAGAATAAAGAGGGTAAACAAATAAAGAGGAGATAGGGATCCAGATATAGGTAGCTGGAGTTATAGGTAGGTAGAGCAGAGGACTAGGAGTTGCTGCAACAGCAATTAACCTGCTATTTGGTGGGGAGCCATTAAGAGCTTAAAAGAATCATAAAAAACTATGAAAAAATATTAGAGAGTGGTCTGCTTTGTATACTTAAAAAGTTGTCATTCTCTCCCTTTCAGTGGACTAATTACAAGTTATGTGAATGTTTACTTTTGTATCCTGAACTTCTGGTGTCTTAGAATTTTGCTAAACCTTTTCTGTGTCATGATCAATATGTTTGTCTCATCAGTTAAAATGGGATTTACGGATAATGTAACCACAGTGGAAAGGTCACTTTTTTCCACGCAAGTTGGTAACCTTGAGCTCATGGGACTTTCACTTTTAGTGCACTTTCTCTACTATATGTTTTGTTTCTTTTGTTAGGCATCACCCTATAAATTAAAAAAAGTCAGTTTCGGTTTTCGGTCAAGTGCATCCTGACGTTTTGGTTTCGGTTCAGAATTTTCATTTCGGTGCACCCCTATCTCTGTCCATAAAAAATGAGACAGCCTTTACACCAAATTTGTGCTGCATCGATATGTACAGTGATTCAACATCACAGGTAATCAAATGCACATCGTCAATTGGCAGACCATCAATCTTGGTTATGATGTCCAATGTATCTCTATTATATGATTTCAAATCATACACATAAGATCTTAGGAGGAAGTCTATGTATTTACTTGCTTTTTCTCCCAGGGATCCATTCCCAGATATTATCGGTCTCCCAGGTGGACTCAACATTTTTGTGGATTTTTGGGAGCAAATACAAGGTAGCAATACATGGATTATCTACCTCTCAGAATTGTTCCTCTTTTCCAGTAATTAGACCTTTTGATTTCGCAGATTGAATAATTCTCTTATATTTCATTAGAGAATTCCCACTAGGATCACCAAAAAAGGTGGCGATAACATGATTTATCATTCAATTGTTGCTTGGCTTCCTGAAGATACATTTCAAGTGGCCAAATCACAACATTACCACCTTTATCTGATGGTTTTAAAATGACATCTTCCCATTGACTGATTTCTTTGAGTGCTAATTCCTCTAATTTGGTGAGATTTTTATTAATGATGAAGTCAGGAATTTTCAGGATTTCATTCATCACTCTATCTCTGAAAATTTGTATTGCAGGACAAATATTACTTGGTGGGGTAAAAGTATACTGTGCCTCTGGTTGTTGTGGTAATTTGTATTTGACCTCTGGACTATCATTTTCTTCAATAAGACTTATCAAAGCTTGTAGTTCATTATCGTCAAGATCAACTTCATCAGGATTAGACATTCTGATTGTTTCTTTATTGCCAAAGAGTTTCTTAAGTAAAAGTTTCCTAGTAAATTTATACATATCCGTGAGAAAATTGAATTTATCAAATGTATTGGTTGGTGAGAAACTTAAACCTTTAGACAATAAGCTGATATATGACGTAGTAAGTGTATGACCAGATAAGTTTACAACTTGTAATGTGTCCACACTTCCTCTACCATCAACTACCTCCTTTTCCAATAGTTGTTCGTCCCCTGTCTGTGACCCCATTTGTCTCTGTGTTTGGGCTCTCTTTTTTCCCCTTCTTGTTTTCCCCTCCCTTCTTCTTATGTTTTGTGGATTCCTCCACGGTCTGTTCCTTAAAAAATAGTAATGACCAGTTTCAGATTTTGTAGGTGTGTCATTATCTGAAGACTCCACTTCTGATGTGGAAGGATCTTGTTGGATGTCAGTGTTTTTTTGGGGGAAACGTGGTTTTCTCTTATGCCAGGCATATACCTTACTCTCTTTGAAGTCTGAAGATTGTATACTACTATGGCAAAGATACATAGACGACCTTTTTATTCTCTGGCAGGGTGACTGTGATATGTTTCTTGAGTTCATGAACATTCTGAATACTAACTGTTTCATTTTAAAACTTACATTTGAAATGAGTAAAACTGCTGTTAATTTTCTGGACAACACAGTACAGAGAAACAAAGATAACAGATTAAAAATATATCTGTTTCGAAAAATACAGAAACCATTTACTGTTGGTCCCAGCGTGAGGACGCTGGTTTACTCCATTAAACCTGGTTGCGATATACACTGTTGGTTCCAGCGTGAGGACGCTGGTTTACTCCATTAAACCTGGTTGCGATATACACTGTTGGTTCCAGCGTGGGGACGCTGGTTTACTCCATTAAACCTGGTTGTGATATACACTGTTGGTTCCAGCGTGCGGACGCTGGTTTACTCCATTAAACCCTGGCGGTGACATTTGCTGTTGGTCCCAGCGTGAGGATGCTGATTTACTCCATTAAACCTGGTTGCGATATACATTGTTGGTTCCAGCGTGCGGACGCTGGTTTACTCCATTTAACCTGGTTGCGATACTCTGTTGGTCCCAGCGTGCGGACGCTGGTTTACTCCATTAACCTGGTGGCGATATACACTGTTGGTTCCAGCGTGAGGACGCTGGTTTACTCCATTAAACCTGGTTGCGATATACACTGTTGGTTCCAGCGTGAGGACGCAGGTTTACTCCATTTAACCTGGTTGCGACACTCTGTTGGTCCCAGCGTGCGGACGCTGGTTTACTCCATTAACCTGGTGGCGATATTTATTGTTGGTCCCAACGTGCGGACGTTGGTTTGCTCCTGATCTATCCAGTACTGAGGCCAGGGCGCTGTCCACTCCTATGCAGTCGTCCGAGGTTCCCTGGCCATAGACTTCTGCTGAGTAGACCTTTGTTCCTATTCCTCTCTGCTGTCATAGGCATCTGACAGCTGGTCTACTCGCTCAGGCTGCCCTGCCCGGTATTAGTAAGGCCGGTAAAACCTTGTACATTACCATCTTTAAGGATGCCTTACTTGGTATTGGCAGGGCCGGTAGAGCCTACGCTCAGTACTCCTTTGGGCTGCCTTGCCCGGTATTGGTAAGGCCGGTAGAACTGGTATATGTCATCTCATGGTTGCCTTACCTGGTATAGGCAAGGCCGGTAGAGCCTGTTATTGCTACTGTCACTTGGGTTGCCTTGCCCGGTATTTTAGGCAAGGCCGGTAGAACCTATTGTATGGACTATTATTGTTGTATTGTTATGTATGTTTACCCTATGGGGATTGCCTTAACTTTTCAATAAAGTTACGTTTTTACCAAACCTTAAGTCTGAGAGCCTTCAAAAACCGTGACAGTACGAAAGGGCCATGACCTCAGACAATAAGAGTGATGGTAACACACAGAATATCCATTGGAGGATGGATATGCATGAGCAACGTTTGGATCAGCTGGCGGTTGCTATTCAAACTATTCTTGAACGCTCGGTACTTGCTGATAAGTCCGGTTCTATCCCGGTGGTCTCGCCAATTCAGACACCGGAGAATGAATCTAGGTCCCCAGGGTCCGCAGTCAAAGGGTTAACAGCTTCTGCACCCTTGCCGCTGAGATATGACGGTGACCCTCAGCTATGTAGAGGGTTCATTAATCAACTTGAAATATTTATGGAATTGACGGCACACGCATTTCCTAGTGACCGCAGCAAGGTTGAGTTCATGATAGCCCTACTGACCCGTAGAGCATTGGCCTGGGCTAACCCACTGTGGGAAAACGCTAAACCTTGTTCTAAAAATTTCTGTGATTTTGTACAATCCTTTCGGAGAGTTTTCGAGCCTCCTGGTAGAACCACCTCTGCTGCTAAACGTCTTATGGAGATACAACAGGGCAGGCGCACGGTTGGCGATTATGTCATTGAATTCCGCACCTTGGCAGCAGAGGTAGGATGGAATAACGAGGCCCTGTTGGCAGCCTTTGCCCAAGGCTTGAGTGACCAGATTAAAGATGAGATTGCAGCAAAAGATTTACCTACTGACCTAGATGATTATATCGAATACGTGATTCTACTTGACTCCAGAATACGAGAAAGATTAACCGCCAGAGAGCGACGAGTACAGTTAAAAAATAATGGGTCCAGTAGCACATTTTGTCCACCCAACCCTCCCTTGGCATCCAAACCTAGTGAACCAATACATGAACCAGGTGAACCTATGCAGGTGGGTTTCACTAGGTTAACCAAGGAGCAGAGGAGGTATCGCAAGATACAGGGATTATGTTTGTACTGCGGTAAAAATGGTCACCTGTTAAGATCTTGTCCGGGAAACTATCATGCCTAGGGTACCTTGGGGGACAGGCCCTAGGTGGTGTCCAATCGTCCCCAGTGTTGGGCACACTTAAACCCACCATTCAGGTGGTATTGTCATGGGCACAATGCTCAGTTGAGGTTTTCGCCCTGGTTGATTCTGGTGCAGCTGGGTATTTTATGAACAATACCTTTGCCGAATTGCATGGGGTACCACGGATTCAGAGAGAAACCCCTCTTGCTATTGAAGCAATTGATGGCAGACCTTTGGAACCTGCCCAAGTTACCTTTGAAACGATGCCCTTGTCCATGACTATTGGGGCTCTTCACAAGGAAGAGCAACAGTTCCAATTGATTAATTCTCCTGACCATGCCGTGATCTTGGGCTTTCCGTGGTTACAGTTGCACAACCCACAATTTGATTGGCAGAAATGTGAGATTGCTGCTTGGTCTCAGTTTTGTATGGATAAGTGCGTTACCCATCCTGTTAAGGTCTTGTGCACCTCCCTTCACTACCTGATGTCTACCAGCAGTTCAGCGACGTTTTCAGTAAGGGAGAGGCTGGCGCCCTACCTCAGCACAGACCATACAATTGTCATATAGAACTGAGTCCTGGATCAGTACCACCGAGGGGACGCACGTATCCATTGTCTTGTGAGGAGAACCAAGCTATGGAGGAATACATAGCGGATGCCCTACGTAGAGGGATCATAAGGAAATCTACTTCTCCGGTCGGCGCCGGGTTCTTTTTTGTTAAGAAAAAAAGTGGCGAACTGCGACCATGCATAGACTATCGTGGGCTGAATAAGCTGATGGCAAAGAATGCCTACCCGATACCACTCATCACCAAGCTGTTTGATAGACTTAAAGGGTCCTCGATTTTCACCAAATTGGACCTAAGGGCAGCCTACAATCTGATACGTATCAGAGCCGGTGATGAGTGGAAAACTGCCTTCAATACGAGATCAGGTATTATGAATACCTAGTCATGCCATTTGGTCTATGTAATGCTCCTGCAGTATTTCAAGAACTGATCAATGACGTTCTTAGAGATATGTTACAATCTTGTGTTGTAGTCTATCTTGACGACATACTTATCCACTCCAAAGACCTGTCACAACACATCAAGGATGTGTCTGAAGTGTTGCGCTTACGCAAAAATAGATTATTTTGTAAATTGGAGAAATGCGAGTTCCACAAAACTAGTGTACCGTTTCTGGGGTTTATAATTGGCAAAGACGGCATTGCCATGGATAAAGAGAAATTGACTGCAGTCTTACAGTGGCCTAAACCCAAGAGTCTTAAAGCCATCCAACGATTTCTGGGCTTATTAAAAACTTCTCCTCTATCGTTAACCCTCTGTCTGACCTCACGCATAAGGGCACTAATCCATCTCTCTGGCCGGTAGCTGCTGAAGAGGCCTTTGAGAAGTTGAAGGTAGCCTTTGCTTAAGCGCCTGTGTTGTCCCACCCCAATCTACTACTTCCCTTTACTTTAGAGGTTGATGCCTCAGATATTGGGGTCGGGGCGGTGCTTTCTCAGCGACAGGTTAAAGGTGGTACATTCAGACCTTGTGGATTCTTTTCTAAAAAATATACCAGTGCTCAAAGTCATTACGAGATTGGTGATCGAGAATTGCTAGCCATTATCCTTGCTCTCAAAGAATGGCGTCATTTACTTGAAGGCATAAAAAATCCCGTTTCGATTTGTAAGGGATGGTTTTTTGGTGTTCTCCTCACGGTCAGTTGGGGGTTAATGCTCTGCATTAGGTTTCGCAACAGCAGAGGGGCAGGCACTGTAAGACGTAGTGTTTATGAGTATGTTAGAGATGTCTCTATATTCAGTGTTATATAACCAAGCACATATGCATGCGTAGTTTTAGACATCTTAAGGCGTAGCCTATATTTTAACCTGTCATCAAGACAACAGTGTTTTAGAGACGTAGGGAGTGGGTACCTGGGTCTCAAGTCGGAGAGGTAGAGATTATTACCTCATCCAAACTTGTGTGTTGCTGTTTAGCCATTTGGGACGTCAGGTCTGTCGGGCTATTCACCTGTATGTGATCCTACGGAGTTAGCGTGGAAAGGCTCTCCCACACTGATGTTTTGCTCCAGGGGATAGATAAGTAACTTGTTTACTTATTGTATGTTTGTTTTGTATGTCTCTCTTATGTTTGTGTCTGTTTAGATCCCAGGGTCTGGTATGTCTCCCATATTCCTGTGAACTCTGGCAAAAAGCTCTTTCTTTTTAAATCCATTCCGGAGTTGGTATGCTGTCATACTTGTGTGAACTCTGGCCATAACCTGTTTAATTATTGCATGTTTAAATAAACTTCATTTCACTTCAGTGTTTGTCTTTATTCTGAAATTCCAAACTTCTATTTTTAACATGTTTCTAACTGATCACAAGAATCTGACTTATCTCTCTGAGGCCAAGAGATTGTCTCCTCGCCAGGCCAGATGGGCACTGTTTCTATCCCGATTCAATTTCGTTGTATCATTCTTGCCTGGATCAAAAAATGTTAGGGCTGATGCTCTGTCTAGACAATTTGAGGCGGAGGTTGACAGAGAAGAAGTACCAGCACCTATCATTCAACCTGATCGAATATTGGCTACCATACGTACTAGTATTACTTCACCACTAGGGGAGGAGATTTTGTCTTCCCAAGCCTCTGCTCCCCATGAAACTCCAGCGGGCAAATGTTTTGTCGCTGAGCCATTCCGTACTCTATTACTTGAAACCTACCACTCCTCTAAGGCTGCGGGACATATTGGTAGAGATCAATTGTTTTGGTCCCTCTCTCAGCTATTCTGGTGGCCTATTGTGCCAATTTTACGAATGCCTGTACCACCTGTGCCTGTGCCAAAATCCCTAGACATCTCCCGGTGGGCTTGCTTCAGCCGGTGCCTAATGGTGAACGCCCCTGGTCTCACGTCTCTATCGACTTTATGGGAGAATTGCCCAGGTCTAGAGGGTATTCCTTCATATTGATGGTGGTAGACAGGTTTTTCGAAAATGGCACACTTCGTACCCCTCCATGGCCTTCCTTCGGCCAAAGAACTGGCTATGGTATTGGCTCGAGAGGTGTTTCAGTTGCATGGAGTACCCAGGGTACTGGTGTCTGACAGGGGGAGCCAGTTTGTGTCCAGATTCTGGAGGGCATTTTGCGAACAGATGGGCATACAGCTATCATTCTCCTCTGCATATCATCCCCAGACTAATGGGGCCGCTGAGAGGGCCAATCAAGGGTTGGAACAGTTTCTGCGATGTTTTGTGACTGACCATCATGACAATTGGGCCGACTTGTTGCCTTGGGCAGAGTTTGCCAGGAACTGCGCAGTTAATTCTTCCTCCGGGAGCTCTCAGTTTTTGATCAATTATGGGTTCCAACCCTGTCCGCTCCCGGATTCCTTTCAGACACAGTAGATTCCAGCTCTGGATGAGCATATAAAGCAACTCCGTTCCACATGGGCACAAGTTCAGAGGGCATTGGGTCAGTCTTTTCAGCGACATCAGCGTCATGCCAATCGCAGAAGGTTTCCAGCGGTTTCCTTCCAAGTCGGGGATAGAGTATGGCTGTCCTCTAAGAATCTGAAGCTCAAGGTCCCATCTAATAAGCTGGCACCTTGGTTCATTGGTCCGTACAAGGTAATTCGCAAAATTAACCCTGTGCCTTGGAATGACCTGCTTCTATGCGCATTCATAATGTATTCCATGTGTCTCTCCTTAAACCTCTGGTTTGTAACCGTTATACTACCACACCTGTGATGCCAGGTCCTGTTGAAGTCGAGGGGCAGGAGGAGTATGAAGTACAAAATATTATTGATTCTCGTAGGCATAGAGGAGGGGTACAGTATCTGGTGCATTGGAAAGGTTATGGTCCTGAGGATCGTTCTTGGGTAGACAGTAAGGACCTTCATGCACCCAGGTTACTACGAATATTTCATACCAAATACCCTCAGAAGCCCAGACCCTACTCTAGGAGAGGGGGTCTTTGAAAGGGGGGTACTATCATGGTGCCCGTGATTCGTGCTGTTCTGTGTCTGTCACTTGCTGAGTATTCCTGATTGGCTGTCTGCTATTAGCCCTCCTCACACAGCCTTTTTAAACCCAGGTTGAGCACTTCCAGGTTGCCCTCGTGGTGTTTCTGACTTCACTTGGCCTGACCTGCTGTCAGGCTTCTGGGCCTGCTGTTCTGGCTGATTCTGCTGATCCTGCGTTCCGGTGTTCCTGTATGCTAGTGTTCCGGTGTTCCAGTGTTCCTGTACGCTAGTGTTCCTGTGTTCCAGCACCTAGCGGGTTAATCTTACTGAGTTCCTGAGTCTCCTGCGTGCCATTTCTCCAGCCGGTTCGCTCTCCACCGGTGGTTCCAGTCTTCTGCAGTGCTTCAGCCTCGTCCCGGTGGACTCCCAGTTGGAGTGTAGGGCTCTTGCTCTAGCCCGTCGCTCCGGCAACATTGTTCTTTTTGCTGTTGCTTATACATTGTTGGTTCCAGCGTGCGGACGCTGGTTTACTCCATTAAACCTGGTTGCGATATACACTGTTGGTTCCAGCGTGCGGACGCTGGTTTACTCCATTAAACCCTGGTGGCGACATTTACTGTTGGTCCCAGCTATACCTGGTTGCGATATACACTGTTGGTTCCAGCGTGAGGATGCTGGTTTACTCCATTAAACCCTGATGACAACATTTACTGTTGGTTCCAGCGTGAGGACGCTGGTTTACTCCATTAAACCTGGTTGCGATATACACTGTTGGTTCCAGCGTGGGGACGCTGGTTTACTCCATTAAACCTGGTTGCGATATACACTGTTGGTTCCAGCGTGCGGACGCTGGTTTACTCCATTAAACCCTGGCGGCGACATTTGCTGTTGGTCCCAGCGTGAGGACGCTGATTTACTCCATTAAACCTGGTTGCGATATACATTGTTGGTTCCAGTGTGCGGACGCTGTTTTACTCCATTTAACCTGGTTGCGATACTCTGTTGGTCCCAGCGTGCGGACGCTGGTTTACTCCATTAACCTGGTGGCAATATTTATTGTTGGTCCCAACTTGCGGACGTTGGTTTGCTCCTGATCTATCCAGTACTGAGGCCAGGGCGCTGTCCACTCCTATGCAGTCATCGGAGGTTCCCTGGCCATAGACTTCTGCTGAGTAGACCTTTGTTCCTATTCCTCTCTGCTGTCATAGGCATCTGACAGCTGGTCTACTCGCTCAGGCTGCCCTGCCCGGTATTGGTAAGGCCGGTAGAACCTTGTACATTACCATCTTTAAGGCTGCCTTACCCGGTATTGGCAGGGCCGGTAGAACCTACGCTCAGTACTCCTTTGGGCTGCCTTGCCTGGTATTGGTAAGGCCGGTAGAACCGGTATACGTCATCTCATGGTTGCCTTACCCGGTACAGGCAAGGCCAGTAGAGCCTGTTATTGCTACTGTCACTTGGGTTGCCTTGCCCGGTATTTTAGGCAAGGCCGGTAGAACCTATTGTATGGACTATTATTGTTGTATTGTTATGTATGTTTACCCTATGGGGATTGCCTTAAAGGGATAGTAATACTTCGTTTTAACTTTATTTTATTTTGTAGGCATTAAAAAAACATTTAGAATGATATAAGTCTTATCTCTCAAACCTTTATGGTTTATGAGATATTCATAAGCAAAGTATCCCCCTCCCACCCCTTTTACTGATGTCACACTCTTCAGCCTGAGCAGAAGGGAGGTGGCCAGGTAGACTGCAGAGAGGGACAATCTTCAATTAAGATAAGGGAAAAACCTGAAAAGCTTGTCAAGGGGGACAGGGATTTCATTGTTTTCATAGGAATAAGAGTGTCCCCTTCTGTTATCTGTCCAGTCTATGGACTGCATTCCACATCTGAGAAGAGATGGCTTACACTAGGTAAAAGGGGCAGGAGGGGGAAACTTTGCTTGTGAATATCTCATAAACCATAAAGGTTTGAGAGATAAGACTTATATCATTCTTCATGTTTTTTTAATGCCTACAAAATAAAATAAAGTTAAAACGAAGTATTACTATCCCTTTAACTTTTCAATAAAGTTACGTTTTTACCAAACCTTAAGTCTGAGAGTCTTCAAAAACCGTGACACTTGCCCGGTATATTGGCAAGGCCGGTAGAGCCTATTTACATTCTGTTGTACCATCTTACTGGCTGCTTTGCCCGGTATATTGGCAAGGCTGGTAGAGCCTATTTACATTCTGTTGTACCATCTTACTGGCTGTCTTGCCCGGTATATTGGCAAGGCCGGTAGAGCCTATACTGTTGTATCTTGCTACTACTGTTTTCACCCAGACTGTGTAATTGACATATGTGTATGTACTAGACCCGTGGGGGTCCCCATTAAACTTTTCAATAAAGTTTGATTTTTATCTTACTCTGTGTCTGAGAGTCATAACAAACCGTGACAGTGAGTCAGTTTCATCCTCACTTCCATCCTAGGGGAGATCCTTTGGGTCACGTTGTGGCATATCTCGCATTTGAGACTACCATTGGCTTTGGCGTAGTCTCCGCAGTTTGGGAACCTAGAAGCGGCCTCCTATTTCTGATAGAGATGACACTTCTTTGATCACCCTCTGCTCCTTCCACGCACTTGCTGTGATTTCTGATATTATTATACTTCTAATAAAGGTTATTAGCATACCGTCTGACTCCTGTTTTGCTTGTAACCATGACAGCTATCTATACTGTTTTGTAATTATGATATTTTAAACTATTTATTCTTCCACATGAATACTCAGATATGTCTCCATATATTGGAGATAGACGTGATTCATAAAATTTGGTCGATAACTTGATGTAATCCAGCTTTAATCATGTAATTGACTAACAATACTGATGCTACCTCGGTAGATGTCAATCAACTGACATATCACTCAATGACTGGCTTTTACGTTTTTGAATTTGAACAGTAAATATGTAGGTATAAAATAGGCACCAATTGTTGGCTTTTTTTTGGACAATCACTCTGTGATCAAGCCCCAGGCGAAACGCGAGTCAGAATATGTCACGGTGCCCGTGATTGCCTCCAGTGCTTAGTTGCTGTAACAGGGACCTTGTTACTTCCTGGCTGTCACTCTATGCAGGTCGCTGTTCTTATAGGTCACTGGTTAGTGATGTCATCTCTCCGCCCACCTACTAGGCCTTAAAGGCCTCAGCATTTCCAGTGTCCAGTGCCTTTTCGTGGTGTACCTGAGCCTAGTGCTGTGTTGGTCCATTGCCGTTCCTGTGTATTACTCCTGCTTTGTCTGACTACCCAATCCGGCTCTGACTCCTGGCTTCATCTGACTACCGATCCGGCTCTGACTCCTGGCTTTGTATGACTACCTGATCCGGCTCTGACTCCTGGCTTCCTCTGACTACTCTCCCTCTGTGCGCTCTGGCTTGTTACTACCAGCCTCGGTGTAACGGTTTTATGTACACACAGAGACGGAAGGTTTTGGTAAAACACAGTTTTATTAAAACACACAGAATAATAATAACCCTCGCAGTTCCAGCATATAGATACAATATAATACTGACACAGGACAGGTTACAGTGATGTCAATAACCCACACGGGTCCAGTATGTGATAATAACATTACTGACACTGGTCAGGTTACAGTTCGTATGATTCAGTGAGACAATGGCAGAATGGTACTATTAAGCCAGGAATAGCTGATAGTCCCCAATATCGGGAGGCCCACAGGACACTCTCCATGCAGAGTGTGACACAATAGCGACTGTAGCCACAGAGGAGCAAGCGGAGACCTGGATACGTGACTGGCTACTGGAACGACAGAGGTAGACTGCAACCAGAGGTGCAGTGTAACGCCAAACTGAGACTGCAATAGTCTGTGACCCAAGTGCACAGCACCACCCCGCAAGGGGTTAACGAACGCTCCGACCTGAGAACGAACTGCCAGATCATATAGACGGACTGAGACACCCAAGAGTAACTCAACCTCAGGTAAAGGGCAGTAAACAGGCCAAGCATACCGTGGTGCAACCAGAAATATCTCCACACAGGAGTGAGAGAGGATAAGGCACTATGGGGTGACTGGGTCACAGTGAGAACTGCCTGAGCAGTAACTGAGGCAGCCGGAGGTCTGTATAAGACAGAGAGAGTGTACCGGGCTACAGCCCCAAACCGGATCACCAGAAGGAGTGAGAACCGGGATGAGACACACAGAGCAGGAACGTCAGCCAAGCTGGGTCGGTACACGTAGCTGGAACGTCAGCCAAGCTGGGTCGGTATACGGAGCAGGAACATCAGCCAAGCCGGGTCTGTACATGGAGCAGGAACGTCAGCCAAGCCAGGTCGGTACACAGAGCAGGAACGTAAACAGGCAGAGTAGTCAGTCAGTCTGGGTCATATACAGGAATCATACGAAATAATGGAACAAGCGCTAGCAAAGGGAACACCACGAATGGGCACTGCAGAAATGACAGGGCTGAGTATTTAAGGGCTGTCGTAGGGAGGAGTAACATAACGTTAGCCAATAAAAAGGTATCAGGAAGGAGCGCTTGTCAAAATGTTACCAGCAAAGCACGGGCACCGTGATACTTGGTTACCCAGCCCGGCTATTAAGATCCTTGTTGCCTGGGCCTACCGTTTCACAACGCTTGCTACCCCTGTAGCAGTGCTTGTCAGTCAGTCCGTGTCACTGACCTCCTGTGGTCTAGTCCGGTATCACAGTGCCCGTGCTATGCTGGCGACATTCTGTCAGTCTCTGTCTACTGCTGACGCTTATTGGCTGTAGTGACTTTGTCCCGCCCAGTATTTGTCCTTAAATAATGGGCCTTGTCACTTCTCAGGTGCCCTTTCGTGGTGTTCCGTTACCAACACTTGTTCCAGTTCTCGTGTGATCTCTGTGTACCGACCCGGACTGCCTGACTACTCTGCTGTATCCATTCCTGTCTGTGTACCAATCTGGACTGCCTGACTACTCTGCTGTATACGTTCCTGCTCTGTGTGCCGACCCTGCCCGGCTGACGTTCCTGCTCTGTGTACCGACTTGGATTGGCTGACATTCCTGCTCTGTGTACCAACCTGGCCCAGCTGACGTTCCTGCTCTGTGTACCGACACGGATTGGCTGACATTCCTGCACTGTGTACCGACTCGGCATGGCTGACGTTCCTGCTCTGTGTACCGATCCGGATTGGCTGACGTTCCTGCCTGTGTACCGGCCCGGTAGGGGTACTACTCCTGTGTATCGCTACTGCCTGCGGTCCCATTCCGGTCCAACTCCTGCAGTCTAGTCTTGGTTCAGTCAGTGTTGCGAGGGCAACATTCCGGTGTCTATCCCATCAGTGCATCACGGTACGCTTGACCCTCCTTCCTGCCTATAGCTGAGGTTGGTCTTACTTTGGGCGCCTCAGGCTGTGCTTACAATCAGGCAGTCGTTATTGGTCTTAGCGTTCGTTAACCCCTTTGGGGAAGATGCCACTATCTCACCGGCTATTCTACCATGCAGTCTCCGTTGGGTGCCCTCCCGGGCATACTGTCTCAGTCCTCCATTACTGCTAAGGCAGTCCTTAAGTTGATCCTGGGCCTCTGTTGTCTTCTGGGCGTTTTCCGCTATTTAAGCACTCCCTGCAGAGTGGGAGTCTTAAGGGCCTCGCACTATTAGGGCCTGTCAGCATTCCTGGCCTTATAGTAACCCATTCCTTGCTGCCTTGGTTTGAGTTTCACACGAATATTGCCTGACCTGTGTCAGTATATTGTAAATTCTGTATTATCTCACCTACTGTGTCTGAGTGTCAATAAAACCGTAACATCCGGTTTGGGTGTTGCCTCACCTAGCATTCTAGGTGCCGTTTTACCTTGCCTCTGGTATACCGTAGTGGTAGGGTATAGTTGCGCTATTCACCTGCCTGGTGAAAGAACGAGGAAGTGCCGTGCACTGTCCTCCTATCTAGTCTTGTGAAGGTTACCAAGGGCCGTACGAATACTAGCTACACCTGCCTAGTGAAGGGTTGACGAAGTGTCTTGCACTGTCAAAGGAAACCACTCTCAATGGCACTCAAAACGTAACTTCTATTATATTCAAAGACCCTTTGATAATAGGGCAATTATTAGATTAAAAACATATCTTTATTGGTATCCATTAAAAACAAAGAAGGAAAAAGGAAACGAAAGAAAATAAAAACATGAAAGAAAGAGGGAAATGTGGTATGTTGGACTTGACTCAGACCTAATAAAGTTCAAATAATTATTATCAAGGTCAACTATCTAACCCTGACTTATCGATGCAAACGGACAGAATTATCCAGAGCACAGAGCAGACTAGTCGTTCATTAGACCCTTGGATATCAGGAAATCTAGAAACTCATTCATAAAGATCAGTAGCTGATGCTAAACAAATGCAGATACTAATTCTGTTCTTAAACATAACCCTTAACATACGTAGGATAGCTTCATTAAAGCTGATCTGATTCAGCTATCAAAGCAAAGGGATTGTATGTTAACCCTTTAGCTGCCGCTAAGTTACTAGCTAAATAGTAATGTTGAAAAAACGTAAACTCTTATCCGATCTCAACATTAACTAGAGAAATCTCTCCTATAGTATCTAGATACACAATACAATATGTATTCTTGTGTATTCTTGTCCTAACTTAAAAGACAAATTAGTGAAGAGTCATTTTGTAGGTAATAAGAAGAAATATGCTGTGCAAGGTTCATACCCGTGTTATAGTTGCAGTACCTGCAAATATATGACGAGAGTAACATCTTTTAAAGATCGTTTTAACAAAACACATAAGATCATTGGATATATTAATTGTCATACAACTTCCCTGATCTATTGCCTACAATGTGGATGTCCTAAGAAATATGTAGGGATGACGAAAAGACGTCTACATGACAGAATAGGAGAACATGTTAGGGATATTACAAATGCCAGAAAAGATCTTTCTAGGGGACAAAAATTATCACCAGTTGCACGTCATTTTTTGCAGGCACACAATTCTAAATTGGATACATTTACATGTTGGGGTTTAGAAAGAGTTTCATTAGGTATCCGAGGAGGGGATGTAGTTCAAGCTCTCTTGAGGAGAGAATGCTATTGGATTTTTAATTTGGATGTCTTACATCCCAATGGCATTAATGAAACCCAGAATTATGGTGTTTTTTTATAGTAGATTTAAGGTTATCCTTATACTGTGTTAAATACCATTGTGAAATATAAGATTCAGATTAGAACTAATGCCATTGAGAAACTTAAGATCCATGGAATTGGATTTTGACATCTACCAGCAGTAGATTATGAGGACCATGTTTGTGTGCTTACACCACTGGAACATAATGGGTTAATGTTTTATACATACCCTGGGATTGGATAACTTAGTCCAATGTATTGGTACTATGTAGGATTTTAGGATTCTGATACATATGAATTTATGGGTATTTAGCCCTATTGATAATATTGGAGATTATCCAGTATATATTTTTGTTTATTAAAAGCGAAAATTAGATGTGAAGTGTGACACCAAATTTCCCCATAACGATTGTAGAGGTTGGTTATACTGGAAAGAACGGGTTTTATCTCCGCTTAATTGAGACAGTAGGGATCGAGTGATTTCGCAAGATGATTAATGTATGATATAGACTTTCTCTTGTATAGTACTCTGATGAACATTGGGGAATTTCTCGTGTAGGGCTCTCTCTCTGTATGGTAATAGATAGAGACGGAGCAACTTTCGCTGTAGAGCTATACAGTATTGGGAGAATTGTTTGGATTAGCCCAGTCATGAAGTGTTTCTATATAGTGTCATGATTGGAAGATAAAGTGTAGAAAAAAGGACTTAGTAGTGGTGCCGATGGGAGGCGAATTGTTTTCGCGTGTATTCTAACTCGCTACTATGTTACCCTATGTGGATGACGTCAGAGTAGAACAAATTTCCTATTGGTGGAATCAATATGAGGCTGTGACGGACGAAGGTATATAACACCGAGATTTATGGTTAATCGGTGTTTGCCTCTGATGAAGTCCGGTTCTACCGGACGAAACGCGTTAGGCTGTTTGTAAAGAGAGAGAGGGGGGATGTGTGAGAATAGTCTGGACAGTACTAGAGAGACCAATTATTAGTTTAAGATCTATTGATTTTCGATGTAACCGAACAGATATGGAATATTCCTTGATAGTCATTCTTATTTGATACACAAGAATACATATTGTATTGTGTATCTAGATACTATAGGAGAGATTTCTCTAGTTAATGTTGAGATCGGATAAGAGTTTACGTTTTTTCAACATTACTATTTAGCTAGTAACTTAGCGGCAGCTAAAGGGTTAACATACAATCCCTTTGCTTTGATAGCTGAATCAGATCAGCTTTAATGAAGCTATCCTACGTATGTTAAGGGTTATGTTTAAGAACAGAATTAGTATCTGCATTTGTTTAGCATCAGCTACTGATCTTTATGAATGAGTTTCTAGATTTCCTGATATCCAAGGGTCTAATGAACGACTAGTCTGCTCTGTGCTCTGGATAATTCTGTCCGTTTGCATCGATAAGTCAGGGTTAGATAGTTGACCTTGATAATAATTATTTGAACTTTATTAGGTCTGAGTCAAGTCCAACATACCACATTTCCCTCTTTCTTTCATGTTTTTATTTTCTTTCGTTTCCTTTTTCCTTCTTTGTTTTTAATGGATACCAATAAAGATATGTTTTTAATCTAATAATTGCCCTATTATCAAAGGGTCTTTGAATATAATAGAAGTTAAGTTTTGAGTGCCATTGAGAGTGGTTTCCTTTTTCCTTTGTTCTCCAATACTATTATTATCCACTTGGCACCGACACCTATTGAGGTGTTTTAACTCTTATGATTCTTTCAACTGTTGCTGAAATATAGTTACTTTGTCTTGCACTGTCCTCACACCTGACCTTGAGAAGGTGGTGGAGTTAGAGTTACTACTGTGTTGCTCCAGTGTTCTGGAGTTCCTCGCTCCTGTTGCCTGGGTTTATCCTAGCGTTAGGGTACAGACGTGGGTCTTATCACACTTGCCTAGTGAAGGGTGAAAAAAGTGTTTTCACTGTTCTTCCCTGGTCTCGTGAAAGTGTATTATCATTGCTGCTACTATTGTGTTTAAATAAAGTTTAGTTAATTTTATCAGTACTCGTCAAGTGTCTTTATTTCTTAGTCACTCCGTGACAGTAAGAAAGGACCATGAATACTGACAGTACAGATACCAGTAGTGGGCAGCCGCTTAATAGCATGTCCAGGATGGATATGCAGGAACAACGTCTTGATCAGTTGTCGGTAGTGTTGCAGACACTCCTAGACCGAACTGTGCACCTTGATAAAATTGGGCAACCACTGATGGCCTCCTCAGTATCGGCATCAGTAACAACCACTCAGGTGGAGAATGCGAGTTATAGAGGCCTGTCTGGTACCACTCCATTTCCTCTAAGATACGATGGGGATCCCATGTTGTGTCGTGGGTTCATTAACCAACTCAGAATTTTTTTGGAAGTAGTACCCCATGCGTTTCGAACCGAGAGAAGCAAAGTAGGCTTCATGATTTCCTTGTTGACCGGCAAAGCATTGGCATGGGCCAGTCCATTGTGGGAGATGGCTAAACCCATAACTTCTAATGTCACTCAATTCGTTGAGGCCTTCCGCAGGGTTTTTGATGTTCCAGGCCGGTCATGATATTTTCACGAAAAAGCGCTAGGCGCTTCGTGGTCTTATACCTTGGGCCTAGTCTCCATTATTGCCTCTGCTCAGAGCAAGTGTCTGCCTCCGTTACCACTCCGGCTGTTGAGCCACCGGTTGCCTCCAGTTATACTTGTGCAGAGTGCAAGTGTTGTCTCCGTTACTGCTACGGCAGTTTACCTTGGGCCTAGCCTCCATTATTGCCTCTGCTCAGAGCAAGTGTCTGCCTCCGTTACCACTCCGGCTGTTGAGCCACCGGTTGCCTCCTGTTATACTTGTGCAGAGTGCAAATGTTGTCTCCGTTACTGCTACGGCAGTACCTCACGTGTCTCTGTTCCCAGTATTGCCTAAACAGCTCATGCTAGTTCTGCTTATCTGGCTTTTGGCGTTTTTCAATTCCACAGCTGTTTATATGCAGGGAGTCCCATCACTGACCTCTCTGCACATGGGACTGTTTACACTCTGAAGATCTTTAACCTATGCAAGACCTTGTCCCTGGGAATCCATCACACTGCCTGGCCTGTGTCAGTATAGACTATTGTGGACTTATTGTTTATGCTGGACCTGTGTAGGCCTATGTATCTATAACCTGTCTTGTGTCTGTACTATTCTGCTCATATACTACAGGACCTGTGAAGGTTATTTATTTTAATAAAACTGTGTTTTATCCTAAACCACTGTGTCTGTGTGTCAAACAAACCATTACAATGGGTCTCTTTCCTCCCTTCCGTGATTCGATATAGCAAGCCCTGGTCCCATTCTATCCTGCTCCCCCCCCCCCAGGATCAGCCCCAGCCCTGTAGATGGCTAAGGTAGGGTCGGTGAGGGTTTCCTGGGCAAAGTCAGCAGGAGAGTCCCATGAAATAGGAGTTGATGCTGGGTGGTCACAGGACAAAGTTCTGGGGAAGCATCCGCCACAAAGGATGAAGTGAGGCAACCAAGGTCGTTGCCCAGTAAGACTTCGGCAGGGAGATTCTTCATTACCCCTACTTCCACTTCTCGGGCTCCCACCCCCCAATCCAGGTGTACTCTGGCCGTGGGGATCCGCAGTACTGTACCCCCTGCCACTCGGATGGCTATTGATCGGCCGGTTTTCTCTGCGAGGCTCACCAACTGAGGCTGGAGCAACGTGATAGTAGCCCCACTATCTAGTAATTCTTGAGAGGGACGGCCCTTTACCTAGACTGCCTGCCGGTAATGCAGCCGGTTGTCAGCCACGGCTGCTTGTACAGGATCCACTTTGTGGAGAATCCCAAAATTTTCCTCACCACATTCTTGGGTAGGCAGGGACAATTCAGTGTCCAGGCAATGGGCGGACCCCCGTGGCATCCTTGGGGTTGGTCGGGCCCAGGTATCCCGGGTAGGGTGTTTGGGGCAATCCGCCTTCACATGGCCCACTTGGTCGCATCCGTAGCAGTGGATGCCCTGTCTCCGGGGCACCCTGCTGACCGCGGGAGGAAATGGCAGAGGTTGCGGGTGGGATGGGCAGCCTGACTCCCGGGAAGGGGGTTGAAACACCCTGGCTGTGTGCCGTGGTTCTGGGGGTTCCCCCCATCTCGAGTCGATGTACTGATCCGCCAGAATGGCCGCCTGTTCTACAGTGTGGGGTTGTTGGTCCTTGACCCAATCTCATACAGCCACAGGGGAATGCTCATAAAATTGTTCCAACAGTATTAGCTGTAAAGCGCCTGACAGGGTAACAGTCTGGCAGCCGGTTACCCAACTTTCAGCACCCCTCATCATCTGATGGGCCCATTTGGTAAATGGCTGTCCCTCTTTCCACCTTAGGTTGTGGAACTTCAGTCGGTGTGCCTCCGGGGTTATGGCATATTTGCTGAGAAGTCTTTCCTTGACCCTCTCGTAATCCATGCACTCCTCTGCGTGTACAGCTTGGTAGGCCTCCGCGGCCCTCCCCGACAATCTGCTCACCAGCAGAGTGACCCAGTCTGCCTCTTCCACTCCCTGCAGGGCACATTATTATTCAAAAACCTGCAGATAGCAGTAAATCTTGTCCTCCGCCTCACTGAGCCCTTTAAATGCAGTGAATGGCAGTTTCTTTTTGCTGGCCCCACTAGGTCTGGAGCTTGCTGGCTCTTCTCTGGGTCGCTGAAGCTCTGCCATCCGGAGGTTGGTAGCCTCACTCAGGATTTGAGTAATAACTTCCTGGGGAGGAGTGGTGCCATAGAGGGCCAGCTGCAACTGGACCTCCCGCTGCAACTCTGACATATCCATGGTCGTAGAGGACGTGTTGCTGGCTCGATCACCCTCCATCAGTTCGGCGATCAGCGTGGCTTTAGACTTGTTGCTGGCCACCTGTCCTCTGGACTCCAAGATGTCCTTAAAGGTGCTTCGTTTCAAGCCGTCGTAACGTTTCTCCATCCACTGCTCGCTGTGTTTCTGAGACCGGGGTCAAGCCAATGGCTATATCTACCCCAGGATGCTGGTCTCAGTTTCAGTTCCTTGGAAGAAGCCGAATACCGCCGCCTGCCACCAGTGATGGTACCAGCGGACACCCAGCCTCAGTGTCTCCGTCAATGGTCACTTCTTCCGTTAGGAGCCAGATGGACACACAACAGCATACCACAATATACCCCAATGACCAGGCAAAACTAGTGTCAGGGTAACCAGAACTTTTTATTGGTACAGAAACATACATATTTATACAGTGTTGAACAAAAGAGCAAACAATCGTGGAGAGATTATACAATGGTGGGTTGGGACCGGTGAACAAAAGTGGCGGACCTGATTAAGTTAGGGCACAATGGGAATGTTTGGTGACAACAGCACAACAAAAGGCCGGGGCATGGATGTATGCATGGGACAATGGGCAAGGGTAAACAATGGGACCTCAGACCTGGAGGCGCTGTGGAACCTAGCTGCTTCTGGATTTCAGCCAATGGACTGCCGAGCTACTGGTTCCCAACGGCGAATCTGGTTGTTGCCGACATTTCCCCATGTAAAGTCAATGGAGTCCTTTTAAATTTGTCCCTTGGTCAGCGGCCAATCAGGAAGCGGCTGATGTTTCCCATACCGCATCACAATGCCCTTTCAATGGTGGGCTAAAGGGAGATGGGCCTACTTTTCCCCACGTTAAGTCAATGCATGCCCTTTAACTCTCAATGACCAATCAGCAGCCGGCCGACACTTGAAACCCCGGCGGCTCAGTTTTGTAGTGAATGTCAGCTACTTGGGGAAAACGTAGGGCTTTCTGCCCACACAAAAGATCCTCATTGGATTGGAAGTGTGGTACCCATCAGGGCAGTGATCCAGGGGTTTGTCAAACACGGGAGCTTGGGCCGGTTCCTGTGACACCTGTCATAAGATGGCTCCACGTTTTATAGGACCTTTCCGGGTGCTTCGCAGAATAAACCCTGTGTCTTATGCTTTAGAACTTCCTAGGAACATGCGCATTCACAACGTATTTCATGTCTCACTCCTGAAGCCGTTGGTCTGTAACCGCTACTCGTCTGCTCCTGTAGTACCAGGTCCAGTACGCATTCAGAATCAGGATGAGTATGAGATTCAAAGCATTCTGGACTCCCGCAAGGTCCAGGGGTGCATCCAATATTTTGTCCATTGGAAAGGTTATGGTTCACAGGAGCGTTCCTGGGTAAATCAGAATGATATTCACGATCCTAGATTGCTGCGCAGATTTCATACAAAATTTCCCAATAAGGTATGGTCTCCTCCGCAGGGGGAGATCGTTGAGTGGGGGGTACTACCACGGTGCCCGTGATTTCCTCCAGTGTTTTGTTGCTGTAACAGCGACCTTATTACTTCCTGGCTGTCTCTCTATGCAGGTCACTGGTTAGTGATGTCATCTCTCCGCCCACCTACTAGGCCTTAAAGGCCTCTGCATTTTCTGCTTCGTCTGACTACCTGATCCGGCTCTGATTCCTGGCTTCGTATGTATACCCGATCCGGCTCTGACTCCTGGCTTCCTCTGACTACTCTCCCTCTGTGCGCTCCGGCTTGTTACTACCAGCCTCGGCTACCCAGCCCTGGCTATTGAGATCCTTGTTGTCTGGGCCTACCGTTTCACTGCACTCGCTACCCCTGTAGCAGTGCTTGTCGGTCAGTCCATTTCACTGACCTCTTGTGGTCTAGTCCGGTTTGGGTGTTGCCTCACCTAGCATTCTAGGTGCCGTTTTACCTTGCCTCTGGTATACTGTAGCGGTAGGGTATAGTTGCGCTATTCTGCCTGGTGGAAGATTGAGGAAGTGCCGTGCACTGTCCTCCTATCTAGTCTTGTGAAGGTTACCAAGGGCTGTATGAATACTAGCTACACCTGCCTAGTGAAGGGTTGAGGAAGAGTCTTGCACTGTCCTCACACCTGGCGTCGAGAAGGTGGTGGAGTTAGAGTTACTACTGTGTTGGTCCAGTGTTCTGGAGTTCCTCACTCCTGTTGCCTGGGTATCACGGTGCCCGTGATTGCTGCAGTTCCTTGTCTGTCACCAGTAGGGGGCTGCTATTGGCTGTCTGCAGTGAGCCCGCCTTTCATTGCCTATTTAAACCTGGATTGGGCACCCTTTGGTTGCCCTTTCGTGTTGTTTCTGACCTTCTTGCTATCACTATGCCAGTGATAGCTGGGCCTCTGTTCCAGTGTTCCTGAGTTCCTGATCTCATGTGTTCCTGAGTTCCTGATCTCTACTGTTCCAGTGTTTCCTGCATGCTGAAGTACTTCCAGTCCTGGTTCCGGCCTAGTCTCTGGTGTTACAGTTCCTGCTGAACTTCTTCTCTGCTGTTTCCTGACCTGACTGATCGTTGCTGGTTCCTGTCATCGCATCGCCTGTCTCCTGTATCCTGGCGACCTCCTGCCTGGTCGCGTCGGCGACATTGCTTGTTACTCCAGTGTGCGGTCACTGGTTTGCTCCACAGCCTATCGGCTGTACTATCCTGTGTTGATCCCAGCGTGCGGACGCTGGTTTGCTCCAAAGCCTTGCGGCTACACAAACTCGCTTGTTACACCAGTGTGCGGTCACTGGTTTGCTCCAAAGCCTATCGGCTATACAATCCTGTGTTGGTCCCAGCGTGCGGACGCTGGTTTGCTCCAAAGCCTTGCGGCTAGACAAACTCGCTTGTTACACCAGTGTGCGGTCACTGGTTTGCTCCAAAGCCTATCGGCTATACAATCCTGTGTTAGTCCCAGCGTGCGGACGTTGGTTTGCTCCTAAGCCTTGCGGCTATACAAACTCGCTTGTTACACCAGTGTGTGGTCACTGGTTTGCTCCAAAGCCTATCAGCTATACAATTCTGTGTTGGTCCCAGCGTGCGGACGCTGGTTTGCTCCAAAGCCTTGCGGCTATACTAACTCGCTTGTTACACCAGTGTGCGGTCACTGGTTTGCTCCTAAGCCTATCGGCTATATAATTCTGTGTTGGTCCCAGCGTGCGGACGCTGGTTTGCTCCAAAGCCTTGCGGCTTTACGATTCCCCTGTTAGTGTCAGTGTGTGTACACTGGGTTGCTTACGATCCTGTCAATTTGCCATTACCATCTGACTGCTGCTACTATCTCTGGGCTGCCCTGCCCGGTATTGGTAAGGCCGGTAGAACCTTTTGCCACATTCCATCTGAGGTTGCCTTACCCGGTATTGGCAGGGCCGGTAGAGCCTACAATATGAATCTATTGAGGCTGCCTTGCCCGGTAATTTGGTAAGGCCGGTAGAACCGTTATGCGATTTCATCTGCAGGTTGCCTTACCCGGTATTGGCAAGGCCGGTAGAGCCTAACATTCTATTACTTCAGACTGTCCTGTCCGGTATATTGACAGGACCGGTAGAGTCTGCCTTCTGTCTTGTTATATTCTGAATATCTGTATGTATGTGATTGCCATCCTATGTTATCAATTTATTATTTCAATAAAATTGATTTTTACCTAAAACTTGTGTCTGAGAGTCATAATAAACCGTGACAGTACGAAAGGGCCATGACTTCAGACAGCAAAGGTGAAGGTAATGCACAGAATATCCATTGGAGGATGGATGTGCACGAGCAACGTTTGGATCAGTTGGCAGTTGCAATTCAAACGATCCTTGAACGCACGGTACTTGCTGACAAATCTAGCTCTAGCCCGGTAGTCTCGCCAAGTCAGACACCGGAGAGTGATACCAGACCCCTAGGGGGCACTGTTAAAGGGTTAACGGCTTCTGCACCCTTGCCGCTAAGATACGATGGTGACCCTAGTCTCTGCAGAGGGTTCATCAACCAACTCGAGATTTTTATGGAATTGACGGCACACGCATTTCCCAATGATCGTAGTAAGGTGGGGTTTACAATATCTTTGCTCACTGGCAGAGCTTTGGCTTGGGCTAACCCCTTGTGGGAGAATGCTAAACCTTGTACTAAAAACTTTAGAGAATTTGTGCAATCCTTTCAAAGAGTGTTTGAGCCTCCTGGTAGAACCACCTCTGCTGCCAAACGCCTTATGGAGATACATCAGGGCAGGCGTACAGTAGGCGACTACGCCATCGAATTCCGCACATTGGCAGCAGAGGTAGGTTGGAATAACGAGGCATTATTAGCAGCTTTTTCTCAAGGACTGAATGACCACATTAAGGACGAAATCGCTGCTAAAGATCTACCTATTGTGCTAGATGACTACATTGAATATGTTATGATAATTGACTCCAGAATACGTGAGAGATCAATTGCCAGAGATCGTAAGTTACGGTCAAAGAATAATGAGCCTAGTGGCATGTTTTGCCCACCCATCCCTCCCCTGGCATTGAAGTCTAGTGAACCTGTACGGGAGACAAGTGAACCTATGCAAATAGGCTTCACTAGACTAACCAAGGCTGAGAGACTTTATCGCAGAAGACAAGGGTTGTGTTTATACTGCGGTAAAAAAGGGCATTTGCTAAATTCCTGTCCGGTACGTCCGGGAAACGCACACACCTAGGGTACCTTGGGGGACAGGCCCTAGGTGGTGTACAATCGTCCCCAGTGTCGGGCACAATGAAACCCACCATACAGGTGGTATTATCTTGGGCACAACACTCTGTGGGGGTTTTGGCCTTGGTTGACTCTAGTGCAGCAGGGTATTTTATGGATAATACCTTTGCTGAATTGCACGGAGTTCCACGCATTGAAAGAGAAAATCCCTTGACTATTGAAGCGATTGATGGCAGACCCTTAGAACCGCCTCAGGTTATGTTTGAAACTATGCCACTGTCTATGACTATTGTGGCACTTCACAGAGAAGAGCAGCAGTTTCAACTGATTAATTCTCCGCACCATGCGGTAATATTAGGCTTTCCGTGGTTACAGTTACATAACCCACAATTTGATTGGAAAAAGTGTGAAATTGCTGCTTGGTCCCAGTTTTGTATGGACAAGTGCGTCATCCAGCCTGTTAAGGTCCTGTGCACCTCCTCGGCTATACCGGATGTGTACCAACAGTTTGGCGATGTTTTTAGCAAAGGAGAGGCCAGTTTGCTACCTCAGCATAGACCTTATGATTGTTGCATCGAATTGCAGCCTGGGGCAGTACCTCCGAAAGGACGCACTTATCCATTATCTTGTGAGGAAAATAAGGCTATGGAGGTTTACATTTCTGATGCCCTTGCTAGAGGGATCATACGAAAATCTACCTCTCCAGCTGGGGCTGGGTTCTTTTTTGTAAAAAAGAAAAATGGCGAATTAAGACCATGCATTGACTACCGGGGCTTGAATAAACTAATGGCAAAAAACGCATACCCAATACCACTCATCACCGAGCTTTTTGACAGGCTTAAGGGCGCTTCGATTTTTACCAAATTGGACCTAGCGGCCGCTTACAATCTGGTGCGCATTCGAGCAGGTGATGAGTGGAAAACTGCCTTTAATACTCGAGCTGGGCACTACGAGTATCTTGTAATGCCATTTGGGCTATGTAATGCCCCCGCAGTTTTCCAGGAACTGATAAACGATGTTCTGAGAGATATGTTACAGACATGTGTTGTGGTTTATCTGGACGATATATTGATTTACTCTCAAGACATGGCACAGCACATCAAAGATGTATCCACAGTATTGCTACGACTCCGTGAGAACAAATTATTTTGTAAACTGGAAAAATGTAACTTTCATAGAACCAGTGTGCCATTCTTGGGGTTCATAATTGGCAATGATGGCATTGCCATGGACAAGGATAAGTTGTCAGCTGTCTTACAATGGCCAAAACCCAAGGGGCTTAAAGCCATACAGCGTTTCCTGGGTTTCGCTAATTATTATAGGCGGTTTATTAAGAACTTTTCTTCCATTGTTAAACCTTTTGTCCAATCTTACGCACAAGGGCGCTAATCCTTCTTGTTGGCCGGTATCTGCTGAGAATGCCTTTGAGAATTTGAAGCTGGCATTTGCTGCAGCTCCTGTGTTATCCCACCCCAATCCTCTACTTCCATTTACGTTAGAGGTGGATGCCTCAGATATTGGGGTTGGGGCAGTACTTTCGCAACGACACGAGAAAGGTGGTACTCTCAGACCTTGTGGGGTTTTTCTCTAAGAAGTTGACTGTCACTCAAGGCCACTATGAGATAGGTGACAAAGAATTATTGGCCATTATCCTCGCTCTTAAGGAGTGGCGTCATTTGCTTGAAGGTACCAAGACTCCCGTATTAATCCTAACAGATCATAAAAATCTGACTTATCTCTCGGAGGCCAAGAGATTGTCCTCCCGTCAGGCCAGGTGGGCACTGTTCCTGTCTTGATTTAATTTCATTGTATCATACTTACCGGGGTCAAAGAATATCAGGGCGGATGCACTGTCAAGACAATTTGAGGCCGACAGTGACAGAGTGGAAGCACCAGCACCCATCATCCAACCTGATAGAATACTGGCTACTATACGCATGAGTATCACTTCTCCTTTAGGGGAGGAGATCCTGGCCTCTCAGGGGTCCGCTCCCCATGAAACTCCATTGGGAAAATGTTTTGTCGATGAACCATTTCGTACTAGGCTGCTTGAAACCTACCATTCCTCTAAGGCTGCGGGACATATTGGTAGAGACCAATTGTTATGGTCCCTTTCTCAGTTATTTTGGTGGCCCTCCATGAGAAACGATTGTGCCGAATTTACGAATGCCTGTGCCACCTGTGCCCGCGCTAAGACCCTGAGACATCTCCCTGTGGGCTTGCTTCAACCGGTGCCTAATGGCGAACGCCCCTGGTCTCATGTTTCCATTGATTTTATGGGAGAGTTGCCTATGTCCAAGGGGTACTCCTTTATATTCATGGTGGTGGACAGGTTTTCTAAAATGGCTCATTTCGTGCCCCTCCGTGGTCTTCCTTCAGCGAAGGAATTGGCAATGGTGTTCGCCAGAGAAGTATTCCGGTTGCATGGAGTGCCTAGGGTACTGGTGTCTGACAGGGGGAGCCAGTTTGTGTCTAGATTTTGGAGGGCATTTTGCCAACAGATGGGCATACAGCTGTCCTTCTCCTCTGCCTACCATCCCCAGACCAATGGAGCCGCTGAACGAGCTAATCAGGGCTTGGAACAATTTCTCCGTTGTTTTGTTACTGACCATCATGATAATTGGACCGACTTGTTGCCTTGGGCAGAGTTCGCCAGGAACTGTGCGGTCAATTCTTCATCTGGGAGCTCTCCATTTCTGATTAATTATGGGTTCCAGCCCTGTTTGCTTCCAGACTCATTTCAGACGCAACAGATTCCAGCTCTGGATGAGCATATCGAGCAACTCCGTTCCACATGGGCACACGTTCAGAGGGCACTTGGTCAGTCATTTCAGCGTCATCAGCGCCATGCTAATCGCAGAAGGCTTCCAGCGGTTTCCCTTCAGGTTGGGGATAGAGTATGGCTTTCCTCCAGAAATCTCAAGCTGCAGGTTCCGTCTAATAAGTTGGCTCCTCGGTTTATTGGTCCATACAGAGTTATTCGCAAAATTAACCCTGTCTCCTATGCACTAGACCTACCTGCATCCATGCGTATCCATAATGTGTTCCATGTGTCCCTTCTTAAGCCTCTGGTTTGCAATCGCTATACTACCACACCTGTGGTGCCAGGACCTGTTGAGGTCGAGGGCCAGGAGGAGTACGAGGTTCAGAGCATTATTGATTCCCGTAGGCTTAGAGGAAGGGTACAGTACCTGGTACATTGGAAAGGGTATGGTCCTGAGGATCGATCATGGGTGGATAGTACGGACCTTCATGCACCTAGTATAACTAGGGCCTTTCATGCCAATTACCCACAGAAACCTAGACCCTATTCTAGGAGAGGGGGTCTTTGAAGGGGGGGTACTATCACGGTGCCTGTGATTGCTGCAGTTCCTTGTCTGTCACCAGTAGGGGGCTGCTATTGGCTGTCTGCAGTGAGCCCGCCTTTCATTGCCTATTTAAACCTGGATTGGGCACCCTTTGGTTGCCCTTTCGTGTTGTTTCTGACCTTCTTGCTATCACTATGCCAGTGATAGCTGGGCCTCTGTTCCAGTGTTCCTGAGTTCCTGATCTCATGTGTTCCTGAGTTCCTGATCTCTACTGTTCCAGTGTTTCCTGCATGCTGAAGTACTTCCAGTCCTGGTTCCGGCCTAGTCTCTGGTGTTACAGTTCCTGATGAACTTCTTCTCTGCTGTTTCCTGACCTGACTGATCGTTGCTGGTTCCTGTCATCGCATCGCCTGTCTCCTGGCAACCTCCTGCCTGGTCGCGTCGGCGACATTGCTTGTTACTCCAGTGTGCGGTCACTGGTTTGCTCCACAGCCTATCGGCTGTACTATCCTGTGTTGATCCCAGCGTGCGGACGCTGGTTTGCTCCAAAGCCTTGCGGCTACACAAACTCGCTTGTTACACCAGTGTGCGGTCACTGGTTTGCTCCAAAGCCTATCGGCTATACAATCCTGTGTTGGTCCCAGCGTGCGGACGCTGGTTTGCTCCAAAGCCTTGCGGCTAGACAAACTCGCTTGTTACACCAGTGTGCGGTCACTGGTTTGCTCCAAAGCCTATCGGCTATACAATTCTGTGTTAGTCCCAGCGTGCGGACGTTGGTTTGCTCCTAAGCCTTGCGGCTATACAAACTCGCTTGTTACACCAGTGTGCGGTCACTGGTTTGCTCCAAAGCCTATCAGCTATACAATTCTGTGTTGGTCCCAGCGTGCGGACGCTGGTTTGCTCCAAAGCCTTGCGGCTATACAAACTCGCTTGTTACACCAGTGTGCGGTCACTGGTTTGCTCCAAAGCCTATCAGCTATACAATTCTGTGTTGGTCCCAGTGTGCGGACGCTGGTTTGCTCCTAAGCCTTACGGCTATACTAACTCGCTTGTTACACCAGTGTGCGGTCACTGGTTTGCTCCTAAGCTTATCGGCTATATAATTCTGTGTTGGTCCCAGCGTGCGGACGCTGGTTTGCTCCAAAGCCTTGCGGCTTTACGATTCCCCTGTTAGTGTCAGTGTGTGTACACTGGGTTGCTTACGATCCTGTCAATTTGCCATTACCATCTGACTGCTGCTACTATCTCTGGGCTGCCCTGCCCGGTATTGGTAAGGCCGGTAGAACCTTTTGCCACATTCCATCTGAGGTTGCCTTACCCGGTATTGGCAGGGCCGGTAGAGCCTACAATATGAATCTATTGAGGCTGCCTTGCCCGGTAATTTGGTAAGGCCGGTAGAACCGTTATGCGATTCCATCTGCAGGTTGCCTTACTCGGTATTGGCAAGGCCGGTAGAGCCTAACATTCTATTACTTCAGACTGTCCTGTCCGGTATACTGACAGGACCGGTAGAGTCTGCCTTCTGTCTTGTTATATTCTGAATATATCTGTATGTATGTGATTGCCATCCTACGTTATCAATTTATTATTTCAATAAAATTTATTTTTACCTAAAACTTGTGTCTGAGAGTCATAATAAACCGTGACACTGGGTTTACCCTAGCGTTAGGGTACAGACGTGGGTCCTATCACACTTGCCTAGTGAAGGGTGAAGAAAGTGTGTGCACTGTTCTTCCCTGGTCTCGTGAAAGTGTATTATCATTGCTGCTACTGTTGTGTTTAAATAAAGTTTACTTAATTTTATCAGTACTCGTCAAATGTCTTTATATCTTAGTCACTCCATGACAAACAGCAGACCTTATGGCCATATCGGAGCCAATAGAACTCATCCACTGTACTGTTAGTGTTGCATGAAGCCGGTTACTGATTGAACGGATTTTTCCATATCTGAGCTAAGAGGCTTCATCCAAGAATCTTTCCTATGTAAAGCCGGCTCTGATTAAACAGCAGACTTTATGACCGTATCGGAACCAAAGGAATTAATCCACTGTTACTGTTAGTGTTGCATGAAGCCAGTTACTGATTGAACTGATTTTTTCCGTATCAGAGCTAAGAGGCTTCATCCATTTATTTTAATTAATTTGTAGCACTCGTATAGAATTATGATAGGAGGAATACTATATTTTCTTTTATCTGCTTATCATAGCTATTACATGTGGTAGATTTTCATTTTTGAGTAGATTGTATGTAATTGGGTGTGTTTCAACTGGAGATACCGTGTTAGAAACCAGACGTTTCATCCATTACATTCCGTATCTAAATGAGCTAAACTAGTTATTTGAATTAGTTTCTACTTTAAGCTTACTTTGACTCTTGAGATTATCATGCATGTAGCCAGTTACTGATTTAAAAGGAGCATACCCTATCAGAACTAAGAGGCTACATCCGTGTGTACAGAATTTAATATATCCAACAATCTTATGTAAGATCGTACAAACTGGATTTTTTCTAAAGGGCTGTTGCATAAAGCCGGTTACTGATCTAACGGATTTCACCGTATCAGAGCTAAGAGGCTTCATCCAAATTTTTTTTCTTTTGTATACTGCCCAACTTAGAGTCCCATTATATCTGCAGTGATATTGATAAATTTAATCATGCCTTTCACTAGTGCTACGTATGAAGCCGGTCACTGATTTATAAGGTTTATAGTGTATCTACAACTTTATGTATCTAATCTATTGTGTGTATGATGTTGGCTATGATCATTTGATAAGAATTATTATTCAAATATCAGAACTTATATCTATCGAGTTGTCTTGAAACTATCTTTTTGTAAATTCGCCCATTTTTTATCTTATAGTTTGCTAATAATAAAAGTTTTTTATTTATCCCATGCTTATTTTGGACTCCCATTAGACTATTTAAGAGGGGTGTTTTTTGAGTGCTTAAAGCAGCAGGGTTAATTTCTTCATTTTTTATATTTAATCTATTACTCACCTTGTGAGCACCAAAACCTCTTCAGTTTTCAAGTCTTTGAGGGGTCTTCGTTTGTATATTGAGTGTGCGCTGGGTTTCCATAATACTGACAATTGTAACTTGCACATAAACTTGTTGCTATATATATATATCTGTCAGACTTATTTAATCTTTGGGTGGGGGCAAATTTCAGTCCTTTTTGTAAAACCATTTCTTGTTCTTTACTGATTTGTACCTTATTCAGATTAAATATCTTAACTTCCGCCACAACATTAGACTTTCCATTCTTCTTTCCCCCTCTATTTTCTCGCGTCCTCCTCTTACATATTCTCCTTGTCTTATTTTCCAGTTTTGCCCTCTTTCCCATTCTCTCCTCATTCCTGTACTTTATCAATCTATTTTCTGACCGCTGGTACAAAAAAGAAGAGGAGGAAGTATTGTATACTGGTGTCCTACTCTGTTCATTATATGGTGCATTTCTTAGAACTTAGGCTAAATAGGTTATATAGCGAATCTGACTAAAATTGTTATTTTTTTTAAGCTTTATTTTGTCAAAATTGAAATTATAAAGTCTGGGCTGCAGCTACTTCTGCATAGACTGTGGTTACCTGCTCTGTAACCACAGTCCATCGCTCTGCCTCTGCTTCTATCCCTCTATCCAGCCTCCTCCGATGATGGAGGTTTCCGTCTCTATCGATATCAATATCTAGCCAATGAGACTGCTCCAGCTTACGGGCAGAAGCCTCCGCTATTGGAGGAAGCTGGATAGAGGGAGGAGAGCAGAGGCAGAGCAATGAAATGCAGTCTATGCGGAAGTAGCTGCAGCCCAGACTTTATAACTTAAATTTTGACAAAATAAAGGTTTAAAAAAAAAAATTAACACAATTTTAGTTAGATTCACTATTTAACCTAAGTTCTTTAGAGGTAATACATCCCCTTTAATGGTAAGAATCAGTTCGATTGGTTATTTTGTATATGTCTGAATTGGTGATTTCCTCTAACTTGATGTCTCTCATATCTATTCGCAGGATAAATTGAATTTTATAATATGGTATTCTAGGGTCTAGGGAAAACATACCTCCTGACATTTCATATGGACAAAGAGGGGCACTTTTGTTTTAGGTGGTGTTTGGGTGTGTGGCTGGTGGGCGGAACATTACTGAGAATTTTTAGATTCTTTCATGACCTACTGACACCTCTTTGAGTGACTGAATAAATGTTTTAGAGCAAGACCAAAGTATTTTATGTACACAGACTAATTCATAAACACGTAGACAAAAAACAAAGAAAAAGAGAAGCGCACACGATCTAAGTGTAGACTGTAATGCCAATATATGGAATCCTCCACCAAAAAGCGATCACCTGTGAGCAAGCAAACAAAATGTCTACTCACATTTGCATGAGGCTAAACCAGCCTCTCAGTTTATTAGCCTTCACTGGATCACCCCCAGTGTGGGTATCTGTATCACTTCTTCCTGGATCGTCCACCGGTCTCCTCAATATGCTCCTAGTATTCCACCTCACCCAGAGTGGATGGAGATAGGGCTTCACCTCAAAATCTCCAACCTATACTCTATATCTGATGAGTACTAGCTATACAAATGGGGTACCTAATTAGGGTCACAAATACCCTAAAAGAAACTGGGGGCCACTAGTTATTATAGAACCACACACTGAACTGGATAGTTCTCTATACACAATAGTGTTTATTCAAAAAAGACAAACAGCATAAAAACACACACACATATATATATATGTGTGTGTACATGCACTTAACAGTGCTATAGAATAAATAATCATATAAATATGACAAAAACAACATAAAAATATCCAGTATACAGTGATATCAGAAATGTAAACGATACTCTCACCCTACGCGTTACGTGATATACTATCACTTCTTCAGGGGTCTAATTCATATATATATACTAGCAACATGGGACAGCGTTGCCCGTCATGTTATGACCATTGGGCGCACGTGTTTGAAATGCAGACACACTGATAAACACAGACATATACAACACACAGGCAGACACATACCATACATGCCAAGTGTCCCTCTTTAGGAGGGACAGTCCCTCTTTGAGGGCCAAATCCCTCTGTCCCTCTTTCCCACCCTGTTGTCCCTCTTTTTAGGAGGTCAGACTGTGTGCAGGGCCGGCTCCACCTATAGGCGAGGTAGGCGCCGGCCTAGGGCGCACATGTACTGGGGGCGCAGGCATGCAGCGGAGAAGCGCTGCGCCCACACACACCACGCCAGGAACCACAACACAGTCAGGTCTGTGTTGCTACAGCGCTCCCTCATCTGGTCGGATCTTTAGTAATGCAGAGCGCGCTGGGAGTCATGATCTCCCGCCGCGCTCTGCATTACTGAAGAGAAGACTATGCGGGAGATACAGGTATGTGATGGGGGGCAAGTTGGAGCTGAGGGGGCATAGTGGAGCTGAGGGGGCAAGTTGGAGCAGATGTGGGGCAAAGTGGAGATGATGGGGGCAAGTTGGAGCTGAGGGGGCATAGTGGAGCTGAGGGGGCAAGTTGGAGCAGATGTGGGGCAAAGTGGAGATGATGGGGGCAAGTTGGAGCTGTTAGGGGAAAGCTGGAGCTGAGGGGGCATAGTGGAGCTGGTGGGGGCAAGTTGGAGATGATGGGGGCAAGTTGGAGCTGATGAGGGTCAAAGTGGAGCTGATGAGGGTCAAAGTGGAGCTGAGGGGGGGCAAGTGGAGCTGAGGGGGGGGCAAAGTGGAGCTGGTGGGGCAAGTTGGAGTGGATGGGGGGGCAAGTTGGAGCTGCTGGGGGCATAGTGGAGCTGATAGTGGAAAGTTGGAGCTGAGAGGGCATAGTGGAGCTGGTGGGGGCAAGTTGGAGTGGATGGGGGCAAGTTGGAGTGGATGGGGGCAAGTTGGAGCGGATGGGGGGCAAAGTGGAGCTGATGGGGGTAAGTTGGAGAGGATGGGGGGCAAAGTGGAGCTGATGGGGGTAAGTTGGAGCTGAGGGGGCAAAGTGAAGCTGAGGGGCAAAATGGAGCTGGTGGGGGCACGTTGGAGCTGATGGGGGCAAGTTGGAGTTGATAGGGGCAAAGTGGAGCTGGTGGGCCAAAGTGAAGCTGATAAGGGGCAAGTTGGAGCTGGTGGGGGGCATCTCTTACAGGCATCTCCAGAACAGGGGCAGAGTGGCTCAGGGGGCAGAGAGAGGACAGTCATGAAAAGAGGTTGGGTATAAGTAGGCAGGGTATAAAGGGGTGGGACACAAGGGGCGGAGCGAAATGGGCGGCAAAATTAGGTTTTGCCTAGGGTGGCAAAAATCCTTGCACCAGCCCTGACTGTGTGGTGTGTATTACTTTGCTCTACAGCAATAAAGCAATAAACTTCAGTATATGTGTTTATACATTAGTCTGTGCAAATAAAATACTTTGGTCTTGAACTAAATCATTTATTCACTTACATAAAGAGCCAGTAATAGGTCATGAAATAACCTAAAAATTCTTACCAATGCCCCGCCCACCAGCCACACCCCCAATAATATCACCTAAAACTAACGTGTCCCTCTTTGGCCCTGTGAAATGTTGGGAGGTATGCACATACACACAGTGAGCGGCAGAGACATGCAAAACACATGTACACACAGACACACTGGAGATGCACACATGGACACACATATGTAACAGAGATGTACACACACACACACAGACACGCAACATATATGAGCAGAAACACATGTGCTCATGAGTTGTGCACCCCTCTGGCACTCAAAGGGTTAAGGTATAGAGAGGCATGTCAGAGTTAAATAGCAGTGGGAAGTGTGTTCATACCTGGGAAAACTGACTTGTGAAGTCCCTAGAGGGGACTGATGTGGTGCTGATGTGGAGAGAGCAATGGGGCAATCTGGGTTAAAAGTGGGTGGGGCTTAATCGTGAGTAGGGGGCGGGGCTTAACATAAATGTGAAAAAGTGTTAGTAATAGGCTGGGGAAGGAGGAGAAGTGGGAGGGAAATGCAAGTTTACAGTGTGAGGGGTTTGAACACACTCCCTGAGGGGTAAAACTTGATACAGAACCCTGTGGCAGTCAGTGGGTTAAGTGTGAATCTGATGGCTGTCTGTCCTGTGTCTTGCATGGCAAATGGTGACAGTGAAGAAGTAATTCAGCAATGAGGGCCTACCTTAACCCTTTGAGTGCCATTTTGTTCCCCTGGTGATGCAGCACCGTTCAGTGGCTTTACTACAGGTCCTGCTGAGGCCATTGGGAGTCAGGGTGAGTGACTGTGTGTCAGCCATCTTTCTTTCTGGCTTTGTGTGTGTGTATGGGTGTTTGGTGCTGTGTGAGTGTGTATGAGTGTGTAATACCTGTGAACTTTGACTTGTGGAGTCCCTCATGTGGTGCTGATGTGGAGAGAGCAATGGGGCAATTTGGGTTAAAAGGGGGCGGGGCTTAATCGCGAGTAGGGGGCGGGGCTTAACATAAATATGGAAAAGTGTTAGTAATAGGCTGGGGAAGGAGGAGAAGTGGGAGAGAAATGCAAGTTTACAGTGTGAGGGGTTTGAACACACTCCCTGAGGGGTAAAACTTGATACACAACCCTGTGGCAGTCAGTGGGTTAAGTGTGTACCTGATGGCTGTCTGTCCTGTGTCTTGCATGGCAAATGATGACAGTGAAGAAATAATTGAGCAATGAGGACCTACCTTAACCCTTTGAGTGCAATTTTGTTCCTCTGGTGCTGCAGTACAGGTCCTGCTGAGGCCTCTGGGAGTCAGGGTGAGTGACTGTGTGTGTGTCAGCCATATGTATTTCTGGCTTTGTGTGTGTATGTGGTGCTGTGTGTGTGAGTGGGGGCATGTCTGTTTGGTGCTGTGTAAGTGGGGCATGTGTGGTGCTGTGTGAGTGGGGCATGTGTGTGTGTTTGTGTGGTGCTGTGTGAGTGGAGCATGTGTGTTTGTCTGTGGTGTAGGAGCAAGTGGCGGCCATATTGTTTTTTTCTCACTTTGATAGTGGTGGGCGGGCTGCATAGTGGGGGCGGGCCAACTCCCTGCATGACTGAATCACCCAATAGGAGTAGTAACTCCTGCTTTATGCCTCCCCTGGGTGTGTTTTGGCAGGCACAAAGTCTTCTTTTATATATATAGATAAGATATATATATGTTTTTATGTTATTTGGCTATACAAATAGGGTACCTAATTAGTGTCACAAATACCCTAAAAGAAACTGGGGGCCACTAGTTATTATAGAACCACACACTGAACTGGATAGTTCTCTATACACAATAGTGTTAATTCAAAAAAGCCAAATAGCATTAAAAACATATATATATATGAGATAGAACCCTGAAGAAGTGATAGTATATCACGTAACGCGTAGGGTGAGAGTATCGTTTACATTTCTGATATCACTGTATATTGGATATTTTTATATTGTTTTTGTCATATTTATATGATTATTTATTCTATAGCACTGTTAAGTGCATATACACATATATATGTTTTTATGCTATTCGGCTTTTTTGAATAAACACTATTGTGTATAGAGAACTATCCAGTTCAGTGTGTGGTTCTATAATAACTAGTGGCCCCCAGTTTCTTTTAGGGTATTTGTGACCCTAATTAGGTACACCATTTGTATAGCTAGTACTCATCAGATATAGAGTATAGGTTGGAGATTTTGAGGTGAAGCACTATCTCCATCCACTCTGGGTGAGGTGGAATACTAGGAGCATATTGGGGAGACCAGTGGAAGATCCATGAAGGAGTGATACAGATACCCACACTAGGAGTGATCCAGTGAAGGCTAATACACTGATAGGCCGGTTTAGCCTCATGCAAATGTGAGTAGACATTTTGTTTGCTTGCTCACAGGTGATCGCTTTTTGGTGGAGGATTCCATATATTGGCATTACAGTCTACACTTAGATCGTGTGCGCGTCTCTTTTTCTTTGTTTTTTGTCTACATGTATTGGAGGTCGAATACCAGCGACTGATATTGGGAGGCAGCACCGTGAAAAGAAAAAGGAGAAGACTGAAGAAGGCTGATCTAGAGACTTTGTTTGTTGGTCTATTTTATTTGATTTTAATATTATTATATTTTTGTTGTTTATTTTTTATTATTTTGGATATATTTTGGGTATATTAGCCTTTGAATAGTGAGCGCTGGTGCATAGAAGGAGTATAATTAATAAACACACATTCTGAAGTTTACACAAACATTAAATGGGAACTTTGACATGTAAAAACACTTTTGATTAGGTGCTTAAGTCATTAAAATATTACGAATTGTGCTTTTCCTCTGTGTCCAATCCACGGCTATGCTGAGATTCGGCTCCGCCCTCCAGCTGGTAGGACCAACAACTTTTCATTATTTAAGGTACTGCTGAATGCTGCTTCCCCAGTTATTTGGTCCTACCACAGCTGGAGGACGGAGGCAGGAGCCTCCGCCGTTTAAATGAGAAAATTCTTGCCTTTTTTATTTTTCTATTATGCGGTTAGCCATAAACGCTAACCGCATTACCTGGATCTCAAACCCTGGAGGTATCCTGGGTCGCATGGGTCTGTACTGGGTCCCGCCGCCATAGACAGTCGGCTCACTGTGCTCCGGACACGCCGCAGACGCGGGGAAGGCCAGCCCGCATGACGCCAGCATTCTATGCGCTTCAAACCGGAAGTTCGGTTGGATGCGTTCCAGCAATGGAACGCATGCCGCGATACACGCGCCTGAACGGCTGGAGCTCAGGGGGACTGTAAGAAGAGAACCTGAGGACATGTAAGTCAAAACTTCTCCTCTTATATATACACATATACTTATATATATTGTACAATTGTGTTACATTATGTCCAGCAAGGATCCTAAGACAGAAAAAGTTAAGGGTATTGGGGAAGTGGCTAAGGATGACAAGCCTGTCCCAAAATCCAAGTCTTGCATGGGGTGTGATGCTAAGATCTCAGCTTCTGATCCAGCCAAGTTGTGCCCTGACTGCCTTAAGAAGGTTGCTGGAGAATCTGTTCCACCTCAATTCCAGGATTTTCTTGGATGGATGCGCACATCCATGCAAGAAACTTTTTCTTCCATGCAAGAATCAGCCAAAAAGCGCCAGCGGACCCTAGACGAGGATGAAGGCCCTTCTAGACGTCAGGTGGAGGATGAAGAGGAAGACAGCTTGATTGAATTAGAATCAGCCATGTCATCTGCTGATGAGGGTGAGATTACTGAGGCACCGGTAATTTCAGTATGGATAAGATTGACGGTCTCATTAAATCCATGAGAAAAACTCTAGGCCTATCTGAAACTCAGAAGGATTTAAATGTCATGGATGCAGCATTTATAGGATACAAGAAGTCTGCCCCACAAATTCCAGTTCATAGCTCCATTCAGGATATTATCAAGAATGAATGGAAGCAAGGGGATAAAAGATCCGCAATGTCCAGACGTTTCCAACGTATGTATCCTTTTGTGGAGGAAGATGTAGCTACATGGATTAATCCCCCTAAGGTGGACGCAGCCGTAGCGCAGATTTCACGGAGAACTACTATTCTGTTGGAAGACGGAATCACTTTGAGAGACCCAATGGAGAAAAGGGCAGACAACGCATTGAAGAAGCAGTTCTCTACAATAGGCCATAACTTAAAATCTGCTACAGCCATGGCCTGTGTATTTAGAGTATTGCGGCTATGGCTAACGGAGTTTGAAGAGAAAATTGACTCTTCGGTGTCAAGATCGCGGCTGTTAAAGGAAATAGCCTCCATTAAAGATGCGGTCAATTATTCATGCGACGCCTCCTTGGATAACATTAGGCTCATGGCAAAAACATCAGCTTTGTCCATCACAGCCAGAAGAGCTTTTTGGATAAAAGCCTGGGAGGCAGACGCATCATCTAAGAATAGATTAGTCTCCTTGCCCTTAAAGAGGTTAAAGTTGTTCGGCGATCAATTAGAAGAGATCATCAAAAAATCCTCAGGAGGGAAGAGTCCATTTCTGCCACAGGAAAAGCGTTCCAGAGCATCTTCTCCTAGGTCCACCAGATTTAGGCGTCAGTCCTTTCGAGAGGCCCGAATATATCGTCCCGGATCATCCTATGAGCAGAGGAAGAGATCGGGTCAGAATCAGCGCACTGGAGCCCGCAAGGACTTCCAGCGAAAGTCTTCTTTCCAACAAACCTCACAATGAAGCCAGCAGAGCCCTATCTCCAGCTCCGGTGGGGGGCAGACTGGAGTTCTTTTTAGACAACTGGAGCAAGATCAACCCAGACAAATGGGTGAAGCAGTCACTGGAGATAGGGTATGTGCTGGAGTTTCAGACTGTCCCTCAATTTACTCAGTTCCAGACTTCAAAAATTCGGAGAAGAGTCATGTTATCAAGAATGAAGTTAGCTATTGCGGGCCTCCTGCAGGACAGAGTTATAAAGAAGGTTCCTCAGAATCAACACTTCAGAGGAATTTATTCCAATCTTTTTTATGTCTCCAAGCCTTCTGGGGATCTTCGATTAATACTAAACCTGAAGAGGGTAAATGCTTTTCTCAGGACCAGGACTTTCAGAATGGAAACAATCCAATCAGCTCTAAAGTTGATTCAACCCTTCTCCTTTATGACTCACAGACTTCCTTTCGGCCTGGCTACAGCACCAAGAGTCTTCACAAAGATCCTGGCTGTAGCCCTAGCAGCATTAAGGAGACAGGGTGTTCGAGTTATACCATACCTAGACGATCTTCTAATAATAGCAGACAGCATACAACAGTCAGCAGGAAATACAAGAATTTGCTTAAAGTTACTGCAAGAACTAGGTTGGATCATAAACTTAGACAAAAGTCATCTGGAATCAACCCAGTCCTTAAAGTTTCTGGGGGTCATCATCAACACAAGAGACTCTTTGGTGACACTTTCAGAAGAAAGACAGCAGAAAATTCTTCTAGCAGTAAGAAGATTTCAAAAATCAAGGGTCAGTACAGCACAAGAGTTTGCTCACCTAATCGGAAACTTCACCTCTGCCCAAAACATAGTGCCATGGGCAAGGGCTCACGGGAGGCAGACTCAATACAATTTTCTGAGGTTCCACAGAAGGGATCCATCAGATTTACAGAAGAAAATTCCAGTCCTTCCCTCCATCAAAAGAGAGCTGCTATGGTGGAGCAGACCAGTTCACCTACAACAGGGAACATCCCTCAAGGAAACAACCTGGGAGATAGTAACAACAGATGCCAGCACTGTAGGCTGGGGAGGAGTATGGAACCAGAGATCAGTCCAGGGCATCTGGTCTCCAAATGAATCCAGACTTCGCATAAACATCTTGGAGCTCCTAGCAGTCTGAAAAACTTTAAGGAGTTTCCAGAATCATCTGTTACAGACGGCAGTATTAGTCAGATCAGACAACACCACAACCGTAAGTTATCTCCGGAACCAGGGAGGCACAAGGAATGTGGAACTCAATCATCTAGCCCTGAGGATTTTCTCATGGGCAGAAAGGCATCTAAAAGATCTAAAAGCCACTTATCTCTCAGGCACACAGAATCTTCAAGCAGATTTTCTCAGCAGACATCAGATTCTACCAGGAGAATGGTCACTAAAGAAAGAGATCTTCAGACACATCATATCAGTCTTGGGGAAGCCTGTGATAGACCTCATGGCCACGTCCAGGAATACTCAGTGCAAAAGATTCCTATCCCGGTGGAAGGATCATCAAGCAGTAGCTCAGGATGCCTTCCAGACAAGATGGACATATCCACTAGCCTACGTGTTTCCTCCCATTCCACTCATCACGGCAGTCATAAGAAAGATCAGAGAGGATCAAGCAAGGGTCATTCTAATTGCCCCAGACTGGCCAAGAAAGCTCTGGTATGCAGATCTGATACAATTATTGGTCCAGACGCCTCTAAAGCTACCAGACATTCCAGATCTGTTGTCCCAGGGCCCGATATGGCATCCGGATCCAGCTTTCTTGAACCTAGCGGCTTGGAAGCTGAACGGAGCTCTCTAAGAAATAAGGGTTTATCTGAGGAAGTAATCAACACCATTCTATCTGGAAGAAAGCCTTCTTCCTCACGGATTTATTATAGGATCTGGAATACTTTTCACAGCTGGTGCAGTTCCAGAAGATTGGATAGAGATAGTATCCTACCCCATACTATTTTAGAATTCCTTCAACAAGGTTTCAGCAAGGGCCTGAAGCCTGCATCCCTTAAAGTGCAGCTGTCAGCAATCTCAGCTATTTTGGCCTGTCCTTTTGCTGATATGTACCTCATTAAGAGGTATATGTCAGCAATATCAAAGATCAAGCCTACAATTAGGGAGATTATCCCTCCTTGGGACCTCAATACTGTTCTTCAACAGATCTGTGCCCACCCTTACTTTGAGCCTTTGGATTCAGTTTCCCTAAAACATCTTACTCTCAAGACAGTGTTTCTCACGGCAATTACATCTGCCAGAAGGGTAGGGAAACTACAGGCTCTTCTGTGTAAATCTCCTTTCTTAGTGTTCCACCAAGACAAAGTAGTCTTGAGACCCAGAGCCTCCTTTAGATCCAAGGTAGTATCTAGCTTCCATCTTAGTCAGGTTCCTTCCTTTCCTCCTGATCCAGACAAGTGCGTGGATAAAAGACTGAAAAATTTAGATTTATGCAGATGTCTAGAGGTTTACCTCCTCAGAACAAAGGATTTTCGCAAATCAGATTCATTATTTGTTCACTTTGTGGGAAAATTCAAGGGTTCGGCTGCCTCAAAGGCATCCATCGCCCGATGGATCAGGGACTGCATTGCTTTAGCTTATCAATCAGCTAACCTGGATCCACCTTCCAGAATTAAGGCTCACTCTACCAGGGCAGTTGCCTCTTCCTGGGCCCTGAAGGCTGTGGCTACACCAGAAGAAATCTGTAAAGCAGCTACATGGTCTTCGGTGTCCACTTTTATAAAACATTATAAACTGGACATTCAGACATCTCAAGATGCTAGCTTTGGCAGAAAAGTGCTGCTTGCAGCCAATTCTGCTGAATAATTATTCCCTCCCTGAGGATACTGCTTTGGTAAGTCTCAGCATAGCCGTGGATTGGACACAGAGGAAAAGGTGAAATTTACTCACCGATATTTTTATTTCCTCTGTGTCCTTCCACGGCAACCCTCCCTTTGCATGATTGGTAATGTATGGTATCGTTCCACTCAGAGATACTTGTATATATATATATATATATATATTAGTCTCTTATTACTCTTACTAACCTACTTCTCGTTCCAGCTTTGACAAATGTATAACTGGGGAAGCAGCATTCAGCAGTACCTTAAATAATGAAAAGTTGTTGGTCCTACCAGCTGGAGGGCGGAGCCGAATCTCAGCATCTCAGCATAGCCGTGGAAGGACACAGAGGAAATAAAAATATCGGTGAGTAAATTTCACCTTTTTAAAATTTTACTTGCATACTTCTTAACCCCTTAAGGACCGGCCGCTCATGCACGTGGCGGTCACTTAAGGGTCATGGAGCATTTTTTTTTTAAGTTTCTGGACTCCCGCGGCATGCAGCCGCGTGGGGAGCCAGAATTCCATGACGGTAATAGCACGTCATGGGTAGGTAACTCAAAACAACCCATGACTTGCTATGCCCATCAAGGGGTTAAGATATGCAGACTTCAATCTGTGCACTTCCGAATTCTGTGGCACAGTATACCATTATACTGAGCTTGCATTTTTTTTTTGTGAAAGTATTTTAACAGGAAGACTACACTGAGTTGTCTCTTGTTTTCAAGTATGTCCTCGACTCATTTTATCTACCTCAGAAGTGTGAAAGGCTGACTTAACACCTTAAGGACCCATGACGGTCCTGGACCGTCATGGGTTGCAGTCCCGTTAAGGACCCATGACGGTCCAGGACCGTCATGGCTTAAATGATAGCAGCGTGCCTCCGTGCACGCTGCTATCATTAATTCCAGGCTGAGACTGAATGCTCCGAGACCGGGGCATTCAGTCTCAGCCCTTCTTGCCTTTGCTGGTTCATGCGATCGCTGTTCCAGCGATCACATGTACCGGCAAAGTGACAGACACAGACAGCAAAGAAAGCATGCTGTCTGTGCCTGTCAAGTCTGCCTCTGGCTCCGTTGCTATGAAAGTAACGGAGACAGAAGTAGACAGGAGACACCTAGTGGTGAAAGAAAATACAGCAACTAGGGGTATTAACCCCTTCACTGCTGGTGCCAAAGGCTTGCTAAATGCAGGTCAATTTCTGACCTGCAATAATTTTTTTTTTTTTAAAACACTTTATTTTTTTTTTTTTAAATAAAATATTTTTGTAAAAAAAAAAAAATCTAATTAAACAAAAGTGTAAGTGTGATTGTTGTGGAGCTATGTAATACACTTATATACACCGCCAAATGTCACGGATAAAAAGTGTCAAAATAGGGTGGGAAAAAGGGACATGGGGATTTTCACCCAGGGGGGACAGTGGCTACTTTAAACTGTGCATTTTGTAGGTATGACTGACTGGTCATACCTTTCATGCAGTCTCCATAAAATTTTAACCCTTTGCGCCCAATTGATCCAAAGAGAAAAACCAAAAATGATGTTTTTTTTTACATTTTTTTTTAATTTTAATAAAGTAAATGGTGGGTTATCCATATAAGTAGGGTATCAAATGAAAGCCCTATTTGTGCTTAAAAAAACAGTATATAATTTATGGGGGTGGAATAAAAGACTTAGAGGGAAAACATTGCTGAACAAAGATATAGTCAAAAAGGTCAGAACTGCTCCGATCCTTAAGGGAAAACAACCTCAGATTTTCCCGGTCCTTAAGGGGTTAAAGTTGCCTGGACTAGAACCTCGCTTGAACAGAGTCTACAGCTGGTGCATTAACCAAATGAGCCATCTCACCAGCATTTACCATTTGTATTATTTGGTAAAACTGTGGTTTAAATTGCCTGTGTAATTTTTGTATTATCCAGTGATACCATTGTTGCTTCTTGATATGAAAAGCAGCAATTTACCTGAAGAAGCATTTCTTGTGGCGTTTTGATCTCAGTGAAAGCTAAAGCTTTTTAAAATATAATTTGCTACAGTTGCTACGTAATAAAAATATGTCTGGAAGCATTAATTCGCAACATGATATACACCCCTCTAGCGCTCAGATGATTAACCCTTTGTTTTACTGACGCCGCACGCTACATAGAAAGCAGTAATACGACACATAAACTCCCCCATCCTACCACGTCCTATATTCTCTAATATTTGAACTGGTGAAGTCTATACTTCATACTCTTCTTACTTTAGACAAGTATTCCCGCCAAAGCTGCACAAGACGTGGGCGGGTAGTTGTGTCGCTGCTCTCAAACGTCATGGCTTAGAGGCTGATTGGTCGCGCTGTTTGGCAAGCCTCTATGTTCGGTCGGCTTAAGTGCGCCGAACAGGGGTTGGAGTAGACGGAAGGAGGGCGGGTACCGGAGAAAGCTGCCGACCGGCAGCGGGAGGGGCGTCCGGGACCCGACCGCTTTACCCTGGCGAGGGGAGGAGAAGTTGGGTGAGTGAATAGGTCAGGTCCTACTCACTGCGAACGTATACAACTGTGTATAATCTGTATACAAAATAATGTAAATACCGTACGTAGAACTTTCTTTATCTTTAGCATTGACGCTCTATAAAGACCGAGCTGTGTGCTCCCCCACCCCCCCAAAGACCCGTCTTCAATGTCTTCTTTCTTTCACAGCCAGAACAACCTAACTATATTATAGGCAGGTGTTAAACATACTGTACTACAGTGAAAGCTAGAATGTTCTGGGCAGTTTATATACACATGCTTTGTGAACGGTGGTCTCTATGTCAACCAGCAGCCCTCGATCGCTGATTCTACCTATTGTGTACGTATGTACCATAGCTGAATCTACTATATTTAATACAGCTAGAACTGTGTGCGTATATGTAACTTTTATTTCAGAAAACTCCATATTTCTTATTGTTTGTGTGAAATAATATACGTTCGTGGTAAAACAGCAATTATATCCTTTGTGTCGCATATCCAGGACTGAGGGGTTTTCTTCACTGTTCTTGTTTTGGTATCCAGCATCCCTTTAGCTACGAGATACGGATCTACCATATATACATACCTGTGAACTTTCAATATTAGCTAGCCCTGAGATCATTAATTATTAACCCTTGTAGGTTCGCATGGTGTAGATTGTATGCAATACCTGTTTGCTCTAACCCAGAGGTGCTTCAGTCGGTCCGCAAGGAACCTTTAACTTGATACGACTTAAATATCTCACTAACTAAACACAAACAAGACAAGCAGGACATCTCCCTCTGTCTTTCTGATACAAAAGGATGCAATTTGGAGACTAAAGAAACATTTAATTGGTGCAGATCATATAGTATGTAATACTGGCCTCTTTCACCATGAGACTCTGGGTCAAACCCTGAGAGTTCCCAGATATATATATATATGTGTGTGTGTGTATATATATATATATATATATATATATATATATATATATATATATATATATATATGTGTGAGAGAGAGATGGTTTTACTCTCTATGCATAGCTCGAGCTAAGAGATATGGCTATGCTATCTCTCTGCATATTTCTTGAGCAGTTTGGTATGGCTCTACTATCGCTATGTATCTTTCTTGAACTGTGTGGCTGTATCACTATGCATCTTGAGCTGTGTGGCTCTACTATCTCTATGCATCACTCTGAAGCTGTGGGGTATTGCTCTGATCATCATGTGTAACTAATCTTTATGTATCGGTGTATGTGAAGAGGCAAAGCTTTGTGACACAGGTAGTACATCTTGACCTGTTCTGATTCTAAGTAAAGTGCACTTGTCAACCGAAGGCTTGTTTTATATAATGTTAAAATCAGCCTGTATGTTACACTAATTTTTCTTTAAAACATTTTTTTTTCCAGAAAAAAGCCTTTTGTTTTGGTGGCACTCTTTTATGCTCTTTCCCTGTATGGAATACAATTGTTTCCATTTGAGGCCATACCTATAATTAACGGTCCTATTAGAAATGACCCCAGTGAGTGGGCTCTGTCTAAATTCAGTCATAGCACAATGTGTGTTTTAATTTTTGGCCTAACATACAAACTCACTAACACAATGTCGCACTGTGCCACAAGCAAAAAAGTTAATTTTTGTACAAATTAATAATAAAAACAATGGCAAGCGCAACATAAGACAGCTTCCGCATCTACTTGAACTTTTATCATAAGTTGACAGATTCACGTAAATTTATTTATTTATTTTTTAACCCTTTGAGTGCCAGATGCTGTGTGTACCCCTCTGGCACTCAAAGGGTTAACAAACAATACGTTGAAGCCATTTCACTTTGTCTCAAGTGGGTCAAAATCCTTCCTGATGCTAAAAGGCTGTTTCATATTTTCATAAGTAAATTAAGATAACTAATTTCAGTAAACTAATCTTAATTATCAATATTCTGAATTAGAAAGGTATTCTTTGCCTTAGGACTAACTACTCACATTGTGATTTCTGCATAATGCCCTTGGTGTAAAAGTGATCAATGAACATGGTGGTGGTGGGGGGGAAATCTGTGTGTGTGAATATATAAATAAAGGGGAGATATATATATTATAGGCTGCATTCGCTGTTAGTTGGGTATCCTATTGAACTGTCACCCTCTATTTGGCGACCAACACAAGGGCACATTAAAAATGTTGCCTTCTTGAAAAGGGCTGCATCAGAATATGGCCAGCATGAAAAGGGTGACATTCTGATGTAGCTGCCATCAGTGTCGCAATATAATAGTGTTAGTCCTTCCCTCCCTTCCATAGTGGTCCCTGTGTTGATCGCCAAACACACTTTAAAGCTTTAAAGTGTTAGTAATGTCTAAAAAAAAACTTTTTTGCATTTAGAAGAGCTTAAAAAGCTGATCTAAATGCAAAAAAAGTCTCTCTTAAACCGCTATGGTTTAAGAGATATGGGCGTTTTAAAGTTTGATTTCTCCTACTGACAGCTGTAAAGCTTTACAGCTGTCAGTAGGAGAAATCAAACTTTAAAACGCCCATATCTCTTAAACCATAGCGGTTTAAGAGAGACTTTTTTTGCATTTAGATCAGCTTTTTAAGCTCTTCTAAATGCAAAAAAAGTTTTTTTTTTTTTTTTTTTTTTTTTTAGACATTACTAACACTTTAACATTTTGAATGCCAGAAGATGTGCAACGCATTGCAGCTTAAAGGGATAGTAATACTTAATTAATAACCCCCATCTTGTAGGCAATACAAAACTGAGTAAAATGACACCAGTGGCATCTCTCAAACCTTTATGGTTTGAGAGATATCCGTTTTTAAAGTTAAGCAGTTTGCCTTTTCTCCTGACTTCGACCTTCTACCTGAGAGCAGGGGAATCCTCTCCTGGGATCAGCCAGCGGCTCTGCAGCAGTGCAGAGATCGCTTTAATAAAAAAAAGAAATCCTTTACTAAAATGGTCTTCTACGTGTGCTTGGTTTGCAAGCACGCGTAGAAGACCTTTTAAGTTAAAGGGGATCTCTCACCTAAATACGTGTAATGCTCATTAGTTAGAGCATTTATCTAAAACACTTAAAATATTGTTCACTGTATTAAAAAAGTAGTTAAATGCGCAAAAAATAAAGTTTAAAAAGTGTCCGGCAGCCTACTTCCGGCTTGCCCAACTTTGCCGACCAGAGGCAGCTCCGTCCCACTACCCATCATCCTCGCATGACGGAGCCTGTCTGCCACTAAAGTGGAGCGATCGCATTGGCAGAGATCGATATCTAGCCAATGCGATTGCTCCACTTTAGTGACAGACAGCCTTTGTCATGCGAGGATGATGGGTACTGGGACGGAGCTGCCTCTGGTCGGCAAAGTTGGGCAAGCCGGAAGTAGGCTGCCGGACACTTTTTAAACTTTATTTTTTGCGCATTTAACTACTTTTTTTAATACAGTGAACAATATTTTAAGTGTTTTAGATAAATGCTCTAACTAATGAGCATTACACGTATTTAGGTGAGAGATCCCCTTAAGGATTTCTTTTTTTATTAACGTGGTCTCCGCACTGCTGCAGAGCCGCTGCTGGTCCCGGGACCGGATTATCTTGCTGTCAGTTAGAAGGCTGACGTCAGGGGAGAGGGAACTTTGAAAGCGGATATCTCTTATTGCAATAGAGGTCTGCAATTTCAGAATAAAGATAAACTGTATTTCACTTCAGTGTGTTTTTATTAAAACATGCAATGATTTAACGTGGTGAGATACAAGAAACCAGAGCTATTGCCAGAGATTACATCAGTAAAACAGATTCTGCAATACAAAAAGAAGGAAAAAGGAAAGGTACTTCTCAACGGAGCTGCAAAATCAGTGTAGGAGAGCCTGTCACACGAAACTGTAGTATCAAGACACAGGTGCACGGACAGATGTGAGAATCAGGTACACTCTTTCGTCCCAAATATGGCTCTAAATAATATTGTGTTGATTACAGGGTAAAATACAGACTACGCCCTTATAGGTATGTAAGGGATGTCTAACACTGCGCATGCGTATGTGCTTGGTTATATAACACTACATATTGGAGATGATACTGCCTGTCTCTCATAAACACTACGTAAGCTGGCAGTACCTGCCCCTCCGCCGCTGCTACCCACAAATGCAGAGCATTAACCCCCAACTGACCTTGAGGAGATCACCAAAAAAAAAAACATCCCTTACATCTCTCAAACCATAAAGGTTTGAGAGATGCAGCTGATGTCATTTTACTCAGTTTTTTATTGTCTGAAAGATGAGGGATAGTAATTTTTAAGTATTACTATCCCTTTAACTGTCTTTCAGCAAAGGAATTAAGTAATGTATCGATACAGGATTGGTGGCGTTAATAGCATGCAGTGGTATTGGTTTTCTGTTTGAGTTCTCTTTGGCCCATGAAAGGTTATGCGAAACAGACTTGAATTCCCGGTTTGACACTGACACTTTTTTATTTTTATTTTTTTTATTTTATTTATTTGCAATGAGTTAACGTGGAAGTATGAAACTGTTATAATTCTGGGCTCTGCCCTGTGACTGGCTAGCATTCTGTACCAGGCATGGCAGAATGGCTGTCTGCAGAGGGTGCACCACAAGTTGCAGCATCCTGCACACTAACTTTTTGCAAGCAAAGAAACGTGGCTGAGAGTTAAACTGGGGGATTCACATCCATTTCGCAGAACCGTTCTTGTTCCAGAGAGAACTCCAATAGAAAAAACGGTACTTCTGGCCATATAATGCAGCCTCTCTGTCTGGTCCGGACGGATGCAGCAAAGGACAAGCTTCAGTAAGCAAAGGAAAATCCTGCTCGCCTTCGTCGGGGTGGGGGGGCAGAATTTTCCATATACTTATTGACTGAAGTTTCTCCCTCTATGCATCCATCTGGTAACTGGACCGGATTTCAGATTCAGTGGTAGGTGGCCATAAGGAGCGGAAGGGTGATCCTTCTACATATATCTTGAGAACTACTTAGAAGTAAGTTGCTAAATATAGCTCAAAGTGTTAGATTTACAATAAAGAAGACTCGGCAATCTACTCAATTGGAAACATTACTATCCCCTTAATTCCTTCACTGAAAGACAAGCTGTAATGCATTGCACATCTTCTGCTACTCGAACTGTTGATGTAGCTTTAATGTGTGTTTGGTGACCAACACAAGGGCCACTATGGATGGGAGGGAAGGACTAATACTGTTGTATTGTGACATTGATGGGTGTGACATCAGAGTAGCCTTTTTTTTTTTTTTTTTTTATGCGGGCTACATTCTGATTTTGCTCTTTTCAACAAGGCAACATTTTTAATGCGCCCTTGTATGGGTTGCCAAATAGAGACATTTTAATAGTGTACTGTTAGATATCTGTTTAATCGCCTGGATGAACAGTCAAATTTACAGTCAGAAGTTGGAAAGAACACTGTCATGCCGATGCTCCCTCATGCCCCTGTTTTCGGCCAGGGCATTTCTCTCTGGTTGCTTCACCTTCCTGCCGGCATCCACACCGCTTCCGGGTTGGCGCTTCATAAGCAGTGGTCCTGGCTCAGTATGATGCGTTATTATAGCGTCTTATAGTTTTGCCGTGTGCTGCCTTGCCAGGTGTGATTATTGTGACTTACTCTTTGTGTATGATCCGGATCGTCTGACATCCCCTTTCCTGCTGTCTCCTGAGTTTCCAGATTTACTGTGCATGACCAGGACTGTCTGACCTGCCTCTAGCCCTCCTCTACTCACCTGATCCTGTGTATGACCCGGATTCGTCTGACCATCCTCTTGCCTGATTTACTGTGCTTTATCGGCTCGTCCTGGCTCCGCTACCTCCTGTTCTGCTGCTCTGCACTGGCTGTATACCCTGTCCTGTTTGGCCAGTGAGTACCACTGGTTTCCTGATGGAGTGCATGTTTTTTCCTCTGTGTCCAATCCATGGCATGTACAGTGGGAGTTTGGCTCCGCCCTTCAGCTGGTAGGACCAATGAAATCTTTAAAAGACCAACCGCTTCCTCCCTTACTCAGTTAATTTTGGTCCTACCTAGCTGGAGGACGGAGAACCAGGTTCTCCCACTGTTATTAATAATTTATTTTTTCTGAATGGTGGCCAGCCTTACCGAGGTAATTTAGTTGTTGCCCGCATCAGCCAGCCGCTTCCAAGCCGCTCTCTGCTGCGTAGTGCGCTCTCCCTCCCACCTCCTCTTCAGCGTAATTGGGCCTGCAGCTCAGCTCAGTGCCCAAACGATCCGCTCACTCCCCAGGTGGTAAGCGGTCTTGCGGGCGAGCCGCGCCGCTATACTAAAGACAAACCGGAAGCAGGAACCGGAAGTGAGGTTATGCGTTCCACCGATGGAACGCACGCCGAGATCAAGCAGGAGGAACACACTGGGGATAAAAGACAGCAGAGGATGCTGCCTAAGGAGGTGGAGGGTAAGAAATTTATTGTTATTCGCTAAAGATATTGCCTGAATGTCTCATTAATGTCTAGCACTCTTGCATAATGTAGAATTGTACACCGTTTCTATTGCTATGTCTGCATCTAAGGATCAGAAAGCTGATTAAAACCAAACAGGAGGCTTTAAAAGAAGACAAACCTGGGAGTAAGACTAAACCCTGTATGAGCTGTGATAATACCTTATCTATTTCTGACCTAGCTAAGTTATGCGAGTCCTGTCTTCAAACAGCTGCTGGAGGAGAGGTTCCAGCTCAGTTTCAAACATTTCTGAATTGGATGAAAAGTTCCATGCAAGAAACTTTTTCATCAATGCAAGAAGCTGCCAGAAAGAGACCTAGGCACTCAGATCCAGATGAAGGCATATCTAGAGCTAGAGAAGATGAGGAAGAAAGCTACATAGATCTGGAATCAGAACATTCCGCAGCGGAAGAAGGGGAAATTACAGAAGATGGGAATTTTCCCTTGGAGAAGGTAGACAATTTAGTAAAAGCCATGAGGAAATCATTAGGGTTGTCAGAATCCCAAAAAGAATTAGATGTTATGGACACAGCCTTTTTAGGATACAAAAAGTATTGTCCTCAGATGCCTATTCATAGCTCCATCCAGGAGATGATCAAGTCAGAATGGAAACAGGGGGACAAACTCTGTTCGGTATCCAGAAGATTCCAAAAAATGTACCCTTTTAATGAGGAAGAGACCAGTGCTTGGTATACTCCACCTGCAGCGATAACTCAAATAGCCAGACGTACCACTATTTTATTAGAAGATGGGACAGCGCTTAGAGATCCCATGGATAAAAGGGTAGACAACGCTCTAAAGAAACAGTTCTCCACCATAGGACATAACCTGAAAACAGCTACAGCAATGGCAACAGTCTTCCACGCATTACGGATTTGGATTTCTGAAATGGAAGAAAAAATAGAATCTTCAGTATCCAGAAGCCGCATCTTGAAGGATCTAAGCCTCATTAAAGACGCAATCAATTATTCTTGTGATGCGTCTTTAGATAACATCAGATTACTAGCTAAAGCTTCATCCCTGTCTATTACATCTAGACGAGCACTGTAGATTAGATCATGGGAAGCGGATCCTTCTTCCAAAAACAAACTTGTATCTCTACCTTTTGCAGGCGTAACATTGTTTGGAGATCCCCTGGAACAGATAATTAAGAAATCATCAGATGGAAAATCCTTATTTTTGCCTCAAGACAGAAGACTCAAAAGATCTCCGGCCAGAGCAAACCAATATAGACGCCAGTCCTTTCGAGATTCCAAGCGCCATCAACCAGGTAGAGGATTTGAATATAGAAAAAGGGGAGCTCAAGGACAGCGGGGAGGAAATCACAAGGATTTCCAGAGAAAAACCACCTATCAACAATGATGCCAGCTCATCCCCTCCTCCTCCAGTGGGGGGCAGACTGGAGGAGTTTCAGGAGGCCTGGAGTCTCATATTTCACGACAATTGGACTCTGTCATTCAGAGGGGATATACATTGGAATTCAAGAAAGCCCCCAAGATTCCTCGTTTCAAGACTTCCAGAATTCGTCACAAGTCCAGATATCAACAAATGAGACAAGCCATCTCACTTTTGATACAGAACAGAGTAATAGAGGAAGTCCCCAACATTCAGAAATTCAGGGGATTTTACTCAATGCTTTTTTATGTTACCAAGCCTACAGGAGAACTTCGATTAATTCTGGACTTAAAGGACTAGAATCAGTTTCTCCTAACCAAACATTTCAAAATGGAAATAATAGCATCCACCCTGAAAGCGCTTTATCCGCAAGCATATCTAACCAGATTAGGATATGGTAATAGGCATCCCGAATATCTAATCAGGGAATCTCATCGGAAATTTCTTCGCTTTCACGTCTTCAATCAACATTTCCAGTTCAGGGTATTACCCTTTTGACTCTCAACAGCCCCCCGGGTATTTACCAAAATGTCACTAGTAATGGCGGAAATCTGATTGAAACATCAGATCAAGATTGTGCCATACTTGGAAGACATTCTAATCATGGAGACATCCATTCAACAATCCATAACAAGCACAAACCTATGTCTGAATATCCTCTCCAGATTAGGATGGATCATCAATCTTCTCAAAAGTTCCCTTATTCCCAGTCAGAATCTAACATTCCTGGGACTAGTACTGAACACATTCAGCGGCATAACATTATCTGCGTAAAGAAAATCTCGCATTCTACAAGCAGTGACACAGTTTATCAGCAGGAAATCAAACAGTCTACATCAGTTTCAGAAGCTTCTGGGTCATCTGACATCAGCCTATCAGATTCTTCCATGGGCCAAGGCACATTCATGTTACACCCAGGAAAACTACTTGAAATTTTACAGACAGAATCCCCATTGGCTAGGAAGACAGATTCCAGTGCTCAATGCAACAAGAAAAGAACTATCCTGGTGGACAAATCCTTTGAACCTGGGAAAAGGAAAGAGCCTAGTGGAGCCAGATTGTGTGATCCTACCTACAGATGCAAGCAGTGCAGGCTGGGGGGGAATTTGGAACAACCTCATACAGGGGTCCTGGACAAAGCACGAACTACGATTACACATCAATGTCCGAGAACTACTGGCGGTCTGGAAAACACTCAGACATTTCAGCCGTGCCCTTCAGGGAAAGGCGGTAAGGGTAAGATCGGATAACACAGCAGTAATTCAGTATCTACTTCACCAGGGAGGAACAAAAAGCCCTCAGTTGAACAAACTAGCAGTAAAGATCATGCTATGGGCAGAGAGAAACCTATATAGTCTCACAGCAAGCTTTCTATCCGGACACCTAAATGCTCAAGCAGACTTCCTAAGCTGGAACCTAATAGATCCATGGGAGTGGAGTCTCAATCCAAAGATATTCCATCTCATCACAGAAATATTCGGAGAACCAGCGATAGCTCTCATGGCAGCAGCTGGCAACAGGAAATGCCAAATGTACCTATCACGCTGGAAAGAGAATCAGGCTCTGGACCAAGATGCACTTCACATTCCTTGGAGGTTCCATCTGGCATACATATTCCCTCCTCTTCCATTAATGATGGAAGTACTAAAGAAGATCAGAAGAGACAGGGCAGAGGTCATTCTGGTAGCTCCAGATTGGCCACTGAAACTGTGGTATTCAGATCTGCTGCAAATGTCCATAATGGATCCTCTAGCTCTGCCAAATGTACCAGATCTTCTGATACAAGGACCTCTATGGCACCCCAATCCATCCTTCTTTCATCTAAAGGCCTGGAGGCTGAGAGGCAGTCCCTAAAGTTGCAAGGTGCATCAGAGGAAGTTATCAACACCATATTACAGGGAAGAAGGTCCTCAACCAAAATCTATTATAGAGTCTGGTCCATTTTTTTATCAGTGGTGCATGGACAACAAATTAGACCGCTCAACCATATCAGCGCCAAAGATTCTGGATTTTCTCCAAGAAGGTTTCAAGAAAGGGTTGAAGCCAGCATCTTTAAAAGTACAGCTATCCGTAAACTCGGCTGTACTAGCCACTCCGTTTGCAGATCATTATTTAATCAAACGATATCTCCAATCCGTTTCAAAGATCAAACCAACTATTCAAGACGTGATACCACCTTGGGACCTGAATATAGTCCTGCAACAGTTGGCATCACTTCCCTTTTTTGAGCCATTATCAGAAGTATCTCTAAAGCATCTGACATTGAAAACAGCTTTCCTTACAGCTATAACATCAGCTAGACGGGTCAGTGAACTACAGGCATTGTCAGTTCCCCCATATTTGGTCTTTCACCAGGACAAGGTGGTTCTGCGTCCAAAACTATCCTTCAGATCAAAGGTAGTGTCTCAGTTCCACCTCAATCAAGAAATGATTCTGCCTTCATTCTGCGCCAGTCCGACGCATGAAATCGAAAAAAAGATGACATAATCTGGATCTAATATGTTGCCTTCAGATATATGTTTCTAGAACACAAATGTTCAGAAAATCTGAAACTCTATTTGTCCATTTCTGCGGAAAGTTCAAAGGCTCCCAAGCATCTAAAGCATCCATTGTCAGATGGCTGAGGGATTGCATTAAAATGGCATATGAATCTGCTAACATAGAACCTCCACAAGGGATTAAAGCCCATTCCACAAGAGCAGTGGCTACATCGTGGGCGCTAAAAGCGCTAGCTTCTCCACAAGACATTTGTAAGGCTGCCACCTGGTCTTCGGTCTCCACCTTTGTCAGACATTACAAATTGGATCTTCAAGCATCAGAAGATGCCAAATTTGGATGAAAGGTGCTTGAAGCGGCCATTTCCTCCTGGGTCTACCCTCCCGACAGTGTTACTGCTTGGGTAAGTCCCACTGTACATGCCGTGGATTGGACACAGAGGAAAAGGAGAGATTTACTCACCGATATTTGTATTTCCTCTGTGTCCTTCCTCGGCAACCCTCCCTTTTTGGTATACTGGTATTTGGTATCGTACCTTTAATTTTGACTGTTACATTGATATCTATGACCTATAAGTGCTATGATTAAATCTAACATTTCTGTTTTTCAGCTTGGACAAAAGTTTAACTGAGTAAGGGAGGAAGCGGTTGGTCTTTTAAAGATTTCATTGGTCCTACCAGCTGAAGGGCGGAGCCAAACTCCTACTGTACATGCCGTGGAAGGACACAGAGGAAATACAAATATCAGTGAGTAAATTTCTCCTCTTCTCCTTGTGGATAGTCTAGTATAACTTGTCTTGGTGGGGGTTATCCTGGGCCGCCCTTCAGCTTCTCTGTTGGGGACCACTACATCAAGCTTCGCGGCTAGCACCTTTTAATCGGCCAAGCCGCAGCACAATTCCTTCCTTGGAAACCCCCATTCCCAAGCTCTGTACCCAAGCATCGCTCCCTGGCTACTTGCTCTGCTATCCCTTGTTGGACGAGCCTTGCCATTATCTCTCCTAGTACTCCTGGCCCTCCAGCGCAGTACAGTGTATCAAACACAAGGAAATTTCTGTGCAGTGAAAACACAGATGTTTAATAAATCAACGTTTCAGTGAACTCCCATGGCCTTAAAGATTACACCATGTTGAAACACACAGGCCTTATGTACTCTGATTTTAAGAGTCCAGTTTTCTCTAATCTCTTTTGAATTCTAGAGAGATCTCTAATACATATCAAAGCAATGCACTGGACTCCTGTCTTGAATCCAAGGGGATAAAAGCGCCTTTTAAATCAATGGGCTTTTTATTTTGCCTGTGGTGCAGTTGTTTTGCTCCAGAATTGCACCACTTGGTAAGTGCATTATAATCTTCCCCAAAGTAAACTAGGCCTTTATCATATTGCTAAAGACAATGAATTCTGGAATAAAGTATCTATACCATGGGGAGGAGCAAACTTCTGTAAATTTGATTTAAAGAGCTGGTAATGTCAGCATATGAAGTTTTGCAATGCGTTGCATACCCCTCTGGCACTCAAAGGGTTAAGGGGCCGCTTCATGTGCAGTAGAGACTGCCCAAACTTTCCAAATCCTTCTCCTGGGTTTTATTGACCTATTTTTGGCTATGGCAAAAGCTGACTGACGAGTGAGGAGAAAGTGCGGCTTTAATCCTTTCGGGGTAAAAGTTCACACCAGCTAGCAGGGAGGACAGACCCATATATTTCTATTGGCCTGGGGGGACACGGAGGAAAAAGGAAATAACGGTAAGAATTTTTTTTTTTTTTTTTTTTTCTTGAGTGGCATCTGGATTTATTTTTCTAAGTCAAACAATGGCAACATTCTATTGATTTAGTTCCTACCTGGTTAACTTGATGATGTTCTTTGGGCACTTGACTGGTTCTATTTTCTTGTGTATTTACATCTGGCAGTTGCCAAGTGTCTAGTTCCAGTTCACCTGGAGATTTTTGTTTGTGCCAATCACTGCGATGTATAATCTTATACCCCAGATTCTCCAATCTCCCTGCACTTCTTCCAGTTCAATAATTTCTTTAACCCCTTCAGTGCCAGAGGCTTGGGCCATTTCCTGTACCCTGCAAGCCAGACACTTTTTCAGCATTTCTGCTATCCTTCTGTTTATGCTTGATTTCCTCTGGGGATTTTTAGTTAAATATGGAAAACTATATATTTTTTTCAGAACGAATTGAGCTTTCTTGTGGTACCATACATGAAGAGAATTTTACATTGTGCAAAAAGCTATGATGTCATAATTACAAAAAAGTGAAAATTTACTAATTTTGCTAAAATCACATACTATGTATCAAAAACATTTACCTTGATTGAAAAAGCCCTGAGTTAAAAAAATAAAATACCAAATTTGTATAGTTTTACCTACGTCCATGGCTAGCGTAGAGCCCTAATCACCAGCAGCACAAAATGACATTTTCAACTTTATAAACTAAACTGCGCATTCTAGGGTTTTTGTGGTAACTCTACCCTAAAACAGTGGAATAACTATGTAAAACTATATATTTCTGGAAAGTAGACAACCTGCTGCATCTAATGAGGGGTGACTTTCCTTGTTACCCTGGTGTGCACAAATGCCTCCAGAAGATGGAGCTAATGGGGAAAAAAAAGGCATTTTCTAACATTTCTGCCCCTTCAAATGTACTAAAATGTGTGAAAACCATGGCATTTCCAACTGTATTCATTAGCTAGTGCTCTTAGGAGAAAAATGACACCCCATTGGAATGAGTCGACCTACCTTAGGGGTTCCAGAAGCACATCATTACACCTACCAGTTTGCTTCTTCGAAAATGACAGCTTGTACTAAAATGTTCATAACTGTTAGAGACATGAAGGAAAGGTATAAAAGGTATAACATTTTGGAAAGTAGACTTTCTCCCGCATCAAGTGAGGGGTCACTTGCCTTTCTACCTCCTGGGCTGAAGTGCACAAATATTTCCAAAAGTGGCGCTATGGGAATAAATGCATGTTTTTTTACATTTCCACCACTTCAAAGATACTAAAATCTTTGAAAGCCATAACATTTCCTGCTGTATTCAGTGCCTGTTACCAACATGAGAAAAATGGTAGCCCATTTGTGTGGGTTAACATACACTATTTGGGTGCTAGGAACACATACGTAAACCTGACACTTTTGTTTTTTAAATTATCTGCTTGCACTAAAATGGTTATAACCATAATAGATATGCAGGAAAGGTAGAGAAACCATGACATTTTGGAAAGAAAACAACCTGCCGCATCTAATGAGGGGTCACTTGCCTTCTTAACCAAAGGCTGGTATGCACAAATGCTTCCAGGAGGTGGCGCTAATGAAATAAAAGGCATTTTCTTATATTTCTGCCCCTTCAAATGTATGGCTCTCTGTAAAAACCATTGAATTTTCAACTGCATTCATTAGCTAATGCTCTTAGGAGTCAAACGACACCCCATTGGTATGAGTTGACCTACCTTAGGGGGTGCTAGAAGTAGAAAACTACACCTACTACAAACTCTGATGTTTCTAACATTTTCTCAAACCTAACTTGCCTGTACAAAAATGGCTATAACACCTTCAGAATTGAAGAAAAGGTAGATAAACCATACTATTTTGGAAAGAAGACAACCTACCGCATCTAATGAGGGGTCACTTGCCTTTTTACCCCTAAGTTAGTTGGCACAGCTATTTCCAGAATGTGGTGCTACAGGAAAGAAAACCAAACATTTGTTTTACACATCAGTCACTTCAAATATACTAAAATGGTTCAATGGCGTGGGATTTCCTAGGAGGACTTCTTGCCAGCCTAAGAAAAATGGTACCCCACTGCTGTGGGTTGACATACCAATTTACACTACAGGAGCGTAGCTACCATTGAAACAGAAATGGGAAAGCAAACAGTGTATGTGTGATTTTATGGCTAACAGATGAAAGAAGCTGGGGCGTCAGCCGGTGTACATGCGGACCTGTGACTACAAGTGTAACAAAGTGTGTGAGAGGGTGAGGGATTAGGCAGTGTGTGTGTGGGTATGAGCAGAGGAGCAAGGATGGTGGTGATGGTGGGGCAGTGTCTGATATTGTGTATGTGAGATCTGTGACTACCAGCGTGTACTGTATGTCCCCTCACTTCATTGGACCCCCTTCCTGTTGCACGTGCATTTTTTGGGGCTTTTTCCCCCAATATTTTTGTGTAGACCTTGTTGGGGGCATCAGAACCATACAATGAGGCCTAAATAAAAAATAAAGGGGGAAAAATCCTTTGTGTGCTACAGGGGTGTCCAGCACACAAAGGGTTAAATTTTTTTTTAATCGTTACTTTGTATTCAGATGGCCACCAAACAAGCTCTGATCACAAAGTAATGATAAAAAGTCCTGCAACAGGAAGGGGGTCTGCATTGAACCCCCCTCCCAGTGGCACACACAGGGTTAATTTTTTTTTTTTTTTTATATACCTCATTGAGGGGCATCAGGACCCCCTGATCCCTCCCCAATGAGGTCTTAGTAAAAAAAATAAATAAATAAATAAATAAAAAAAAATGTATATGTCCACAAACAGTGACCCTGTGAGTGCCACAGGGGTCTCCAGCGCATTGCAAAGCAATGCATTTGATCCTTGTGTCACTCAGAGGGTTAATTTTTTATCATTACTTGGTAATCAGAGCTTGTTGGGGGGCCATTAGGAGCAATCCTGATGACCCCCCCCCCCCCCCAACAATCTCTGATAACAAAGTAATGATAAAAGCCCTGTGTGTGCCGCAGAAGGGGGGCTGCATTGGCCCCCCCTGTGGCACACACAGGGTTTTTTTTTTTTTTTTTTTTTTTTTTTTCTTCCATTAGACTTCATTGAGGGGTATCAGGACCCCCCCGATCCCCCCCCCCCCCCCAATGAGGTCTTTGGGAAAAAAAAAATCTCCCCCCCCCCCCCCCCCAAAGGAAGTGACCCTGTGAGTGCCACAGGGGTCTCCAGCAAATTGCAAAGCAATGTGCTGGGGATCCCTGCTGCACTCACAGGGTTACTTTTATTATTATTGTTATTGTTATGTTTGTGTTTTTTTAACTCTTCAGACCTTGTGGGGGACATCAGGACCCCTCCTGGTGTCCCCTCAGTCATTGATCTCCCAGCCGATAGGCTTGGAGATCAATGAGGCGACCGCAGGAGAGCAAAAGCTCTCCTGCCCTTCTCTCCTACCACCAGTAGGAGAGAACAGGGCTGGGGAACTTTCCTAATGTCATCGGTGACCATGTCACCGATGACGTTGGGAGGCTTCCCCCGGTCCCGCCCACTCCTACCCGGAAGTTTGGGTAGGAGAGAGGGGGAAGGAGAAACTCCGTTTCTCCTTTGTGTTTATTGATCTCCCAGCACGATCGGCTGGGAGATCAATAACTGGGGAGGCATGAGGAGTGATCCTCATGCCTCCCCATGAGTGCCAGGCTTTTTTTTTTTTTTTTTTTTTTTTTTTTTTTTTTTTTTTTTTTTTTATAAATGCGGCCACTGCATGCCGGTTATACCGGCTTATGCAGTGACCGCATTTCACTCTTACGGCGTACGAGTGTGGTACAGCTGTGTCCACTTTTACGCTGTAAGTAGCTGGCACTCTAGGGGTTAAGAAAAGAAAGGGGGGGGAATCTGGTGATACTTGGACAAATTACAGAGTAACTGGTGCTCACCCACTTTAGAGAACAACCTTGAAGAGTGTTTATTATCCCAGTGGGATGCTTTGGGCAATCTGAACACACTTAAATTCAATCTCCACCCATAAACTGAACAATCGATAGCAGAATTTTTAAAGGTTGAAATAAATGTTGTATCAAAAAGAGAATTTTTCAAGAACAAATGGATCAACTGGCAGTAATACCACCATTTACCTGGAGATCCATTAATATGGCCAAAAAATGTGGTTAAAGGGATAGTAATACTTAAAATGTAAAAAAAAATATGTTGTAGGGTTTATCCCCCTGAGTAAAACAAGGGTACTCCCACTGCTGAAAGGTTTCATTCAAAAGTTATTAATTTTCAAAGTTGAATTTTTTAGGTGCAATATCACAGTGGCCTGAAATTGTACAGTGGCGCTGTTGCTACACGATCCTATGGACAGCTCTGGTCAGTTGACCATAAATCTCCATAGGATGGTGTAGCAACAGCGCCACTGCACAATTTCAGGCCACTGTGATATTGCACCTAAAAAATTCAACTTTGAAAATTAATAACTTTTGAATGAAACACCTTTCAGCAGTGGGAGTACCCTTGTTTTACTCAGGGGGATAAACCCTACAACATATTTTTTTTTTACATTTTAAGTATTACTATCCCTTTAAATCAAAGCTTGTGGGAAGATATTATGACTACAGTATATATACTGTGAGGGTTTTTGAGTTATGAGTGAGTAGATGCCACTGAAGATGACCAATAACCATTCGGTAAAATCAGTCCCTCCCAAGTAGTTTGTACAAGGCGATAATATAAACATATAATTAAATTATATCGGTGATAACACACTTGGTAAATAAAATGTAGAAATGTATTATACACTAATTTTATAGAAATAACACCCAGTATAAATTGATTGAGCTACAACACGATAATAGATTTAGCAGTAAATAATAGTCTTAATGCAGAATTCTACCTGGACAAAACCACATAACACAATTATAGACACCCTCCAGTTACAATTGCCTTGGGCCTTCAGGGACATGGGTATTTTATCTAATGAAACAGAGTAACCAACTCTAATAACACTAGATATTATCTTAACCATGTATTTCAGCATCTCTCTGCTTTACTTAAAACCAGTAAGCATAGGTCTAAAATACTAATTGCAGTGTCCTAGCTTAAATGGTTTACTTACTTGGTTGCAAACCAAGCACACGTAGAAGACCTTTTTAGCAAAGGATTTCTTTATTACTGTGATCTTGGCACTGCTGCAAAGCTGCCGGCTGATCCCAGGAGTGGATTCCCCTGCTGTCAGCTAGAATGGCAAAAAAAAGAGGTAACTTTGAAAGTGGGTATCTCTCAAACCATAGGTTTGAGAGATGCATCTGGGCTCATTTTACTCTGTTCTTGAAGGGCTACAAGGTGGGGGATAGTAGTATTTAAGTATTACTATCCCTTTAAAATGCTAGTTAAATATATTTCACTGTCTTCAAAGAATATAACTTTGTATTTTTAAGACAAATTCTTACGAATAGTGTGGCCAAACTTAGAACAGATAATGATGATAAAAATTGTTTTCTTGGCTCCAGAGCTAAAAAATGTAGTCAAGTGTTTTGTGTAAATTCCAATCTTACAAAGAATGGTTTCTTTCTGTCTTGACAAAAACCTAATTGTCAGTTTTAAAATATGCTACTATGTTATTGAATATCCCAGACTTTTATGTAAGCTATGGTAAATGTGTGTGTGTGTGTGTGTATATAGAGATGTAGAGAGAGAGAAATACATAGATATATATAAATTTAATAATAATTTTTTTTTTTTAACCCCCCCTTTCCTTGTACAGGTGTAAATCAATCGGCAAAATGACAGCCAAAAGTAGGATTGCTGAAGACCAAGAGATGCTGCTGTTTCAGGATATTTACGGTAAATGTTCCATGAGAAGTACTTGAAGTTCTGTAAAGTAATTCCAGTAGTTCTTTGAGGACTAAATCTTGCAAAATTCTCAAGGCTTCTGTACAGATTTGTCGGGGGTGGACAAAAATAAAATGGATGTAAAGCTATGCATAATTATTAGGATCCAGCTAGGAGTTTCATGAACCAACTGAGGGATACATACAGATAAATGCTAAAATTAACATTTTAGGAGCAACTAATTTAGGTTAACCCTTTGAGCTCCAGAGGGTTACGCAAAGCAAAAGTTCTACCTCTCTGGCAATCAAAGTGTTAACATTTACCTATTGGGACTTGGTACTCATTCTAGAATAGCGGTGTGTCTGTTTGGTCCTCAAGTGCTACAAACAGTCCATGGCTTAAGGATTTCCATGTTTGAGCACAGGTGGGAATGATAAACTGATTAACTCACCTGTGCTTAATCAGGTAAATCCTTAACCCTCTGAGTGGTAGAAAGGCAAGTAATGTCTTTTTTTTTTTTTTTTTTTTTTTTTTAAATAACTAGCTAGCTGGATCGTCATAGGCTATCTGTTGCTTCTCCTTCCTGTCTGCTTCTGGGTTATTAGGCTGGCCTTATCTTTTTTCCTCCTGGGCCTAGGAAATAAACTCCTCTTGCATGTTTGCCACTGGTGGAAAATGTTCTCCTCATTACAAGCCCTGCTCGAAAGAACACCAAACATAACATTCATCTAACTCAGTGATTCTCAGCTCCAGTCCTCGGGGCACACCAACAGGTCATGTTTTCAAGATATCCCTAATTAATCACAGGTGAATCAATCACAATGACTGAGTCACTAATTGCTCACCTGTGATTAAGCAGGAACAACCTGAAAACCTGCACTGTTGGTGTGCCCCGAGGACTAACGTTGAGAAACACTGATCTAACTGGATAACAAGGTCAACATTAATTAACACATAATTTGTCTGATTTTGTTATCTAACAAGTGAAAGTGCTGATAGAATAGAACCATTTTTCTCTTGAATACATCTTAGACATATAATACATGGTAAGTAAGCAACAGTGTGTTGCCCAAAAAAGTTGAAATAGTTCCCCTTCAGATGATGTAGTAAAACATTGTGTGTGATCAGCAGATCATCTATTTAAATCTGATACAACTACACTGATTTTTAAATATTAAGATGTTTTAGGGTCATTTACCATGTATCCAATGGAATGTTCATCTGCATTCATAAATCTGAAAGTTGCATTTTACGCTTCTGCTATTTAGGTGTTTGTATTGGTCATGCATATAGGTAGAACTATACGTATTTTGGTATCTGTGTACTCTGGGAGTTCAGGTTTTTTTTTTTTTTTTAAATAATTGGAACTTTCACAACCAATAGATGTTTCATATATAGTGTATATTGGCTTTTGACATAGTTTATTGTATGATGCAGTATTTACTTCAAGTGAAGCACTATGAAAAATCTGAATTTGTTCTGGAAAACAAAATATAGAATTTCCACTGTGTCCGATCCACGGCAATGTACTGTGGGTGTTCGCTCCGCCCTTCAGCTGGTAGGACTAAATCAAATTCATAAATATCCAGTGTTCTCCTCCCTCCAGTTATTTTGGTCCTACCAAGCTGGAGGATGGAGTCTTGTGCCTCTCTGCTTTCCTATGCTCTAGAATTATAGCTTAGTTGCTGCTATTTTTCCCTGATGTAGCTGCCTTAAATGCGACTTGCATTGACTACTCCAGACCAAATACCTTGTTTCTAAGGTTGCATGGATCAATCTTCGTCTGCTAGCTTTAGCAGAAGTGTTATGCCACATCTTCTCCGTTCCAGCATGTGCCAGCAAACAGACACTCTGGACTGGCTCGCTTCTTTCTGCATGTCAAAACCGGAAGTTCGGGTGTGTGCGTTCCACAGGTGGAACGCACAACCGGAAGTGAAAAAATACAGGCAGCTATTTAAACCTGTGGCTGAGGGGAACCAGCAGAGCGGCTATTTATGTAAGTTTATGTGCGTATTCTTTGACAAGTTTTTGTATGTCTCATTTATAATTTTATTATATGTTTAACCTTCTCTATTGCAGTGTTATACTGTTCCCTGCCTTACACTAGGTGTTCTAAATGAAAGCAAGAGTGCCAAACCCAAATCTGGGGCTAATGGTACTAAAGAAGAGAGATCTATGCCTAAAAAAAACAAAATAATGTGCTGGATATGAGGCTAAAATACCAATTTCTGATAACTGCCAAACTCTGTCCAGTTTGTCTCCAAAAAATCTCAACTACTGATGTGCCTGCTCAATTTAAAGACTTCCTTGGATGGATGTAGTATATGCAGGAGAATGGAAGGGCTTATCAAGGCCATGAGGAAGACCCTAGGTTTAGCTGAATCTCAAAAAATGGATATAAAAAAAGAGAACCCAGTCTTTCTAGTACACAGTTCCATCCAGGACATCATTACAAATGAATGGAAATCGGGACATAAGAGATCATGTATGTCATGATGATTTTAGAAATTATACCCCATTGCTGAAGATGATACTGCATATTTGGACTACATTTCCAAATGTGGATGCCGCCGTAGCTCAAATCTTGAACCAAAACAGTTGGATATATGGCTCTCTGCAAATACAACAAATAATAAGTTTTAATAAATTTGTTAAATCATAAATAGGAATGGATCAGTGTGACACTGCCTTTAATGAACCAGCTAGCTTCAGTCCCTAGAACAAGTGTACTATATCCTATCCCTACCACAGAATCTGCAAATACAGGAGAGTGCTTGTATTCCAATTCAGTTATCTCGCATCTGTCAATAAATAACAATGAAACCCTTTTAGCTGAATAGGCACGAAGTAGAAGAGGTAGGACGGGACAGATATATGGGGGTAACCACGTAAGGCAGGCTTATACAGCGACAGAGTCAGAGTCAAAACAAGTTGGAAATATTTGTACAAGATGCATGCATGAAGAAGGATTTTGAGATTTTTCTTTTGAGTAGATTTTACAAGTGTGGTTGGGCATTTTAACATCTATTTTTATAGATTGTAACAGTATTGTTTCATTATTTGAATGGTACACTTTGTATCATTGTCTAAGTGGTCTTAGATATAAAGATATATTTTATTACTATACTAAAGTGTCTCATTGCTATATACTTCCAGATGTGAGTTAATTGAATTGGAATACAAGCGCTCTCCCATATTTGCAGATTCTGAGAGAACCACCTTACTACTGGAAGATGGTACTACATTACGAGACCCTATGGACAAGCGTTCAGACAGTGCACTTAAAAAGCAGTTTTCATCCATAGGGCATAACATGAAGACCGCAACGGTTATGACCAAGTGTATAGAGTCCTGCAAATTTGGCTGACAGTTTGATGAGAAAGTGGAGTCCGCTGTATCCCGTTCCTGGCTCCTCAAAGATCTTTCTTCAATCAAAGATGCTGTCGATTCCTCATGTGACTCCTCCCTCGATAATAACATTTTTAGAATGATCTTCTGCACTAGCAAATACTGCCAGAAGGGTTTTATGGATTAAAACCTGGAACGCTGATGCATCCTCCAAAAACAAGTTGGTGTCTGTACCCTTTGCAGGCCATAAGCTTTTCAGGAATCAGCTGGAAGACCTCATTAATCAAACATCAGGAGGTAAGAGCCAGTTATTACCCCAAGATTGTAGACTCAGGAGCTCTCCTCCTAGACCCAACTTCAGAAAACAGTCCTTTCGAGGTGCCAGATGGTACAGAACAGGAAGAGCCTATGAGCAATGCCAGCGAGGCATGGTACAAGGGGCTAAGCCTGGAACCAAGAGGGTGTTCCAGAGGAAGCCAGAACTTCAAAGGAACCCACAATGAAATCCTGCATACCCCAGCTCCTTCTCCAGTAGGGGACAGACTGGAGATGTTTCAGGACTTCTGGAAGATCAATCCAGACCAGTGGGTCCTTGAAGATCAATTCAGAGAATCTGGGGTACACACTGGAATTTAAAACTGTCCCTACAACAAATCTGTTCAGAACATCCTTAATCAAGAACAAGAATGTTGCAAAATCAATGAAGAAAGCACTCTCATCACTCACCAACGACGAGGTGATAGTATTAGTCCCAAGAGACCAGAAGTACCATGATTATTTAATTTTTTTTTCTCTGTTCTGAAGCCTTCAACAGAATTAAGACTTAAAGGGATAGTAATACATCGTTTTTACTTCATGTTTTTTTAATGCCTACAAAATAAAATAAAGAATGATATAAGTCTTATCTCTCAAACCTTTATGGTTTAAAAGATATTCACAAGCAAAGTATCCCCCCCCTGTTCAACCAGATCAGAAGGGAGGTGCCCAGGTAGACTGCAGAGAGGGACAATCTTTAATTAAGATAAGGGAAAAAAGCTGAAAAGCTTGTCAAGGGGGGAAGGGCTTTCATTGTCTTCATACAAAGAAAATTGTCCCCTTCTGTTATCTGTCTGGTCATACAACCAGATTCACATCTGAGAAGAGATGGCTTACACTAGGTAAAAGGGGCGGGAGGGGAAACTTTGCTTGTGAATATCTCTTAAACCATAAAGGTTTGAGACATAAGACTTATATCATTCTTCATGTTTTTTTAATGTCTACAAAATAAAATAAAGTTAAAACAAAGTATTACTCTCCCTTTAAAGGAAATCAGCTCCTTTCAGAAGTCAGGAAGTTCAAGATGGAGACTGTCAGCTCTGAATTCAAAATGGTACTCACAGGCATTTCTAACCAGAATAGACCTAAAAGACGCATACTACCACATCCCAATACTTCCGGCTCACAGAAGATTTCTAAGATTCCATATTCGGTCAACACTTTGAGTACCGAGTGCTACCATTTGGCCTGGCCACTGCACCACGGGTTTTCAAAAAGATGCTATCCATTGCCATGGCAGCACTCCAAGAACAACAGATTCGAGTCCTGCCCTACCTAGATCTACTCATTGTGGAAAATCACAGCCCCAGTCTATAACAAGCACCAACAGAAGTTTGGATCTGCTACAAAACCTGGGTTGGATAATCAGTGTCTCTAAAAGCCAGCTAATTTCATCTCAGAAACTGATTTTTGTGGGTATAGAATTCAACCAGATACTACATCAAGCAGTCATCTCTTCAGACAGGCATGCCTTCTCTGCAGAGTCCCTCTCTCCCCCTCCCTCTTCCCCCCTCTCCACAAACGAATTTAAACAGCCAGAACCTCACAACTCCTGGGGAATCTCTTCAGCACAACAGGTGATACCTTGGTGAAGGTCACACAGCCGCCTATCCCAACGCTATTTTCTTCTGTGTACCTCAAGGCATTCCTGATAATGGGATGTCTCCGCCCTCCAGCTGGGTAGGACCAAACGACCGAAGGTTTAAAAAAAGTGAAACCAGCCCTCTAGCTTCAGTCTTTTTTGGTCCTACCAGCTGGATGGACAGTTTTCTTGCTGAGCAGGCCTCTTTGTATGCCACCTTGATGCTCCCCCTGTGCTTCTGATCCGGTGCGTGCCTTCACCCGAACGCAGCCCCATCCCGGTCAGCGTGTTAGCGTCTCATCGGCAACACACGTCAGCGTTGCCCTTTTGAGACGCTTGGTTCAGTCCTTCCACCTGTCATCGGATGTTGCCGAAGCATGCCAGCGTGGAACACATGATGCGACCAGAGCGCATGCGCAGCCCGGACGCCAACCGGTGGCAATCCAGGTACAGCCAATCCCAGGTCAGAGGGGGAATATTTAAAGGTTTTAAGGTAAGGACTACCTCTTTGGCTTAATTTTGATGTGCCTTAGGGTTTTAGGATTCCTTCCTCTGTGCTGTCATGTCTGTTCCAGCTAAAGGCTTCTGCCGAGGAGAAGAATCCTGACCTTCCTGCCTAGGAAGAAAGATCTTCTGCAAAGACTAGACAGTGTGCAGGCTGCGATAGCACTCTCTCAGCCTCTGTCACTGGAAAATTGTGTGATGACTGCCTGAAGAAAGCGGCCTGTTCTGATGTTCCAGGTCAATTCCAGGATTTCATCTCCTGGATGAAATCTTCTATGCAAGGGGAACTTGCACTTAAAAGGCATCACAGGGAATTTGGAGAAGGAACATCTTCTGTGTTGGCGGGTGATGAGTATGATCCAGATTCACCCATAGATGACCCAGGATCGGATCTGGGTTCAGAAGGAGAGCTTGTGGAAGATGCAGCTGTTTTCAATCTGGACCGTATTGATTCCTTCATCATGCTGATCAGGACAACCCTGGGTCTGTCCGAAACCCAGCAAGAATTGAACGTTATGGATACTGCCTTCCTAAGAACAAAGAAATCTGCCCCAGTCCTGCCTGTTCATCAATCCATATCCAATTTAATCCTTTTGGAATGGAAGCTTGGAGATGGACATACTTCAGTTCCCAGGAAGTTCAAGAGGATGTTTCCCTTCAACGAAAAAGATGTTCAACTCTGGGCATCTTCTCCTAAGGTAGATGCCCCTATCGCCCACCTTGCCAAACATACTATTCTGCCTATGGAAGATGGCACTTCTCTCAGGGACCTTTTTTTTTCCGTTATAGGGGAGAACTTGAAAGCAGCAACAGCTATGGCTTGTGTCTCCAGAGTCATGCGCATCTGGCTCACTGAACTGGAGGGGAAAATAGAGTCCAACATTTCTCGTTCTAAACTCCTCAAAGAAATAGCCTCCATTAAAGAAGCAACTAATTATTCTTGTGACTCTTCTCTGGACATCATTCGCCTGCTTGCAAGATCTTCAGCTCTTTGCATTTCGGCCTGCAGATCCCTATGGTTGAAGCCATGGAAAGCTGACACCACTTCCAAGAATAAACTCCTCTCCCCTCCCTTTACTGGAGCCTCCCTCTTCGGTGAACATTTGGACGAGATCATCAAGAAAGCTTCAGGCGGAAAGCCCATTTTTGCCTGAAGAGCGGAAACGTAAAGGATCTCCTTCCTTCCAGTCTCGATTCAGGGGTCAATCCTTTCGGGAATACAAAAGGACCGACCCGGGCCGTCAAGACGAATCCAGAGGGAAATATTCTCAGAGGAGGCTTCAGACGGACCTACTCCAGGAAGCCTTAGTTTAAGCCAGGGAACCAGTGAATTTCGGCGGTCCCCGTTGGGGATCCCAGTGGGGGACAGGCTGGGATCCTTTCTCGGCGCATGGGAGACTCAGGTTCATCCAGATGCCTGGGTTTCCCAGATTCTGGGCAGGGGATAGACGCTGGAATTCATTTCTGACCCTCCCCATCCTATATTTCTCAAGTCTCGCATGCCGAAGCATTTGTTCACCAGACAAGCCTTTCTTTCAGCAATCTTCTGGCTCAAAGTTTTGGAAGAAGTACCTGCCCAGGAGAGATGTTCAGGTGTCTATTCTCCTTTCTTTCTAGTCCCCAAATCTTCAGGTTCATTCAGGACTATCCTAGATCTGAAGATTGTCAACCATCTCAGGTACCTTCACTTCAAGATGGAGACAGTGGAATCAGTCCTTCACTCCCTGGCAACAGGATGTTTGTAACACCCATAGACCTCAAGGACGCCTATTATCACATCCCAATCCATCAAGCTCACAGGCGCTTCCTTTGTTTTGCGGTCAACCAGAGTCATTACCAGTTTACAGTGCTGCCCTTTGGCCTATCCACGGCTCCCAGGGTGTTTACGAAGATCCTGGCACCAGCTCTGGCATGCCTAAGAAAAAAGGGGATCAATGTATTAGGTTATCTCGGCGACCTGTTAATTATGGCCCCATCTTACAAGGATTCGCTTTGTCACACGGAAACAGCGGTTCAGTTTCTACAAAGCATAGGGTGGATTATCAACTTCTCAAAGAGCCATCTGTCTCCCTCTCAGAAGATAGACTTCCTGGGTCTGCGTATCAACACAGTCACATCCCTAGTTCAACTGTCTCTGGACAGGATCTCCAAGATCCGATCTACTGTCCGGTCCTTTCTGAAGAATCCCATTTTGAGAATGAAGGCTTTTCAAGAGCTTCTGGGTCTAATTTTATCATCCACCCAAATCCTCCCTTGGGCGAAGTTACACTGCCGTTTTCTCCAACACAACTTGTTGTCTTGCTGGAATCCAGACCTTGGGAATCCACTTCAAAGGATACCTCTCTACAGGTCAGCCAAGCAGGAGCTACGATGGTGGCTCCTTCCAGCCAACCTTCATGCAGGGAGGTCATTGTCTCTACCAAATTGGGAGATCATATACACCGATGCCAGCCTCAAGGGCTGGGGAGCAATCTGGGGGTCCTGATCAATCCAGGGCTTATGGTCACAGAAGGAAACCACCCTTCACATCAATATTCTGGAGGCCAGGGCAGTCAGGAAGGCTCTGCTCCATTTCCAGAAGAATCTCGAAGGCAAAAGTGTCCTGGTAAGGACAGACAATCTTCCCACAGCCATGTATATCAGGAACCTGGGGGGAACCAGGAGTCAGGCCTTACTCAGGGAAATAAGGCCTCTTCTCCTCTGGGCAGAAAGACACTTTACGGCAGCTGTCAGCCGCTCACATAGCGGGAAGAAGCAACCTAGAAGCAGATTTTCTCAGCAGAAACAGGCTGGACCAAGGAGAGTGGGCCCTAAATCAAGAAGTATTCGATCTCCTCACAAGGAAATGGGTTCAGCCAGAGGTGGATCTGATGGCTACCAGTCACAACACCAAGAAAGCAGCCTTCTATTCCAGGTGGTGGTATCCTCTCTCTAGTCCAGGATGCCCTGACCTTCACTTGGCACTTCAGTCTGGTTTACATCTTCCCGCCTTCTCCCCTTCTGATTCAGGTACTGAAAAAGATATGGACCGATCGAGTGGAGGCCATCCTCATTGCTGGCTTTGGTCCCTGAGAGCACAGTGATGCCTATTTTTCACCACCTCCCCAAAGTCCACAAATCATTGGTCTCTCCTCCTGGAAGACCTATTGTTTCCGGCATAGGCTCATTAAATGAGCCTCTTTTGGATTTAGTGGACTTTTATTTAAAACCGTTAGTGGAGGCTTTGCCCTGTGCTCTCAGGGATACCAAGCAAGTGTTAATCAAGATGTCTTGTTTTACTTGGAAGAGTACCTATTCTTGGTTATCAGCTGATGTGGTTGCTCTATATTCCTCTGTCCCTCATGATTTGGTGTTGATTTCTCTTAAGCAGCAGCTTGAATTGCTTTCCCAATACTCTGAGAGTCTCAGGGTCTTTTTGGTGCAGGCAGTGGAATATCTCCTGTCCCACAATTATTTCGCCTTCGATGGGTCTTTCTTCCTCCAGAGACGTGGAGTTGCTATGGGCGCTAGTTTTGCCCCCTCCCTGGCCAACGTTTACATGGGCTGGTGGGAGAGGACCCACGTCTTTGGGGCAAGCGATACCCATCAGAGGTGAATTGAGTGGTACGGGAGATATATACCACTTTTTTTTTTTTTTTTTTTTTTTTTTTTTTTGTGTGGTCAGGTAGTGAGTTGGAGGCGTCTTTGTTTTTGGATTGTCTCAATGACAACCAATGCAATTTACGTTTCACTCACTCCTTTACCACTGTTAGCATTCCTTTTATAGACTTGGAGCTTATAGGCAAGTGCGATACAGGAGAGGTGGTTACTAAGAATTATAGGAAATCCGTGGCGGGCTATGCCCTTTTACATGCCTGTTCCTCACACCTCCGTTCCCAGATTACCAATATCCCAAAAGGACAGTTTATGCGTTTACGCAGGTACTGTTCGAATGGGGAGGATTTTCAGGAGTCCTCTTGTGATCTGGGACGGAGGTTTCGAGTAAGGGGTTATCCAAGAAATCTCTTCTCAAAGGCATTTGATGTGGCTTCAGGTATGTCTAGGAACGATTTGCTTAAAGAGACCACTAAACCAACTAGAAGTCCCACTGATAAAATTAGGTTTATTACCACATATAGTGCGCAGTATAGACAGGTGTGTGACATAGTTCGGAGGTATTTACCACTTTTGAATGCTGATGAGCAGCTGGCAGAGGTGTTGAAATATGGATGTGGTTTCGTTGCTAAGAGGGGTGCCACTATTGATAATATTGTGTCGCCCAGTTTGTTTTTGACAGCTAGACCCAAGCCCACTTTGTTATCACACACAGTGTGGGGCAGTGAGGTGTAAATGCTGTCGTTATAAGAACCAGGCAACTAAGTTCAAAAGTACTGGTGAGGCTAAAGAATATAGCATCACTAGTTATATCAATTGTGGCACTCCTAGTATTATATATCTTTTTACATGTACCCGTTGTCTTGTTCAATATGTGAGACGGACATCACGTCCACTTAGACACTGGATTAGAGAACATGTCTATCAGACTGAAAAGCACCTTTTAGATTCAGCAGTAGCTCGCCATGTTCACGATATGCATAATGGTGATTTATCTTGTTTACAATTTGTTGTCATTGAAAGGGTACGGTTGGGGGGGGGGGCAATATATCCAGGCTTCTGGATGAACGGGAGGCATTTGGGATTTTAGCCCTCAATACCAGGGTCCCGTCTGGTCTCAATGCCAAGTGGGTTATCGGTCATATTTTTTGATACCTAATTCCCCCTTTCTTTCCTTTTTTTTTTTTTTTTTTTTTTTTTTTTTTTTTTTTTTTTGTGTGTGTAGGGGGTTAATTTTTGAGATTTATTTTATTTTTTATTGGTTATTTAGTGCACTCTCTGATATGCATGCTCTCTGCAATTGGTTTATATCACTGTTTGGTTTTAATTGGTGTCCAATCAAGATAGAGTTACAGGTTTTAAAATTATGTCTTTGTAGATGGTTCACCAGGTCTATGAGTAAGTGCACTATTGCACGAAACGCGTCAGACTGCTACAAGTGACGGATATATGCTGGTGCGCTAGAGTGTTTTGGCTCCCGTGGAACAACAATGCCATGTTTTGGTTTTACGTTTTCAGTAAAAGTTATTTTTTTATTAGTAGCCCGCAACAATTGAGCATATTGTCTCTCTATATGTCACGCTATTGATTTCTACATCACCATGAGTGCTTCCGCACCTGTTTTGTTTCTGCCATCCTCATTGCTCCCAACTGGCCCAGAAGAGTATGGTACTCACTTCTACTCCAGATGTCTGGGGACGATCTGATGGAACTACCTCAGAGGAAAGACCTTCTACATCAGGGCCCCATATTGCACGACAGCCTCAGGCTCTTACGCTTAACGGCCTGGAGGCTGAGCGGGAATCACTAAGGGACCATGGCCTTTTGGATCCTGTGATTAATACTATCCTCCAAGGGAGAAAGCCTTCTACTGCCAAAGTTTATTGCAGGGTCTGGTCCACCTTTTCGAAGTGGTGCAATGATAAGAACATTTCTAGGGAAAATGTGAATGTTGCATGCATCCTTAATTTTCTCCAGGATGGGTTCCAAGGAGGCCTCAGGCCGGCCTCCCTCAAGGTCCAACTTTCAGCACTATCTGCTATCCTGGCTAAACCCCTGGTTGAGCATCATCTTATCAAAAGCTTTACCAAGGCCACTGTCAAGGTAAAACCTACTATCAGAGAGATTGTAGCCCCTTGGGACCTAAATCTAGTTCTTCGGGCCCTATCTGAACCGGATAGTTTTGAACCTTTGAATGACGTTTCTCTTCAGCTCCTAACATTGAAGACTGTCTTCTTGACTGCTGTCACTTCGGCCAGGCGTGTCAATGAGCTCCAGGCATTGTCCTGTAAATCTCCATTTTTATCTCTACATTCAAAGTTGTCCTTAGGGTTAAACCATCCTTCAGACCTAAGGTAGTCACTGACTTTCATATCAACCAAGAGATTGTTCTTGCTTCCTTTTGTAGCAGCCCTGCTAACCCAAAGGAACCTTGTCTTCATAATCTGGATTTGGTCCGATGCATTTCCACCTATCTCCAAAGGACTAAGGACTTCAGATTATCCGATTCTATTTTAATCTATTTCCAAGGTAGATTTAAAGGGAAAGCCACCTCTAAAGCATCCATTTCCAGATGGATCAAGGCATGTATTCACAAATGCTACACACTCAGGGCACAAGGCACCCTCTAACCTTAAGGCACACTCAACCAGGGCCATGGCCGCATCCTGGGCTAAATGGGCTCAGGCTTCTCCGGTGGACATTTGTAAGGCGGCCACCTGGTCTTCTATCTCCACCTTTATGAAGCATTATCATCTAGACGTCCAAGCATCCGCAGACGCTGCATTCGGCAGGAAAGTCCAGGAGGCGGTAGTCCATCACTGATGGGTAAGAGTCTTTCCCTCCCTTGTTGTTATCTTGGGTACTGCTTTTAAGTCCCATTATCAGGAATGCCTTAAGAGGTACACAGAAGAAACTAGAGAAACCAGCTAGAGGGCTGGCTTCACCTTTTTAAACCTTTGGTCATTTGGTCCTACCCAGCTAGGGGGCGGAGACATCCCATTATCAGGAATGTCTTGGAGGTACACAGAAGAAAGCTAAATATCGGTAAGTAAATTTATATGTTTCTGTGCTACTTCAGGAAGGGTCCACACAGAAGATTCCTATTCTACAGTCAACAAGAAGGAAGTTAAGATGGTGGTGTTGCCTGTCCAATCTGACAAAAGGAAAATCCTTAAAGGATCCCAACTGGCAAATTGTTCATACAGATACCAGCAAGACAGGATGGGGAGGAATCTGGAAAGCAAAGAGTATGGGGAATGTGGAATCACAGCCAGGCCTCCCTACATATTAACATATTAGAGCTCGCTGCAGTCTGGAACACACTACAGCATCTACAGCAGGATCTCAAAACTAACTAGTGAGTTTTGTTCAGACAACATCATGACTATACAATACATAATGAATGAAGGCAGTACAAGAAGCATAGCCCTACGAATTCTCCAGTGAGCAGAACACAATCTGCTAGCACTAACAGCAGTATATGTATCGGTTAGTCTCAACCAACAGCTGACTTCCTCAGCAAACGAGTGGATCCTTAAACAAGTAGACAGGTGACGAAAGTATATATACGTCCATCAATAGATCTGATGGCATCAGTCATAAACACACAATGTCTAGGATTCCTGTCCCGCTGGAAGTCAGACAAGTCAGTGGGCCAGGATACCCTGAGGTTTCCTTGGAAACATCCTCTTGAATACATCTTCCCTCTTCTGCCACTGCTGACAGACATAATTCAGATGAGATCAGTACAGTATAATCCTCATCGCTTCAGACTGGCAGCGAAATGTATGGTACGGCGACCTCAGAAGGATGTCAGTTCTTCCAGTCATTCCGGACCTGCTGTCACAAGGGCCTCTGTTCTTTTCAGATCTTGCGTTCTTGAAGCTGATGGCTTGGAGGCTGAGAGCTCTCTAAAACACAGGGGTTTATCAGAACAAGTCCATAGCTATCCTCGCAGGTCGTCACCCTTCCACTACAAAGATTTACTACAAAATATGGGCCATATTCTCCAAATGGTGCAGAGATAAAAACTAGACAGATCCCAGATTATACATTTTTGCGATCGTGAAAATTAAGCCCACCATCAGGGAATTCCCCCATAGGATCTCAATTTGGTGTTAAATCAGCTATGTGCGCACAGCTTGGTAGAAGTCTGTCTGAAGCACTTAACACTCAAGACAGTTCTCCTAACAGCTGTCACATTTCAGAGTGGGAGGGTTACAGGCTCTGCTTTGTACGCCACCTCACATGGTAGTTCACCAAGACAAGATTGTGCTCGGACCCAGACCATCCTTTCTCTCCAAGGTGGTGTCTGGAATTAAGTCTAATCAAAGACATTAGCCTCTCGTCATTTTGCACTAACCAAGCTAATGAGAGAGAGGGATCCTTCAATCATCTTAATTTAGTCAGATGCCTAAGGATTTATTTAGATACAACCATAGCAATACGTAAAATGGATGCCTTGTGTGTTTAATTTCTCTGGGCATTTTAAAGGGACTGCAGCATCCAAACCATCCATTGATAGATCAATGAATGCTATCAATCGCCCTGCATCCCTTGGGCCACCATCCCCGTTTTAAGGCAATGGCCCAGTAGATACAGAAATCACAGTAATTACCCACCTAAATGCCCCAAGAAAACACAACTGCCCATCTTCCCCCCCCCCCCCCCCCCTCCAAACCCGCAGACATAACTGATGGAAACCTTCCTTATGCCACTCAGGGGAAGCATGCAGAGCGGGTGGAGGGAAATCGGATCACCGTCCTGTGATGTATCTGCTCAGAGTCCTAAACATCATAGAGTATCCAGTGGAAGGACCCACACCACAGTAGGCTCAGCATGGCACAGAAGCTAGCGGAGGGAATGAGATGGAATAGAGTATATCTCCGAAGACTGCCAACCAAGATTCCCATTAGTAGCTAGGTCCAGAAAGCCTCTGCAGAATATCAACCTCCACATTTCAGTGGGAACCAATGGCAGATGGTAAGGGTTGGGGTACAAAATCCTCCTAAGGCAGTACTGAGCAGATTTTGTCCATGAGACTAATGGGAAAGACCCGGAGCCCCAGAATCCAAGGACTGCACCCCAATCCGAGCGCGGGGTGTCTTGTTTCTCCATTGTGGAAGGGCTGAGGTTGAAGCAGGAGTGGGTCCTGCCGGGGAATCCAGCCCTCCATTGGTAAAGGAGGGATCTGTAGCGTTGAACACTGTCCGTTTCCCCTCCAAGGTGCGGATGTAAGCTGTGACCTCCCCTCTCTGTGCTTGGAGGCTAAACAGGAATCCCCACCGGTATTTACCTTGGTGTTTAATAAGATGAGATGTTAACGGCTTCAAGGCCCTGCACTGTTTGAACGTGTACGGGGATAAGTAGTTGTAGATTTGGTACTTGGAACCTTCGTATTGCAACGGCTCCAACTCCCTGCTCCATTTGAGGATTTGTTCTTTATCTTTATATCTGTGAAGACAACAAATCACATGCCTCTGTTGTGCATTCTGGCCACCGCGGGATCGGAGGGCCCTGTGAGCTCGGTCTAAGGAATCTGTTTTTTGCAAAATTTCCCTAAAAATGGTCTGCAGAGTAGATTCCAGATGTTTGGGGTGGTATTGATTCTGGCAAGTTTTTGATGCGCAGGTTGTGCCTGCGGCCTCTTATCCCAAGCAATATTGCAGGTTAGAGTTGGTCTCTTGTTGCTCTGACACACACTGCTCAAGGCTTTGCATTTGGTTGTGGTAGGTCGCATGATTAGCCTCAACAGTTTGTACCCGTTGACTTGGGTGAGAGACCTCCTTCTTAAGATCTGTCATGTCCTCCTGAAAAGAGGCTTTCATGTCTAACTCCCGCGTGTCAGCTTTGGTTGGAAAGTCGCTCATATCTGCGGTCTTAAACATCCAGCCATACCCTACCAGGAATTCCCTACTCCCCCACACTGACAAACCTTAGGGTTCCGATATGCCACTGTATTAATGTCGTGCGTGAGCTCTCCCGCCTTCCGATGCCTCCCAGGACGGACTCACTGCTGCCCTCAGGCCAGGGCCTCCTTCAGCAAGTTGCTGGGTGCCCGTCCCGATTTAGAAGAGGTGGGTTCAGGGATTACCGGGCACTCTGAGGCAGCAATCAAATAGGCAGGAATCCTCCGAAATGTACATGGCCCTGCGGTCAAACTACAGAGCTAACACCGCAAGCGTCCATCTTGGATGTCCGTTGGCTCCGCCCCCCTCCTCCTTTTGGGTCTTCCTTGGTAAAAACAGAAGAAACAAAATGATTTAAAATATTTGCTTTCTTTCTGTCCCCAATGACCATCTCGCCTGTTTCAGATAACAAAGACCCAATATTTCACACTTCAATTTTTTGCTATAAATGTATTTAAAGATATTTTCTATTTTTTTTTTTGGGGGGGGGGGTTGCTCTTGTTCTCCTTAGCAATTATTTTCTCATTCTCCAGTTTCACTAATCTCCCATTTACAGGTTTTGTTGGCATCTTTGTATTTTGCGAATGCCTCTGCTGATCCCTCAGCTTTATAATATTTAAAGGGATAGTAATACTTGAAAATAATTGTATTTTATATTATAGCTTAAAAAAAAAAACATGACTTATATCACTTTTCATATCTCCCAAACCTTTATGGTTTAGGAGATATTCACATGTAAAATTCTCTTTTCCTGGCTGTTTCAGCCAAGTCTGCCATCTAGTGGACAGATTTGGAATTCGTTCCACAGAGCAACCGGCAGCTCTTTGGCAGTACCGAGATCACGATCTTTGAAAAGAACTACTTAATTGGAACTATCTACAAAGTTTGCCTGGCTTGAAATCACACTTTATTGGCCATTCCAAGTAAGAAATTATTTTTAAAGATGGTGACCTCAGCACTTCTGGAGAGCCGCAGCCGGTCCCAGGACCTGATTCCAAATCTGAAGGGTGGAGGAATGACGTCACTCCAGAGGAAACATTACTTCTGAATATCTCCCAAACCATAAAATTACCTTTTAGGACTCTCTATCTTGCTCTTACTTTGTCATTGGTACCAATATGCACCAAGACTGCTATATCCTTTCCAGCCTCTACCAATAATCTGTCCACCCTATCTACACCATGCGGAACCCAGGCAAACGGGAGACAGAAAACCATTCAATTGCTGCAATCAGAGCCACAGATTACCCTATCTGTTCTCTTAATAATAGCGTCCCCTAAGACCACAATCTGCCAAGGCTTCTCTTTCTTCTGGATCCCCTTTCTGCTGGAGGAGCTGTTGTCCTGGCTGTTAGAGAGAGCAGTTTTCTCCAGCGATTCCACTTCTGAGTCTGCCTCCCCAAAATCTTCACTTTAAATGAGCAAATTTGTTGGGATGGAAAAACTCAGGACTGGCTGCCCTCTTCTCTGTCCCACTGCAACCCCTTCTAACTGTCACCCAGCTATGTGCCTGGTTTCCTTGTGGATGATCTTCTCGCACTTTGTTAGGTGACCCAGCTAGACTCAGCTCAGTGAGCAAGAGACTTCTCTCAAGTTTGTCAATATCTCTGTGTTTGCAATTTGACTCTCCAGAGCTCCAGTCTGAGCTTGCGGAGAGGCCACTTGCTCACACTTGCCACAGCGATATGGACCATGGAACTGCTGTTCCAAGCATGCATACATTTGGCAAGATATGCACAGAGTGAGATCTCCAAGCTTGACCTTCGTGTATGGTGCGAATGTGAGTTCTTAAAAATTGAAACAATTAACTTACCTTTTTTTCTCTAACTCCTGTGTTGCACCAACTGTTCACTTGTAAAAAATCACTTTGATAAAAATCCACATTTAACCCCTTAAGGACCGGGGAATGCGGACGCGACTTAATGCCCACTGAGCAATATATATATTTTTTTTTTTATTGCTCCGTTGCGTTCCGGACTCCCCGAACGGCGTGCAGCCACGGGGTAAGCCCGGAACTCTGACGGTCATAGTACGTCATCGGTCGTTAAGTCAAATCGACCCTTGACGTACTATGACCATCAAGGGTCGTTAAGGGGTTAATGTAGACTGCTGTAATCACACATTGAGCAGGTTAGAGCAGCATTGAAGGTCATTCTCTGGTTTGACTATAATCCTATAGGAGTTCTTTACAATTCATTTGTTTGGTTTTTGTACCCGCAAGCTTCTTCGGTCACTAAAGAAATGCACGTCTTGTAAAACATATTTTTTTATTTATTTTTAATACAGATTCTCCTGCCAAAAGTGATGCTAGTTCTGTTGATATATATGATGGATTGGATATGTCGATTCTAGCAGGTAAGGTAATTGACTTAGTTGTTGAAATTGATGTAAAGGCATGTCATACGAAAGGATTATAAAAAAACAAAACACCCTCCAGCAAAACAATCTCGCTAATACGCACACCCACAGCTCGTATAGGGGAGGATTGTATTTAAATGAGATCTGGCTGGTCTGCAATGAATCACCACTGTGTGGATTGGTTCTCAAAAATCTTAGCTATCATGTCCGTAGGATGATTTTTGTTCACACACACACACATTCTCTCAAGAGCACCGGTCCATATGGAACTGATTCACAGTGGCTATTAGCATTTCGCGCACAGGTTAAAATATGTTAAAGCTTATTAACAGGTTATGGTGTTGATCCAATAACCCTGTGAGTGCCAGAGGGGTACCCTGGCACTCAAAGGGTTAATACTGGTTTGTGTATTGAGCTTTGTGGTAACAACGTGACTTGAATTTAAGAAATTTTGAATGAACGATACTGTAAGAAGTATCACTATCCATATTACAGCATTGCTGTTCATTTAAAACACATACACTGTTACCACAGAAACCACAAATCAGTTATGTGCTTATGTCCGTTTGCTTTATCCTGAGTTTGTGACATGTCATTTATTGATGTTTCATTGACACAATTACTAAAAAATCAATCAGTTGAGTGTGCCAAGGAATGTTATTGACGTTTTTAATATGGTAAAGTTACTGTATAATGTATTCATTCCAGAGGAGCCTTCAGAACTCTCCACTCCTACGAGGGATTGCTTGGACCTGTATGAGGAAATTCTGACAGAAGAAGGGACTGCTAAAGAAACATCGTTCAATGACGTATGTATCCCAATGCATTCTACACTCCCTGGATCAACATCCTATCTGCTTTGAAGCTACCTGTCATAATTTTCAATATTCTGTGCTAGATAGGCATCAGTTTCTTTTTTGAAAGCCATTACCTTATCTTCAAGTACAACATGCCGAGGCAAAGAATTCCATAGCTTAACCGCCCTTACTGTAAAGAATCCCTGCCTTTGTTTTAGTCGAAAACGCCTTTTCTCTAGTCTTAATGGATGAGCTCTTGTTCTTAGCTCGGCTCTTCGCGTAAATAATTAATTGGCTACGTCTTTGTATTGACCTTGAATGTATTTTCAAACTGTAATCGTATCACCCCTTAGACGTCTCTTCTCTAATATAATCAAACCCAGTTTGGCTAATCTCTCTTTTTAACTCGGATCCTCCAATCCCTCTATCGGTTTTGTTGCACGTCTCTGCACCTTTTCCAGTTCAACAATGTCTTTAAGAACTGGCGCCCAAAATTGTACTCCATATTCTAGATGAGGCCTAACCAAGGATTTATACAGAGGTAGGATAATGTTAGCATCCCTTGCCTTGCATCTACACCTCTCTTTATGCAGGCTAGTACCCTATTTGCTCTTGCAGCAGCTCAGTGACTCTGCACACTGCTGTGAAGTCTATAATCTATCAGCACTTATAAATCTTTCTCTAATGAGGATTCCTCAAGTTGTTTCCCATTTAGAGTATATGTAGCAAGTATGTTTCTACAGCCCAAATGCATAACCTTACATTTATCTACATTAAATGTCTGGGGGGGGAAAAACTGTGCACGTTGGGTAAAAAGGCATGTGGCCCTTCATTTGGTGAGGGTGAATGTCTATTTTACAAAATGCTACACCTTACTGACCTTTTATTTTGTGAAATTACCTGCCTGTGTTAAAATTCCCATAACCTTAACAGAAATGTGGCAGGTGTAGTTTTGCGCTTCTGGCATCCCTTACAATATGTTAACCCATGCAAACGGGGTACCATTTTTCTTGGCGAAGTAGTAACTAATGAATACAGTAAGAAATTTCATAGTTTTCAAATATTTCAATAGATTTGGAGGGGTGGAAATGCTGAAATTTTTGTTAATACTTTAGTGCCACTATCTGGCAAGATTTGTGCACACCACGTAAGTGGTAGAAAGGCATATACCCTTAACCTGATGCAGTGAGATATCTACTTTCAGGAAATATGCTTTTCTCTGTCCAAAATAACATACAGGTACCATGGGAAGGTGACAGCTCCTACCTCTGTAGGGTGGAACAATTTTGCAAAGAAGCTGTGGGTGGAGCCTCACCTTCATCCTTATCAGGTTATCCCACCAGCTCTTCCCCCAGATAGACTAGTTCCAGTAAACTGTACAGAGGATGAGAACTTTTCTGCTTAGTTTTTAGATTGTATTATTTTCTTTTAAGTATGGTTAGTCAGAATTCCCCTATTAGGTGGCTTACCATCCCTGGCTTTCCCTGGAAGATTGTCCAGCTATAAGGAGCTGTTGTGAACCCTTCAGCCTTGTGGAGAGAATATTGCAACCAGTGTTTCTCTCTCGCTCTCCTGACTGGGCCTCTCTGAGTCTTTGTTTTAATGGTAATCTGAAGAAAGAAGTAAAGTAAAAAGTGAGCAACCCTTTGAGTGCCATGGTCCACTTGTCCCTCTGTTCCCCTCCATACAGGGGTCTCATAGGAGCATTAAACTCCTGTACTCATGTTTGGTATCTTATTAGTTTGATCCCTGGGTCTTTGGAGCTTGGATGGCTGAATTTTAGGTATTTTAATCCCTTCCCTGCTGTTTTCTCCATGGTATGTGGCTTATTTTGGCTTATCCTTATAGATTCATACGTTTTACAACGTGTGCCTGGTTTGCAAGCACACGTAGACCTTTCAAATGAAGTATTTCTGCCTAACTGTCATGATTACGGTGCTGCTGAAGAGCAGAGGACGGTCTATTGAAAGGGATATCTGTCTCTAACACAGAAAGCAGAGGTCAGCGCACGGGGAGGGAAGGGGGAACTTTGGAAGCCTATAACCATAGAGTTTTGGGGTGTGTGTGTGTGTTTGTGGCGGGGGGCAGGCGTGTGTGTGTTTGTGGCGGGGGGCAGGCGTGTGTGTGTTTGTGGCGGGGGGCAGGCGTGTTTGTGGCGGGGGGCAGGCGTGTTTGTGGCGGGGGGCAGGCGTGTTTGTGGCGGGGGGCAGGCGTGTGTGTGTGTGGCGGGGGGCAGGTGTGTGTGCGTGTGTGCGGCGGGGGGGCAGGCGAGTGTGTGTGGCGGGGGGGCAGGCGAGTGTGTGTGGCGGGGGGGCAGGCGAGTGTGTGTGTGTGTGGCGCGGGGGGGCAGGCGAGTGTGTGTGTGTGTGGCGCGGGGGGGCAGGCGAGTGTGTGTGTGAGTGTGTGTGTGTGGCGCGGGGGGCGGGTGTGTGTGTGGCGCGGGGGGCGGGTGTGTGTGTGGCGCGGGGGGCGGGTGTGTGTGTGGCGCGGGGGGCGGGTGTGTGTGTGTGGCGCGGGGGGCGGGTGTGTGTGTGTGGCGTGGGGGGGTTGTGTGTGGCGGGGGCGGTGTGTGTGTGTGTGTGTGGCGGGGGTGGGTGTGTGTGTGTGTGGCGGGGGTGGGTGTGTGTGGTGGGGGGGGGCGGGTGTGTGTGTGTGTGTGTGTGTGTGTGTGGCGGGGGTGGGTGTGTGTGGTGGTGGGGGGGGCAGGTGTGTGTGTGTGTGTGGCGGGGGTGTGTGTGTGTGTGTGTGGCGGGGGTGTGTGTGTGTGGGGCGGGGGTGTGTGTGGGTGGGTGTGTGGCGGGGGTGTGTGTATGTGTGTGTGTGTGTGTGTGTGTGGCGGGGGTGTGTGTGTGTGTGGCGGGGGTGTGTGTGTGTGGGGCGGGGGTGTGTGTGTGTGGGGCGGGGGTGTGTGTGTGTGGGGCGGGGGTGTGTGTGGGTGGGTGTGTGTGTGTGTGGCGGGTGTGTGTGTGTGTGTGTGGGGCGGGGGTGTGTGTGGCGGGGGTGGGGGTGTGTGTGTGTGGGGGTGTGTGTGTGTGGGTGTGTGTGTGTGGGGGGGTGTGTCTGGGGGTGTGTGTGTGGGGGGTGTGTGTCTGGGGGTGTGTGTGTGGGGGTGTGTGTGTGGGGGGTGTGTGTGGGGGGTGTGGGTGTGTGTGTGTGGGGGGGGGGTGTGGGGGGGGGGTGGCGGGGGGTGTGTGTGTGTGGCGGGGGGTGTGTGTGTGTGGGGGGGGGTGTGTGTGGCGGGGTGTGTGTGGGGGGGGTGTGTGTGTGTGTGTGGCGGGGTGTGTGGGGGGGTGTGTGTGTGTGTGGCGGGGTGTGTGTGTGGTGGGGGTGTGTGTGTGTGTGGCGGGTGGTGTGTGTGTGTGGCGGGGTGTGTGTGGCGGGGTGTGTGTGGCGGGGTGTGTGTGTGTGTGTGGCGGGGTGTGTGTGTGTGTGTGTGTGTGTGTGTGTGTGTGTGTGTGGCGGGGTGTGTGTGTGTGTGTGTGTGTGTGTGTGTGTGTGTGGCGGGGTGTGTGTGTGTGTGTGTGTGTGTGTGTGTGTGTGGCGGGGTGTGTGTGTGTGTGTGTGTGTGTGTGTGGCGGGGTGTGTGTGTGTGTGTGT
>CM074720.1:307630711-307638211 GCA_037306005.1 Rhinophrynus dorsalis | reverse complement strand
GGTGTGTGTGTGTGTGTGTGGCGGGGGGTGTGTGGGGGTGTGTGTGGGGGGGGTGTGTGGGGGTGTGTGTGTGGGGGGGGTGTGTGTGTGTGGGGTGTGTGTGGGTGTGTGTGTGTGTGTGTGTGGGGATGTGTGTGTGTGGGGGATGTGTGTGTGTGGGTGTGTGTGTGTGTGTGGGGGTGTGTGTGTGTGTGTGGGGGGGGGTGTGTGTGGTGTGGGTGTGTGTGTGTGTGTGTGGGTGTGTGTGTGTGGGGCGGGGGGTGTGTGTGTGGGGCGGGGGGGTGTGTGTGTGTGTGTGGGGGGGGGTGTGTGTGTGTGTGTGGGGGGGTGTGTGTGTGTGGCGGGGGGTGTGGTGTGGCGGGGGTGTGTGTGTGTGGCGGGGGGTGTGGTGTGTGCGGGGTGTGTGTGTGTGGCGGGGGGTGTGTGTGTGGCGGGGGTGTGTGTGTGTGGCGGGGGTGTGTGTGTGTGTGGCGGGGGTGTGTGTGTGTGTGGCGGGGGGTGTGTGTGTGTGTGTGTGGCGGGGGGTGTGGGGGGTGTGTGTGTGGGGGGGGGGTGTGTGGGGGGGGGTGTGTGGGGGTGTGGTGTGTGGGGGGGGTGGTGTGGGGGGGGGGGTGTGTGTGGGGTGTGTGTGTGTGTGGGGAGGTGTGTGTGGGTGGTGTGTGTGGGGGTGTGTGTGTGGGTGTGTGTGTGTGTGTGGGGGTGTGTGTGTGTGTGTGGGGGGGTGTGTGTGTGTGTGGTGGGGTGTGTGTGTGTGTGGGGGGGTGTGTGTGTGGGGCGGGGGTGTGGGTGTGTGGGGGCGGGGGGGTGTGGGTGTGTGTGTGGGGGGGGGTGTGTGTGTGGGGGAGGGGGTGTGTGTGTGTGGGGGCGGGGGTGTGTGTGTGTGTGTGGCAGGGGTGTGGGGCGGGGGTGTGTGTGTGTGTGGGGCGGGGGGGTGTGTGTGGGCGGGGGTGTGTGTGTGTGTGCGGGGGGGATGTGTGTGTGTGCGGTGGGGTGTGTGTGGCGGGGGGGGGTGTGTGCGGGGGGATGTGTGTGTGTGCGGTGGGTGTGTGTGTGGCGGGGGGGGGGTGTGTGCGGGGGGATGTGTGTGTGTGCGGTGGGTGTGTGTGTGGCGGGGGGGGGGGGTGTGTGTGTGTGGCGGGGGGGTGTGTGTGTGGCGGGGGGGTGGGTGTGTGTGTGTGGCGGGGGGTGGGTGTGTGTGTGTGGCGGGGTGGGTGTGTGTGTGTGTGGCGGGGGGGGGTGTGGTGGGTGTGGCGGGGGTTGTGTGTGTGGCGGGGGGGTGTGTGTGTGTGTGGCGGGGGGGTGTGTGTGTGTGTGGCGGGGTGTGTGTGTGTGGCGGTGGGTGTGCGGGGGGTGTGTGTGGCGGGGGGGGTGTGTGGCGGGGGGTGTGTGTGTGGCGGGGGGTGTGTGTGTGGCGGGGGGGTGTGTGGCGGGGGGGGTGTGTGTGTGGCGGGGGGGGTGTGTGTGGCGGGGGGGGTGTGTGTGTGTGGCGGGGGGGGTGTGTGTGTGTGTGGCGGGGGGGTGGGTGTGTGGCGGGGGGGGTGTGTGTGGTGTGCGGGGGGGGGTGTGTGTGTGTGTGGCGGGGGGTGGGTGTGTGTGGGGGGGGGTGTGTGTGTGTGGCGGGGGGTGTGGGGTGTGTGGCGGGGGGGTGTGTGTATGTGGCGGGGGGGGGGTGTGTGTGTGTGGCGGGGGGGTGTGTGTGTGGCGGGGTGGGTGTGTGTGGGGTGGGGGGTGTGTGTGCCGGTGTGTGACGGGTGGGTGTGTGTGTGACGTGTGTGTGTGTGTGTGTGTGTGACGGTGGGTGGGTGTGTGTGTGAGTGTGTGCGGGGGTGTGTGTGTGTGTGTGGCGGGGGTTTGTGTGGGGCGGGGGGTGTGTGTGTGTGGCAGGGGGGTGTGTGGCGTGGTGTGTGTGTGTGGTGTGTGTGTGTGGTGGCGGGTGTGTGTGTGTGTGTGTGTGTGTGTGTGGCGGGTGTGTGTGTGTGTGGTGTGTGTGGCGGGGGGGTGTGTGTGTGGGTGTGTGTGTGGCGGGGGTGTGTGTGTGTGTGTGTGTGTGTGGCGGGGGTGTGTGTGTGTGTGTGGGTGTGTGTTGTGTGTGGTGTGTGTGTGTGTGTGTGTGTGTGGTGTGTGTGTGTGTGGCGGGGGTGTGTGTGTGTGTGGCGGGGGTGTGGGTGTGTGTGTGGCGGGGGTGTGGGTGTGCCGGGGGGGGTGTGTGTGGCGGGTGTGTGTGTGTGTGTTTGTGTGGCGGGTGGGTGTGTGTGTGTGGCGGGGGGGGTGGCGGGGGTGTGTGTGTGTGGCGGGGGTGTGTGTGTGGGGGCTGTGTGTGTGCGGGGGGGTTGTGTGGCTGTGGCGGGAGGCGTGTGTGTGCTGTGTGTGTGGCGGGGGGCGTTGTGTGGCGGCGGTGTGTGTGTGGGCGGTGGGCTGTGTGTGGCTGTGGCGGGAGGCGTGTGTGTGGCTGTGGCGGGGGGGCGTGTGTGTGTGTGTGTGTGTGTGTGTGTGTCCAAGATGGCATTGCAGTGGATCTTCTTAATCCTTTTGAGATGGAAGCCTAAAGACAAGTGAGTTAGTAACCCTTTGTGTGTCCCATTCTGAGCTTCTACCCTGTGTATTTTGCATGCACTTATTTCTACCTCTTATCTCTCACCTTTCTCTGCTGTTCTGAGTTATGTACTGGTATAGAGGTTTTGGGGCTTCCAGATGCTCCCACAAAGTTATTTTATTATTTACTTCCCCATGGCTTAGCAGACATGTTTGCTCCCTAGGCTTTAATGGGAGCAACTTCCTTCCTATCTCTGCAACTGTTTTAAAGGAGCTCTCTTCCGCACGTACTCTGTTTGCTCTTGCGCGCGTACTCTGCTCTTGCGCGCTCACTCTCTTGCGCGCGTACTCTGTTTGCTCTTGCGCGCTCTCTCTCTTGCGCGTGTACTCTTTGTTTGCTCTTGCTCGCGCTCTCTCCTTCCCCACCACCCTCTTCGGTTAGCATGACAGCAGCATCCACATCTTTCATTAGAAATGTGCAGATGTCTGTAGCTGAATGGTGATTGTGGGCAGCAGCCGCCATGGCCGTGGAGGGATTAGGGCTTGATGAAGGTTCTCTTGGAGGTCTGTCCACTCAGTGGGTATTCATAACAGAGAAAAAGATGATGGTTACAGCAGTGTGGAGACTATAGCAAAGAACCTGTGCAAAATAAGATCCTTCCTGGGGGTTGGGAAACCAAGGAAAAGCGACATGCTTAATGAGCTATGAGAGCTGGCAGCATGACAAACGTCTGCTTCTGCAGCTGGTGGAGCAAGTGCACAGTGTGGTAGATTGATCAGGCAGCGTAGCGAGGGGCAGAGACTGCAGCACTCACCGAATCCCTTCCTGAGCTGGCTACTAGAGTTCCCCATGCTTCCTTTGACTGCCCTGTTTTTAACTACAATAACCAAATTACTTGTATTTGCATGATTCGGTCAACACTGAGGTGTTCTATTATGGAAGAAAATCTCTATGTACCTCTATCTGTGCCGGCGCCTCTCTTCCCTTCTCTGCTTGCTACCCGCAGATAGATGTACATGATGCAGGGAAGGGGAGAGGGAGAGTCCGGAGCAGATAAATTTTCTTCCAGAAAATATGACCGTAGTGTTGACTGAATCATGAAAATATTAGTAATCTGATTCTTGTAGTTAAAAATAGGACAGTCAAAGGTAGCATAGACTGGCAGCTTTCAAACATTGGCTAGCTCATGGAAGGAATCAGTGAGTGTCAGGCTGCCAGCTCCCACAGCACATTAAGCATTAACTGATGCACCATGCAATCTTGTAGTTAAAAATAGGACAGTCAAAGGTAGCATAGACTGGCAGCTTTCAAACATTGGCTAGCTCATGGAAGGAATCAGTGAGTGTCAGGCTGCCAGCTCCCACAGCACATTAAGCATTAACTGATGCACCATGCATAACTGAGTTGTGGAAGATTATTGTATTTCAGCATTCATATTAATTCAACAGGCAGTTGCTACATATGGAGGCAATAATTTGGATGCTGTCAGTTGAAGCTCCGTTTAAAGAGGCAACGAGAATCTTGCTCTGTTATGCAGGGTGAGATTCTCATTTCTCGCTTTTCAACACAGTGACATGTTCTCACTTCCCCTGCCTCTTTTAACATGGGAAATGCCATTCTTCTTTTGTTAGTATATAATCTTATTATTTATTGTAATCTGAAGATGACTAATCTTTTTACTGTAATTCCCTTACACAGCTGAATGCTGAATATGAGAGATGTCAGAAACAAATGAGAGAACTCATCAGCAGACTCAAGGAAATGCAAACTCAGGTACAGTATAAACATACCAGTTAGTGAAAATGGGGTTATTCACACTGGTAACAGTATTGCATATTTCTGAAGCTGTTAATCACCAGTAAGTTATAACATATGGATGTTTATTGTATTATTCTTCAAGTGCTTACACTTTTTAATGTTTCCTTTTTCTCCTTTTGTGTTCTTGTCATTGAACTGTCTGGGTCTTTTTCCAGTGAGCTTTCTGTTGGGTAGGGCTGCAACAACTAATCGATGAAATCGATAATGAGAATCGTTGCCAACGATTCTCATTATCGATTAGTTGTGCAGGGGGAGCTGGAAGAAGTGTTGGGACTTGGCTACGTCTGCTTTTATAACAATTGAAGAATATCCGGACAGCAGAGCCCATTCTCGGCATCCTGCTACTAGGGGCTGTTATCCCCGCGACCCAAGTTACAAAGGGATACCATTATTGCTGGAACTGGTGCTCCCACTCCGGATTTTGTACAGATCGAGGGCTGCGCCGCGAGTGCCAGCACCCCCGGTTGTGGGGTGGATGGACCGTGAAGGTGCCAAGTACCTCACTGATGCTGCTTTGCGGGGGAAGCTATTACGCAAGTCGGACACCTCAGGCATTGGAGGCGGAGAGCTCCGCATTACACATCATAATACGGGCCTGAAGCCTGTGGTGGCTCTGCTGGTGCCTGAAGAGGATCGCTGTCACAGAGGTGCCTGTGGAGCAGCTGGGAATATAGCTGGGCCTCCTTGTGCCTGGTTGGTGCATACACACACTGGTCCCTACCGGTGCCACAGACTTAACACTTCAAGGGATTATCTGCTTAACCTTTTGAGTGCCAGAGTGGTACACAGTGGATTGCAAAGCACACACACTATGGGCTGGGGGTACTGAATGGCCTGGGGGGGGGGGGTTATTGTATGGGCGGGGGGGGGTTATTGTATGGGCTGGGGGGGGACTGAATGGCCTGGGGGGGGTTATTGAATGGCCTGGGGGGGGGTTATTGTATGGGCTGGGGGGGGGACTGAATGGCCTGGGGGGGGGTTATTGTATGGGCTGGGGGGGACTGAATGGCCTGGGGGGGGGTTATTGTATGGGCTGGGGGGGGACTGAATGGCCTGGGGGGGGTTATTGTATGGGCTGGGGGGGACTGAATGGCCTGGGGGGGGGGGTTATTGTATGGGCTGGGGGGGGACTGAATGGCCTGGGGGGGGGTTATTGTATGGGCTGGGGGGGACTGAATGGCCTGGGGGGGGGTTATTGTATGGGCTGGGGGGGGACTGAATGGCCTGGGGGGGGTTATTGTATGGGCTGGGGGGGGACTGAATGGCCTGGGGGGGGGTTATTGTATGGGCTGGGGGGGGACTGAATGGCCTGGGGGGGGGTTATTGTATGGGCTGGGGGGGACTGAATGGCCTGGGGGGGGGTTATTGTATGGGCTGGGGGGGGACTGAATGGCCTGGGGGGGGTTATTGTATGGGCTGGGGGGGGACTGAATGGCCTGGGGGGGGTTATTGTATGGGTTGGGGGGGGACTGAATGGCCTGGGGGGGGTTATTGTATGGGCTGGGGGGGACTGAATGGCCTGGGGGGGGGTTATTGTATGGGCTGGGGGGGACTGAATGGCCTGGGGGGGGTTATTGTATGGGCTGGGGGGGACTGAATGGCCTGGGGGGGGTTATTGTATGGGGTGGGGTAATTGTATGGGCTGGGGGGACTGAATCCCCTGGGGGGGACTGAATGGGCTGGGGGGGACTGAATGGCCTGGGGGGGTATTGTATGGGCTGGGGGAACTGGATGGCCTGGGGGGGGTATTGTATGGGCTGGGGGAACTGGATGGCCTGGGGGGGGTATTGTATGGGCTGGGGGAACTGGATGGCCTGGGGGGGTATTGTATGGGCTGGGGGGACTGGATGGCCTGGGGGGGGTATTGTATGGGCTGGGGGGACTGGATGGCCTGGGGGGGGGTTATTGTATGGGCTGGGGGGGACTGGATGGCCTGGGGGGGGTTATTGTATGGGCAGGGGGGACTGAATGGCCTGGGGTGGGGTAATTGTATGGGGTGGGGTAATTGTATGGGCTGGGGGGACTGAATCCCCTGGGGGGGACTGAATGGCCTGGGGGGGTATTGTATGGGCTGGGGGAACTGGATGGCCTGGGGGGGGTATTGTATGGGCTGGGGGAACTGGATGGCCTGGGGGGGGTATTGTATGGGCTGGGGGGACTGGATGGCCTGGGGGGGGTATTGTATGGGCTGGGGGAACTGGATGGCCTGGGGGGGGGGATTGTATGGGCTGGGGGAACTGGATGGCCTGGGGGGGGGGATTGTATGGGCTGGGGGAACTGGATGGCCTGGGGGGGGGGATTGTATGGGCTGGGGGAACTGGATGGCCTGGGGGGGGGGATTGTATGGGCTGGGGGAACTGGATGGCCTGGGGGGGGGGATTGTATGGGCTGGGGGAACTGGATGGCCTGGGGGGGGGGATTGTATGGGCTGGGGGAACTGGATGGCCTGGGGGGGGGGATTGTATGGGCTGGGGGAACTGGATGGCCTGGGGGGGGGGATTGTATGGGCTGGGGGAACTGGATGGCCTGGGGGGGGGGGATTGTATGGGCTGGGGGGACTGGATGGCCTGGGGGGGGGATTGTATGGGCTGGGGGACTGGATGGCCTGGGGGGGGGGGATTGTATGGGCTGGGGGGACTGGATGGCCTGGGGGGGGGGGATTGTATGGGCTGGGGGGACTGGATGGCCTGGGGGGGGGGGGATTGTATGGGCTGGGGGGACTGGATGGCCTGGGGGGGGGGGGATTGTATGGGCTGGGGGGACTGGATGGCCTGGGGGGGGGGATTGTATGGGCTGGGGGGACTGGATGGCCTGGGGGGGGGGATTGTATGGGCTGGATGGGCTGGGGGGACTGGATGGCCTGGGGGGGGGATTGTATGGGCTGGGGGGACTGGATGGCCTTGGGGGATAAAATGTTCATCTCTCCTCATCTCATCTAGACCCCATAGTAAAATAATAACAATGACAGATGTTAATGTGTAAAGTTTTTTTTTTATTCTGCTGTTTGTTTTTAACACTCAGTTTGTTCATTAAATAATTTTAAATAATGAAAAATTAGCATATTGTTTTTTTTTTTATCTGATTAATCGATTAATCGAACAAATAATCGGCCAACTAATCGATTATCAAAATAATCGTTAGTTGCAGCC
>CM074720.1:307629274-307630511 GCA_037306005.1 Rhinophrynus dorsalis | reverse complement strand
TTGTGTGTGTGTGTGTGTGGCGGGGTGTGTGTGTGTGGCGGGGTGTGTGTGTGGCGGGGTGTGTGTGTGTGTGTGTGTGGCGGGGTGTGTGTGTGTGTGGCGGGGTGTGTGTGTGTGTGGCGGGGGGGTGTGTGTGTGTGTGTGGCGGGGGGGGGGTGTGTGTGTGTGTGTGGCGGGGGGGGGTGTGTGTGTGTGGCGGGGGGGGGGTGTGTGTGTGTGTGGCGGGGGGTGTGTGTGTGTGTGTGTGGCGGGGGGGTGTGTGTGTGTGTGTGTGTGTGGCGGGGGGTGTGTGTGTGTGTGTGGCGGGGTGTGTGTGTGGCGGGGTGTGTGTGTGTGTGGGTGTGTGTGTGGCGGGGGTGTGTGTGTGTGTGGCGGGGGTGTGTGTGTGTGTGGCGGGGGTGTGTGTGTGTGTGTGTGTGTGTGTGTGGCGGGGTGTGTGTGTGTGTGTGTGTGTGTGGCGGGGTGTGTGTGTGGCGGGGGTGTGTGTGTGTGTGTGGCGGGGTGGGTGTGTGGGGGGTGGGGGGGTGTGTGGGTGTGTGTGTGTGTGTGTGGGGGGGTGTGTGTGTGGGGGGGTGTGTGTGTGGGGGGGGTGTGTGTGTGTGGGGGTGTGTGTGTGTGTGTGGGGGTGTGTGTGTGTGGGGGGGGTGTGTGTGTGGGGGGGGTGTGTGGGGGGTGTGTGTGTGTGGGGGGGGTGTGTGTGTGTGGGGGGGGGTGTGTGTGTGGGGGGGGGGTGTGTGTGTGGGGGGTGTGTGTGTGGGGTGTGGGGGGTGTGTGTGTGTGGGGGGTGTGTGTGTGTGGGGGGTGTGTGTGTGTGGGGGGGTGTGTGTGTGTGGGGGGGTGTGTGTGTGGGGGGGGGTGTGTGTGTGGGGGGGGGGGTGTGTGTGTGGGGGGGGGGGGTGTGTGTGTGGGGGGTGTGTGTGTGTGGGGGGGTGTGTGTGTGTGGGGGGTGTGTGTGTGTGGGGGGGTGTGTGTGTGTGGGGGGGTGTGTGTGTGTGGGGGGTGTGTGTGTGTGTGTGGGGGGGTGTGTGTGTGGGGGGGGGTGTGTGTGTGGGGGGGTGTGTGTGTGTGGTGTGTGTGTGTGTGTGTGTGTGTGGGGGGGGTGTGTGGGGGGGGGGTGTGGGGGGGGGGGTGTGGGGGGGGGGTGTGGTGTGTGTGGGGGGGGTGTGTGGGGGGGGGGTGTGGGGGGGGGGGTGTGGGGGGGGGTGTGTGTGTGTGTGTGTGTGTGTGTGTGTGTGTG